>CM062636.1:11631633-11914133 GCA_025617555.3 Puccinia polysora
AAGTCCATGATAAAGAAATACTTGAAATGTTTTTTTCTCTTCAAATATGGTGTGCTTACTTGTAACAGTTGCTGACCCTTTTGAATTTCTGAATGATAATTTTGAATTGTTGAATGATCATTTTTCCTTCAAATAATTTCTTTCTTTTGAAGTCCTCACTAGAAGAAAAGGTTTTAGGAAGAACTTTTCTGAAAATTTAACTTTTTGATCATTTACAGGCCTGGAAACGTTTCAAGCATCCCAGATATCCTGTCATGTTTTTAAAACTTTTGTCCAGTAGGGCAAATGCCTCATTATAAAAAGAATCCAGGAAATTTTCAACAGCTTCTGAAAAAAAAAATGAACTTGAACGTTCTAAACTCTTTTTTCTTTCTGCTAACATTTTTGACAATAAAGCAATTGAATTAAATTATATTCAAAATGTTGGAAATTTACCTCAAGGTATCCTTAAAAGATTGAAGAATAATGAAGAAGTAACTTAATATTACTTAGACCCCCTTAGTGATTTACTCCTGTTTCAGGGTAAAGTGGTAATACCTTCCAAAGATAAGAATTTCAAGTTAAATATCCTTCAAAAACTCCATGAATGTCCTCTTTCAGGTCTTTCTGTTCAACAGAGGCCACTCAAAATTATCAAAAGAGACTTTACCTGGAAATTAATTTCAAAAGGAATAAATAACTCTGTGTGAGCCTGCTACCTTTGCAACAGGAATAAGACAAGTAACAAAAAGAAACTAGTTCTACTCAAACCTCTTCCAATCCCTGATTCCCTTGATCTCAATCTGAATGGATTTCATTTCTAAACTTCCTCCTTCCAATCCATTTTATTATATCTTTGTTTTTTTGACCTTTTCTCTAAGATGGCTCTCTTCATCAAAACAACCGGTACAATAACTGAAGTAGCATTGGCTTAACTCTTTCTCAACCATGTCTTCTCCAAGAATGGGTTTACTGCTAAAATAATAAGTGACCAAGGATCCTTATTCATTTATTCTTTCCAGAAAACAATTTTTGAAAAGTTAAATATTGAAAGTAAACTCTCCACAGCTTACCACACTGAAACAGATGGTCAAACTGAAAGAGTTAACCAATTTCTAGAAAAGTATCTTTGAATTTACATTATTTATGACCAAGAAGTTCTCTCCATCTTCTCTTGCAATGCATCCACTAGGACCAGATCAAAAAAACACTCTTTCAGAAGCAAATTGAGCAATCAAGTTAAAGTGAAACCACTCACCATCCAATGCAGCTACCCAGCTGGCCAGTCCCAATGATAAACTTGAGTTTTCTGGGGTTTCTTTCACTTTAAAATTTGACCCAAAATTGTCCTTCACCCACACAACATATCCAAGCACCATTCTTCCAGCTTCAGTAACCTTTAAACAGGGCCTCTTGTACCTTCTACAGTGTTCACCATTTTCAGACTTGGGTGTGATACTGGTGGTGCAGATCTTTTCTTTCTCTAAACACCTAGATCAGGGAGGAAACTATTGGTTATCAGGGTAGTAGCCATAAGTCTTCTTGATGGTGAATGATTTAGTGGCTGATCTGTTGTAGGATTAAAGAGATGGACAGCTGACAGGTGGTGATGGAGATGGATAAGGTGAAGGGAAGATCAAATCAGGAATTTTGATGAACTCAAATTAATTATCAATTTCAATGATGGGTATCAGGAGCTACCCCTTCCTCTTCTGGGGGGGGGGGAGAGTTACTGTCATAACCACAACTTTACTCTCTTTACTCAGTCTCTTCTTTCATTATCAAGCCTTATTACATTCAATTACTATCCCTGGATTTACCAGCTGAACCCCCTGAAGTATCTCCCTGAACCACCTGCAGGTCCCTGGAAATCTCCCATGCTCTCACTCTCTCTCTATGGCTTGGTTCATCTTCCATCTCTCCTTCTGGTATGTGAATTACATACATATCAAATACAGTATATTCATAGTATATACTCCAGGCTTCAAAACCCATACTTCCAGGTCAGTACATGCCACACCTTCCTGGACAGTCCCATCACCCAATCTTTCAAGCCACTGCCTCCAGCCCACCAGGTCAACATTTAATGAAATGGGGAATCTCAGCCCAAGCACCAGTGACTCCCTCCTCAAGGCCTCCTCTCACGCTCACCTATACGCACCATGAAGAAAGGCTGCACCTGCCAGCAGGTGTAGCACCTGGAATATATTTTTGTTTTGTTTTGAATTCAAAAAAAATCTGCTTGTAACTTGAGTACAAAGCTGCAAAAATTTTTTTGCACCATTTCATGATTATTCAAAGTAATTCTAATGCATGCATGGAATAAAGAAGAAATGGAATTGTGGGAACTTTCAATTCTATGTAATGAAAAAATTTGAGTATACCATCTAACCAAGTGGTTTCATTTTGATTATTTATTAGATTTAAAAATTTTTTAGTGTTTTCTGTGAAATTTTCTTGATTATTAATGTTTTCATCAATTTAATGTTCAAAAGGGAAAATAAGAAGTCTTGAAAATACCATGTTTTTTCATTGTTTTGAATTCATATGTTTTTGTTGAAATTTTTAATGCTTTGGTGAATTTTCAGTTGAATCATTCATTGCTTGATTACTTTGTTTTTTCATTATTTATTTTTTTCCTGTCAATGATAATTTTGTTAATTGCTCAATCCCTATTGTGTTATTTCAAAATAACATGGGTTCATTTTCATTTGAACTCAGTTATGGTCTTTTATGACATTATGTTTTTCATTTTCATTCATTTTTTTCTGTTTATTGATTTATTTTTTTTTATTTTTTTCCTTTTTTCAATTTTTTCAATTTTTTTCAATTTTTTATATTTTAATTTTTTTTTAATTTTCAAATTTTTCCGGTTTTTTTCTGGTTTTTTATTTGTTTTTTTCTGGATTGTTTTTTCTCTTTTTTCATCCCTTCCCCTGGTGGTACAATGGGAAACTTAGCTCAATTATTCCATTTTTGTAATAGTTGTTCCCCCGCACGCCTCCCCTACCAGCCAGGGGAGTTTTGCAGGGGTTTATCTTGCCGCAAGCCACCATTGGTGCAGTGGATGACTTAGGCAAAGTTGTCCATTGTGCCAACAGTCCTTCCCCCATGCACCTCCTTTGCTGGCAGGGGTTGATCTTGCTGCAACCAACTGCTAGCGCAGTGGATGACTTAGGCTACATCATCCATTGTGCTGACAGGAAAAGGAGTGCAAAAAAAATCAAAATCAAAATAAACATAAAAAGAAAAAAAAAAAAACAAAAAAAGAAATACAAAAAAAAGCAAATCACAAGAAAAATAACAAGAAAAAATGAATAAAATTCAAAATAAAATAAAATAAAATCAAAAATAAAATCATTTTTTTTAAAAAAAAATAATATCAAAAAATATAAAATAGGGCGTATCAAATTTAACCAAACCCGCCATTTTTTGATGGCAGGTTTCAAACCAAATCTTCCATTTCAAACCTGCCATTGAAAATCAAGAAAACCCACTTGTTTCACATCAGACGTGTCAAAGTTAAAATGAAATAAGTGGGTTTTTTGAAATAAAGTATTTAAAGGCCTCTGCCACCTGTCTAGGTCATCCACCCCTGGCTTCCCACCTCCTTCTACCTCTGACCTCCTTGCAATTTTTTTTACCTCCAGCCTCATCATAAAAAGGCCCACCACTCTCATCACTTTATCACTCTCATCATAAATCTTATCAATTTATTATCCTCATCACTTGATAACTCACAATTTAATTTCTCTCATTGCTTCATTTCTCTCATTGCTTCATTTCCCTCATTGTTTCATTGCTCTCATTGCTTTGTTGCTCTCATCACTTCATTGCTCTCATCACTCTACCTCCAACCTCATCCAAAAAAATCCAATCATTGTTTTATTTCTCTTGTCACTTTATCGCTCTCATCACTTCATATCTCTCATCAATTTATCTTGCTTGTCACTTTATCCCTCTCATAACCTTATTGCCCTTAATCTTTCCAAATGGCCCCTCAGCAAACCTCCCTCCGCAAGTCCACATAAAAGGCCAACACACCAAAGCAAACATTGCCAAGGAACTCCACAAAAAAAAAATCCTCCCCCATCAGCTTCCAAAGACTCAAACATTCCTCCCACATCAGCTTCTAAGGGCTCAAGTTATCTCAAGAGAGCTGATAACATCATCCTGGTCAACTGGCTCAAAATTCCCTCCAACTATGATGCCTTCTTTGGATCCAACAATGAAACATGTGTTGGCCAACCTTTATCCTCTAATTTCAATGGTTATCTTTTCATGGACAATCAACTCAAGAACAAAACAAAAGTTAGGCTGTATCTGTCATACAAACAGATGAGGGAGCAATTCAAGAATTATTGAGCCAAGTAAAAAAAGGCCCACTCCATGTCAATCTCCACCGGCTTTGGTATCACAAAATCTGACAAAGCAAAGCAAATAAACTTGGTGGTTGATAAGTTGGACTGCATTTGTCCTTTTTATATTTCAATGGATAAAATCTTTGGAAAGAAGGCCAACATCATGCCTTTAGCCACTTTTGATTCCCAACAATCTGATTCAGTCAACACTGAGGACTTGGCTGGGGATGCTCAGCCTAGTAATGGTGATCCTGAAGAAACCTTTTCCTTGGAGTGGCCCCCATCTGATTCTTAGGAGGATATTCAATTGCAATCAGATCCAATCACGTCTACTTCTGCATTGATTGATTTGTCAAACAATAACTTGGACCCCTCACCTCCTTCTTTGGATTGCTCTCTTCCTGGGTTAGCAGATCTCATCAAACTTGCCAATGAAGAACAAGAAACTCCTCAGTCTCCATTACCCTCAACATCCATTCAAGTAAGGAACCAAGCTCTTCTCTTCTGTCTTGTTAATCCTGACTTATTTAGATTGTAAAAAAACAGGCTCATCCATTCCAGAATGGCAAAACACTTAAGCCAATGGGGCCTCTCACATTGCTTTTGAACACCAGTGACAACTTTCAGACCCAAAATCCTCTTCCAAGGGTAGCAAAAGGCCTCCAATTCCATCAATATCAACCCCAAAAGTCATCAAAAGAGGAGAAACACATCCAGTTTTTCAGGATTTGAAGAAATCATGGAGAAGCAAGATTCATGCAAGTCCATTGGTTGAATATCGTTGCTTTCAAAACCCTTCCCATTGCTTTTCCCCTGCAAAATACATTCAAATCACAAATTGAATCCAAAAAACTTGAATTTGAATAGCAAAAGTGGGATTTTCAACTGGACATGGATGTTCAAAAGCAGAAAGCGGAGAGTTTGGCTCATCAACAAAAATGGTATGTTGAGTGGAAGTTGAAACAGGCTGAGCTAGAGTTTCAAAAAGAGGAAAAGGAGAAGGATTGACAGCAAGCACAACTGGAAAAGGAGAGGGAAAGACTTGCAACAAAAAAAGAATAAGGTATCAGTAGCCTTGGCTTGCATTGGTAGCAGTAGAACAGTAGATGAGATACAGCAGATACCTTGAATGCTGGGCTTTTAAATATATTTTCATGGGTGAAAGAAAAACAAAACAATCATTTTTGATTACAACGTTTGAGAGTATTTTTAACCCCACCAACATACATATTCTTTTTTTTTTAAATTTTTTTTCTAGAGTAAATTTGGCCATTATTCAATTCCCTACAAATTTTTCTAGTTTTATTATTAATTTGAAGTGACATGGCCATTCTGGTATGGGTTTCTGTTTCCACAGCAGAAAAGGTACAGTGCTTGTACTTATTAGCTGCCCAAACAATTTTGACTATACCTTTTTGCTTGAAATCAATTCCAAAGCCAAGGTCAGGAAAAACTAATTGGCCATCTGATACTTGATATTTGTCTGTATGTTCAATAAGTCAACCATTTTATTTCTTGGTTAGAACCACCAGTAAAAAGGAGTGCCAGAGATTTTGCCTTTGTTGATATGAGGAGAGTTTTAAAAAGAATTGGAGGTGAAATTGATGTGTGGGAAGCAATCAAAAGATGTAGGCTTTGAACCTAATTCCAAAAAAGAGAAAAAGGGGATGTTGTTGTCCTTCATGGCATCACGTTTTGCTTCAAAGGAAAGTTTGGCCAAATTGCAAAACATTTTTCCTAGAATTTGGGATAATTTGTCAGCCTTAAGGTTGAGGGAAGCATACTCTTGAGGAGAAAATCTAATGGATTATTTCTTCACATAATGTCCAAACAACTCTGAAGGGTGCATCAATTTTTGCCATCCAACTGCCCACATTTTTTCACCCCAAGATCTTGAAGGACAAACCGGGATGACAAATTTTTTTGACTGGTGAAGAAAAGTTTTCAGAAAGTTGATTTCCTTCTTTTCTTGGTCAGAAAGTTTCTCCAATGGGACAAATTTGATTATTGCAACCAGGGATTGGTGATCAGATTGATAAAGGACAATTACTCTTCCATGGTGTAAGAAATGGAACCGTTTGATTGTTTGTTTTGCTTTCTCAAACTCTTCCTGGGTGGGATTGTGACCATTCTTTTTCTGTTTGGAAAAAATTGAAGGTTACAGATCCAAAGGACACGGTTTTCAACCAGAACAGAAAAACTTTTCATTAAAATCTTCCTGAGAAGCTTCCAAAGATATTTTGGAATATCTCATTTCATTCCTATTTTGGCAAGCATCCCTACTCTTCCCACCTCTCTGTATGTTTTTGAAGCCATCTCCTTCCATCTTGTTCCCTCCCAATCCTATACTTATATTGGGGTGAGGAACAAGAATAGATTTGAATGTTTGTGTAACATTTTGATGGGGTGGGAGAAGAATAGGATGTTCCCCAAAAGCAGTCAAATTTTTTCCACAAAAAAAACAACTTCAGTCCAATAGACACCTTTGGTGAAACATGATTGAATAAAAAAAAGAAACCAAACCTGGACTGGAACCCAGGGACACCAAAAGCTGAATCCCCCCCGAAAAAATTGGCATGAGTGACCCATGCAACACAGCAACCAGCAAAGTTATCAAAAACAATTTTTAAAACAAAAACATACCTTCCATGGCAAAGAACACCCAAATTAATTAAAAAGACCCTGTTGGCTTTGGATGCAGTCTGGAGACATCTAAAAAGAAAAAAAAATCAGGGGAGGTCAGCACCAAAGAAAACTCCAAAAAATGGTGGAGGAGACATTAGCAATCAATTGCTTGATTGATTGCAAAACAATCAAACAATAGATTGCAACTAAATCAAGCAATTGAAAGAAAATCAATGTATTGATTTGGTTTTGATTGATTGATCAAAAACCAATCAATTGGTTGATTGATTGATCAATCAATCAATCAAAACAAATTCAAATAGTTGATCAATTTGGTTTTGATTGATTGATCAAAAACAAATCAATCCACCAATTGATTTGGTTTTGGTCTATCAATTGATAAATCAGGATTTAATTGGTGGATCAAATCTTAATCAATTGGTGGGGATTGGTCAAGTGAGGCAGGAGGAGGAGGAGGAAGGGGGGAGAAAGAGAAGGGAGGAGCTTAACAGATGAGGAGGGGGATGCAAGAGAAGACCAGGGGGAGTTCAAAGGAGAGGTAAGCAATAGTGAGTGGAAAGAAACAAGGAAGGGGACTCACTGAGTCTTTTGGTGAGTTGGATGGTGGATGTTTTGGGGAGCTTGCTGAGGTTGATGAGGCTGGTGAGGTTGGTTAGGTTGCTGACGTGAAGGAGGTGGTTTGATGAGGAGGAGGAAGGAAGTTTACCAGTGTGTGAGTCGGGTGAGGTTGAATTTTTCCAGCGGTGAGGTGGAGGGAAGAATTGGATGGGCTGGAAAGTGGTGGGTTATGAGGTGGAGGTGGTTTTTGATTTTGTCTAAGTTTACTAAGAAAAAAAAAAAAAAAAAAAAAAAAAAAAAAAAAAAAAAAAAAAAAAAAAAAAAAAAAAAAAAAAAAAAAAAAAAAAAAAACAACTCAGCCTGGAAACTTGGGTGAACAACCAAAAAAAAACTTACTATGAAGTTATTTTTCACCTATTTCAAAATTAAACATGACTCATCAAAGCAAGCAAGGGTGAGAGGAAGAATCTGCTCTCTCATAGAAGAAGATGAGGACAAGATGAGACAGGGATGACTTGAGGTGGGTCAGGTATATGATCTTCAAATATTTTTTTCCATTCATCTTTGATGTCAACCAAAAGATTGTGAAGGATTACACAAGTGATAATCCAGTTGATGAGGATCTTTATGTCTTTGGGGTTTTGAAGCTGGTTTTGCATTTCCCTTAATCTGGCCCATCTTCCTTTCAGGAATCCTATGGCATGCTCAATCCAAACATGGGATTGGGCAAGATGATAGTTGAAATTGGTTTTTCCTTGATTGTTAGATGAAACTTTTTGGTATGCTGGAACCACATATTTTCCACTAGCATAAGCTGAATCGGTCAGAAGGTATTGATTGTGGTCAAATTAGCTCTCTGGTTGTTGGGTAATCTGCATCCAATTGAAAACATATGAATCATGACAAGAACCTGGAAGGCCAGAATGGAGGGATATTAATTTCTTGTTTATATCAAAAACAAGTTGTAGGGCCAAGGAGTATCTAAACAAAAACATGAAACATATTTGGTCAGTGGTGTTATCAAAGGTGTTATCTAAGTCATTGGAAAAGAAATGAATCAGTTGCATTTTTTTGCAATCAAAATAGTGGTTGCCATCTTGCTTGGGTTTTTGACTCAAGGGGATGGTGGTTCCATCAACAAACCCAATGCAACCAGGAAAACCTTTGGTCTCCATTACTTGAGATATCTCCTTGCGTTCTTCTTTGGTTGGCCAAGAAAGGACTGAGAAACGAAAATATAGGATAGCAATCATGACTCTTTTGGTGTATAAGTCAATTCTTCCATAACTGACTGAGAATAAATTTTCCAATTGATGGATTGCTGCTCCATTTCCATTTGATCCCAATCTACAAAGAGCAACAGCAAGTTGGATGGCTGGATTTCTTTGAGGATTCTGAGAATTTTTCTGGAAGATGTGGTGGTCTTCCATCATCTCCAAAAGCTTCATGAATGAAGGAAATAGAGTTTGGAATAGTTGCTGGAAGCTTAAGTTGGGGATGAGATGAAGCTTTTGCCTTTCATACATAGGGTTGTGGAGGGTGTGTATTCTTGGAACCATGTATTGCTTTTCTAAAAGAGAATTGAAAGACAAACAAGTTGATTCCAAATTGGAGCCTGAATCAGAGTATCAATTGCAGTCAAACAGTAGCAAAAGTTCAGTCAGCGTTTTTGCATTTTCAACTTGTTGGCAGGAAGTTTGATTCAACATTTTGAGAAAGATGGTGATGTGATGTGGGGTGATGAGATGATGAGATTTATGTGAAGATGGAGATGTGAAAATTGATAGAGATGTGAAGCAATGTAGATGAGATGTTTCTGATGAAATGGAGATGCAACCAGTATGGATTTTCTGATGTGAATGGGTGTTTTAGATGTGATGGATGGTGGATGTATGATCATGGATAAATGGAGGGTTTAATGGCGGGTTTAATGTTTGAAATCCGCCATTTTCATGAAACCCCCAATTTTGAAATACACCAGTTAGGGGGTATGTGTGTTGCAGAAACCAGCCATTAAAAATGGCGGGTTTGGTCAAAAAAAATGGCGGGTTTCTAATGGTGGGTTTGCTAACTTCAATACCCCCTGATGATATTCAAGAAAATGAAAAAAAGAAAAAGAAAATCAGAAAAATGAATAAATAGATAAATAAAGGCCAATTTTAAATTCAAAACCTTGCAAACCATGTTCAGTACCCAAAACAGGTTGCGTTGCACAATTCACAATCCATTTTAGATTGCAAATCATCATTTGAAACCTATTCTGGGTTGCAAACAACGCCAAGCAACCAATTTTGGGTAGTGAATGGAAAAAGAAATAATTTAATTATTCATTTCATTTTATTTACATATATTTTATGGGAATTATTTTTTTCATGGGTGCACCCTTCAACTCGCGGGGGTACTACGTCCCCGCAACGCCCAGTATACACGGATAAATCCTTGTTTACACAGGGATTTCAAAAATTTTTTTTTCACATTCCAACACAGCGGGACTATAGATAGTTTTCTTAAACCCTTATGCTCAATTGTTCATAATTTTGCGACCAGTTGAAACCCTTCAAAACCTCATTTAAAAAATTAACAAAATCCAAAAAAAAACTTAATTTTGCAGCTTTTCCTTTGGCTTTTTGCTTTAATTTTTTTGGCACTTTGAATTCTCACAATATTTTTAAATCAGCTGAAGAGCTTCAAAATATTTATTGAGATTTTTCTGATGTATTCTGTGGCCTCCAAAAATTTGATCCAATGTAAAAACACTTCAAAATAACATATCCTTTTTAATATTTTGTTTTCACTTCTTGAATCAATGTTTCTCTCAATTTTTTTTGGAAACACTTAAGAGTAACATTCAAAAATTGAATGAAAAATTTGGATGAGCTTCAATTATAGGTTTTGCGCCGCCAAATATTCATAAAAATGAAAATAATTGAAAATAAAAGTAGTAGTCTTTCCTTATTTCTGCATTCTTTTTTGTTTTTATGTATGAAAATTTGAAGTATTTAATGTACAACACAATACAACACCAAGAAAAATACTCCAAACCTACCACTACCAAATCAAACCTCCTGAACCAAAAAATCTTCTCACTCCATTTCTACTCAAAATCTTTCTTAATCATCAACTCAAATCTCAAATTCCTTTCTAAATAGGGGGTATCAAAGTTAAAATTTTGAAAAATTTAAATTGCCTATTTCATGAAAAATATCAATTTTTCAAAAAATATTTTTTCATGAAAAAAAAAGAACCAATTGGTTTAGCTCACAAAAATAAAATTTTAAAAAAATAAAATAGAAAAGCCTGAAATCAGCCATATAATTTTTTGAAATTTTTAACTTTGATACACCCTAATAAAACATCCATTTTCAAAATGTCTCAACAAAAAATTTACCCACTTTTCAGAACTTTCTCATCTGTCCCATCCTTCATCACCTCATCATCTAATCAAGCTAGTGTACCATCCACCTGGGAAGAATGTTTTTGCTCAAAAAGTATCAAAAATAAGTTAGAAAGTGAGTGAATTTGATAATACCTGATTTCTTCAGTTTTTCTGATGTTTGTTGGAATTTTTAATATTTTTCCTGCACATTATTGTATTCATATTCTTAAATATTTGAGAAAGTTTCAATGGAACAAGTGAGTGGAATTTTTTCAACATATTTCATTTGAGAATCAATTATGATTTGTTCTTTTAGTTCCAATACAAAGACTTCATTTCCCCAGCAAAAGCTATTGCTCATATATCCCACTGTCAAGATTTTTTGGGAGATGGTAACTGTGGCTTCAGAGCAGCAGCTGTTGGTTTGGGACAGAAATCTGAAGACTGGATTGAAATCAGGGAAGAAATGATCAAAGAGCTGGAAACCAACCCAATCTTTCAAGATTCAAAATTAATGCATGAAATCTGGGGTGAAACCTTTCAAGAGAAAAGGAGGAAACTCAACCACCTCTCTGGACCAGCTCCAATAAACATTTGGATAAAGTTACCATGCCATAGCTTTCTTCTTCCTGGAACTTATAATTTTCCGGCGGTTCTGTTTTCTTATTTAATGCCTTGCACTTATCTTCCTCTGAATTCCCCTCCCACTCCAAATCCCAAATCATCTCCAATTTCCTTGATTTATTTGGAAGATTTCAAACATATAGTCTCAATCAAGTTTAAGTCTGATCATTGGCCAGCCCCCAAATTGGTCTACTGTGGAAAAGCTTTTTTACCAAGGATTCCAAAGCTTGGATGACCATTATTCAGAATAATTCGGAGCATGTTGATTGGGGTTTTTTCCCAAGGAGAAAATCCAGCAGAAAAATAAAACCCATATAAGTGGAATAATATCAACCAAAATGATTTCTATAATATTTTTAATAATATTTTGTAATTTTATTTATTAAAACATAACAAAAATTAGAACAAACAATGTGGATCACTCCTTTTATTTTGAATTTTTTTCATTATTTTGAATAAATTGTGGGGTAAACCCTGTAATCAAAGCTCAGCCCAATTTTTCATTCAATTTTTGGATTTAAATTCTAATTTTTGCCCAAAAAAATTGAGAGAAACAGTGATTCAAGAAGTGAAAAAAAATCTTGAAAAGGATATGCTATTTTGAAGTGCTTTTACCTTGGATGAACTTTTCGGAGGCCAAGGATACATCCAAAAAATCTCAAAAAAATATTTTAAAGCTCTTCACCTAATTAATAAATATTGTGAGAGTTCAAAGTGCCAAAAATAATTAAGCCCAAATCCAAAGGAATTGCTCCAAAATTACGTTTTTTCTTTTTTTTTTGTTTGGATTTTGTTAATTTTTTGACTGGATTTTTGAAAGGGTTTAAATGGTCCCAAAATTATAAAATATTATCAACAAGGGTTTCAGAAAACTAACTACAGTCCTAATGTTTAGAATTTCAAAAAAAAAGAGTTCTTTAAACACCCATGTAAACAAGGATTTGTCCATGTATACTGGACATTGCAGGGATGTAGTACCCCTTGTGATTTTAACGGTAGCACCTGTGAAAAAAATAATGCCCTATTTTATTTATATGTTTATTTTTTATTTAATTTAATTAATTAATTTTTTTTGATATATTCTTGGGAATTGATAAATTCACAACTCAAATGAGTTGTTTACACAACTCATTTGAGCCATGTGGCACAGCAACTGGACTAAATTGGAGCCGTGTGAGGCCCACACAACTCAAGTGTAGCCATGCATCCCCCACACAGCTGTGTGCTGACCAATCCGGGACATATCAGAAAAATAGGAAATTTTTAATTTTTTTTATGTTTTAATTCCCCCAAATTCCATCATCAAAAAAAAATCCTGTGTTACTATGGGCAGTGTTCCCCTTTCCCTTCCCCCAACTTCTTCTGGTCCTAGCAGTCTAGGAAGGGCCCTTCAGGGCACTCCAATTGTCGGACCCTCTTTTCAACTCTTCCTTGTTACGCTTGTGGTCTAATTTTTTTGGGCAAGCGGATAGCAAACAATCATTTCCTTCCTCATTGGCTTTTCATCATTGGAATCAGAAACAATGACAAAGACCGCCCTTGTGAGTTGAAATACTTCAACAATTCTCTCCAACCTATCTCATCTTCATCATTGGCATCAGAAACAACCACAAAGACCGCCGCCAACCTCATCCTCCAACACCTATCAGCAACAAGCAGACGGAATTCAAACGTTCTCAGAATTGGTCACTCCCTTTGGTCTTCCCACCACCATCAATACCTGAAATCAATCATCCCATTTTCTGCGCGGCTTGCTTCCATTCCACTTGCTTGATCCCCCTTCCCCTGAGCCTCTCTCATCCATCACAACAATTGCAAGCTTTTGTTGCAAGCGCCCGCCAACTTGATGCCCATCAGCAATGGCCGTGCACCTTGTTCATCCTTTGTTCAATGGCTGCCCGCTCTTGTCCTTGATGCTGGGATTTTTTTCTTGTTTTATCAACTATTTTTTAACATTCTCAAATCATATTAATGCTGTTGTGTTTTTTTTTTTTCATTATCAAGTTCCCTTGTCCATCTTTCATTGAAAAAAAAAATGTTTTTCTCTGCTTTCATTTGTAGTCATCTCTTGTAAGTAATACACAGGGCCTCTTGCCCATAAAAGGAGGGATCTCCTCTGCCTTTTTACCCATTATCATTGGTATATACAACCAAGAAATCCGGGGGGCCCTTCACCTATATCCAAGACATTCATCAGCCTTCAATAAAAAATAAATAATACATAATAGATAAGAGATAATAGATAATTAAGAATCAATAATGAAGAATAAATAATAAATAATAAATAATAAATAATAAATAATGAATAATGAATAATAAATAATAAATAATAAATAATAAATAATAAATAATAAATAATAAATAATAAATAATAAATAATAAATAATAAATAATAAATAATAAATAATAAATAATAAATAATAAATAATAAATAATAAATAATAAATAATAAATAATAAATAATAAATAATAAATAATAAATAATAAATAATAAATAATAAATAATAAATAATAAATAATAAATAATAAATAATAAATAATAAATAATAAATAATAAATAATAAATAATAAATAATAAATAATAAATAATAAATAATAAATAATAAATAATAAATAATAAATAATAAATAATAAATAATAAATAATAAATAATAAATAATAAATAATAAATAATAAATAATAAATAATAAATAATAAATAATAAATAATAAATAATAAATAATAAATAATAAATAATAAATAATAAATAATAAATAATAAATAATAAATAATAAATAATAAATAATAAATAATAAATAATAAATAATAAATAATAAATAATAAATAATAAATAATAAATAATAAATAATAAATAATAAATAATAAATAATAAATAATAAATAATAAATAATAAATAATAAATAATAAATAATAAATAATAAATAATAAATAATAAATAATAAATAATAAATAATAAATAATAAATAATAAATAATAAATAATAAATAATAAATAATAAATAATAAATAATAAATAATAAATTATAAATAATAAATAACAAATAACAAATAAAAAATAATACAAAATAAAAAATAAAAAATAAAAAATAAAAAATAAAAAATAAAAAATAAAAAATAAAAAATAAAAAATAAAAAATAAAAAATAAAAAATAAAAAATAAAAAATAAAAAATAAAAAACAAAAAAAAAGGATAATAAATTATTAATTCTATGGAGTAGTGTATGAGCCTTCACACGTTGAGGGGCCCCAAAAAACCCCCACAGGCTGTGTGGGGCCCTTCACGGCTCCCACAAGCCTTGAGCCTTGTACACGGCTCTCACACAACTGGAGCTGTGAATTTACTATCACCCCAAACCAATATCCTTTCTGGTTGGGGAAGAATTAATTTGATTGAATTGTTGAGTGTGTTATACCACTCTTCAATCCTTTTCAGACCATACTGTCCTTTTTTATTCTTTGATTATCAGTCTGGAACCAGTCACGTTTTCCTTAGAGGTTTCTTTAAGCTTTGAACCTGGGCTGTTAAACCTCCCTTTATTTCCTTGAAGTTGAATTTTGCCAGGCTACTGTTGAGTCCCTTGAGAAATGTTGGGTTCTTCTTGTTCAATCTGTCATTTCTTTGCTTCTAGAGCTTCATACACCAAATTTCTTTATTTTGTACAGCCACCCACAGTTATCTGGTATCCTTCAAGGACTTGATTGTGGGGAGCTGGGCAGGTTCATTGATAATCTGGAGGTTGGTTGGGCTTGAGTTGATCTTTCCTAATCTTCTTCTGAAAACCAGGGTCATTAGCGTTTAGGCGTTTTTACCCAAAAATTCCTTGTTTTATTGGACTCTGAACAAACTTTAAATGGTTTTTTCAAGTATTTTCCCAAACCATCTTCCCTCAGATAGTTTATTTTCCTTACTACCTACTACTATCAAACTCACCCCTTCTATTTATTACTAATTAATATGTTCTAGACCTTGATTCCAGTACATTTAAATATTTTTTTAATGCTCATGAGGGCAGCCTATAAAGCACCTTCACCCCCTACAGAAATTCCTGCAGCTCAGCACTGTTTTCAGAGTTACATTTGGTTCCCGGGCCAGGATAAAACCAGAAACCTTGGTCTTTACAGTCCCAGAAGGTTTGGAATCAACTTTGAAACCAATCCTTTTTCTTTTTTTCTCTGTATCTCTTTTCTTAGATCTGATCTGTGGAGGCAACCTATCCTAGAAGTAAGTCCTCCCAATTGTGCAACCCTTGTGAAAGATTCTTGTTGCTTTTCTCAAAAACCTACTCTTTCCACACTTGTGAGCCAATTCGGAATCGTGCCCCTTGGATCCTCTAGGTACTCTGTTATTCAAAATGGCGTCTACTTGTACTCCCACCACCTATTTTTGAAGTAGGTGGTCAAGATCAAACCTCATAACAAGAACTTAGGGTTCAATTGAATTAATGTGGAATGATTCTTGAACTCTTACAAAATGGCTGCTGAAGTGGATGGCGCAATTGAACAAAATATTGCCTATCAGATAAAATTCTTCATCTCCTCTGATGAAGCCATGGAATTAATTGAGTTGTTCAATGGATTCAAATCCCATAACTGGACGCTTCTAAGGGAAGCAATGTTGGCATATTGGGGAAAAGTAGATGTAGCCCAATTTACTTTTCATGACTTGGATAATGTTATTGCTCAGTGGATCCCCAATGGTGATGTCTCTACAGCCTCTGACTATCAGTCTTTTATAAATTCATGGGATCAGATACAACACTATCTCATTGAAAACATAAGGTGGAAAAGGTTTGAGTGCAATTTTTCCAATCTTTTTTGCTAGCAGTGCAGGAAAGGATTAGGGACAAATTGGTCAAGTCTGGATCAATGATCACCACCAGGGATAATTGATTCAAGCTCTGTGTTTTCCTTGTTGTTAGGGGTACTTTGGATGAATTTGTGAAAGTTCAAACTGCTTTAACTTTCAAAAATTCTAGAACCACTGAACCAGTCCATGCTCCTTCTTTCAAAGAGTGAAACAAAATTATTATTAAGATGGAGGCAGATTGCAGGCCTAAATTGAGTCCTCTGTCCAACCAGGATTCCCCTACTATCAACAAAATAACCAAAATCCTTTGAGCTTTTGAGAATAAAATAGATTGAAATATCTCTTCTCTTGCTACTCTTAAACCCTCTAGCTCTCCTCCTAAATCCACTCTGGTCTGCTACTACTGTCATAGGCAAGTTCATGGAACTTGTCAATGTCCTGAACTACAGAAGGATAAAGAGGAAAAGTTGGTGGGGCAGAAGGGGAACAATTTCTTTCTTCCTAATGGGACTTAGATCCCTTTTGATTCACATCACCCTATTTGTCATGTGGTGGCTGATAAGAGGCCACCACTTCCTATGAAGGCATCTTTGGATGCTTCTGTTTCCAAATCTTCTTGTGGCACCCTTCAGCCTTGGTATCATCCAGCCATCTCCTCCTCCAGTCTTTCTGCGGCTTATCAATCTGATCCAGCTAGGAAACAACATAAGAAGCCCAATCTCATACAGCTCCTTCCTTGCCAACTTCAATTCTTTGAAAACTGGCTAAATGTCAATCATCACCTGAGCCTCCTTCCTCTGATGTAGAAGACATGGAGGTCAAAAAGAAACCACTAATGAAAAGGTTTTAAGATCACTATGATCCTCCTCCCTCATCTAAATCACCTCAAACTTCTGATACTGTTCCTGCTTCACCTGAAATTCCTTCTCTCCACCCTGTTCAAAGTTCAGTTTGAGAGGGGAATTTCAAAGGATCAACCTAATGCTGTGGAAGGAGTATTAAAGATAATTCCTGATCTCAAAATTCCTGATCTTTCTTTGGCTGAACTACTTTTAATCTCTACATCTTTTTCTGAAGGAATGAAGAAATGGGTCTCTTGTCAACATGTGCAGATCGGTCCTGAAGAATTAAATATCTCCTCTGGCACTTTGATGGAGGACTCTGGTAGAACATTTCCCTCCCCATATTTCAACCTTTACTCCTTTCCTCTTTTTTTTTCTTCCTTGTTATCTTGGTGATTCATCTAAAAATTTTTCTCCTCTTGTGGATTCCAGATCTCAGCTCAACTTAATTTTGGATTCCATGGCCTGTAAAATCAAGCCTAGTCCTAGGCTCAGCTTCAATTCTGTGTTTTATGGGATGTGGAATCAATCTTGTGAATTGGTTGGTATTTCTGAAGATTTCCCACCTAGAATTGGTCAAAATATTTTTGGAACCATTCTATTTTGGATCACTTGTTTGGAAGTTGCTATGATCTTGGGACAACCATTCTTAATGCACTTTGGTGCTACCCTGATGTTTTCTGATCAAGTTGAGAAGAGAATTCTCCTCCCTGATTCTGATGGTAGAAAAATTAAATTTTGTCTCTTTTCTTTGGTTTCTGCTTGTTGGGAAAGAGACTTCCCTGGTCATCCTCTTAAATTGTCTTTAAAGGAAAAGCAGAAGGATAATTCTAATTCCTTTCATTTTTTATGGGAATACTTTATCCTACTGATAGTTGTAGTTCTTCTCATCCTTGTACTTCAATTCATGGATACACATTCATCCTTGAGGCTTTTTTTTTCTTTTTTCTCATCATTCTCTTCTGATCTGGATATCATTTAAAAGTGAAAACATGTCAAAATAGAAACTCTCAAAAATATTTCTTCTCTGGATCTATTGTGTCTTCTTTTCCTTGTACTCTTAGGCCTGATTGATCTCCTCTCAGTTCCAGTTTGAATCTCCCCAAGAAGTATAAAATAGATCCTGATATCAATTCTATTCCTGGTGGCTTTGGTATGGAGGAATATGGGCTTCATTGGAGACAATTTGGGGTAAAAGTAAGTGCTCCCAATTGTGCTCTGCTAGGGCAATCTTGCACCGTCATTTTCAAAAATCTACCTTTTGCCACGCATGGGAGAAAAGTATTATCTCCTGGTTCTTCCTTTACAGAAAAGGCACCCTTTGAGGATATTGCGGAAAATTGGAGGTGGAAGATGTTGGAACTTGCCTTCAGTCTTTGAAGTCATGTTTTGCTGGTCAACTCTTGGATGAAGCAAGAACTTTTCTCTTTTGCTACCAAGTATAAACCAGTTGCAAACAATGTCCAACCAGTCAACCAGCCTATGCCTCTCAACCTTAACCCTCCCCTTATGCAACCTCCCTTATCTCATGATCCTTAATGTGGTCTATCTTGATTTTTTAGTGGTCCCTTTGTGCCTCATGGACGGGTTACTGAAGAATGTCTGAAATTGATCAAATTTGGTCCAGATGGATGTCTTTTTCCTGATGAGTTAAATTTGATCAAAATTTCCTATCTATAGGGGAAAAATCCTTTGCTTTCTTTGAAGAAGAGAGAGGTCTCTTGAAGGAATCCTATGGTCTTCCCCATATCATCCCTGTAGTTGAACATGTTCCTGGAAAAAGAAAATATCCCAATCCCTGCTTCCAAAGTTGATAAATTTATCAAGTTGTTCTTCAAACAAGTTTCTACTGCTCTATATGAACAGTCAAATTCCAGTTATTCCAGAACTGTCTTCTGTGTTCTCAAGGGTAATGGTAAACTTAGAATAGTTCATGATCTCCAACTTCTTAACAAAGTTACTATTAAAGACTCTGGTATTCCTCCTGCCACTGAAGAATCTGTTTAATCTTCTTCTGGGAGAGCTTTCTGTTTTCCAGGGGACATTATGGGTGGTTATGACAAAAAATCCTTACATCCTATCTCTCACCCTCTCACTACTTTCAATACTCCTCTTGGTCAATTCCAACTTACTTGATTACAACAAGGTGCCACTAATTTGGTTGCATTCTATCAGGCTCAGATGATGTGGATCCTCCAGGATGAAATCACTGATCATGCTGTTATCTTTATTGAATATGGCAAAATTAAAGTTCCAGTTTCTGACTATAATAATAAGCTCTTCTCCTGGAATTCAGGAATTTGTTGATTCATCTTGGAATATGCTACTACTTTGGAAAGTATTCTGTTTCAAATCAAGGAGTCTGTCCTGACTGTCTCTAGATCCAAATTGGCTGCTTGTGTCCTTGATCTGGAAATTGTTGGTCATGGAGTCTGCAAGGAAGGAAGAAGGATGTAACCAGCCAAATTCAACAAGATTATCTCTTGGCCCAATACAATCAATCCTACTGAAGTTAAAGGCTTTTTAACTGTTGTAACTTATGTTCAAATTTTTATCCCATCTTCATCCAAAATCTTTGCAACCTTTCATTTTATAACCAGGAAAGATAATGAATGGATTTGGACGCAATAGTGTTGAAATTGTTTCCAGTTTCCCAAAATGATTTTTGTTAAAGACATAGTTTTGAAAAAGATGTCTTATGAACCTGGAGCTGGTAAGATCAAGCTGACTTTTGATTCTAGTTATCAATCTGTTGTTGCTGTTCTTACTCAGGAAGATGAGAATGGTTGGGACCATCCTGCTCTTATTAATATTTGTTATTTTCAGATTTAGAAACTAGATACTCTGAACCAAAATTGGAACTCTGTGGTGTGGCTGAAATAATGAAGGAGCCCCAAACCATCCTCTGGGGTCAAAATTTTGAATTAAAATTCAATGCTCAATCCATCATTGAAATGATCAATGCTCCTATGACTTGTTGGGTGGCCTTTATCCAGCTTTTCTATTTTGAGATTTTTCACAGGCCTGGAAAATCTTTCACCATGCCTGATGGTTTATCCTGACGTGTTGAATATGAGAGGCTGAAAAGACTTTTTTTTTAAAATTGAGATATTAATGTGAAAAAAATGGGAATTTGAGAAGGATGAAGTTTACCTGAAAAGACCAAGAACATGGACTTTAACAGAACACAGTATGGCGACACACTCCTTGAACACTCCTCATCTGATCCTGATCCTTGACCCACAACTTCCAGATCACCTGGTTGTTCAGGTGATGAAGAAGGCCGCACTGGATCTTGGACCTGGCTTGAAAGGTGGAGTGGTGGAAGGTCACTGAAATTTGGAGTATCTACATTCACGGTGTTTGAGGCAGGCAGAAGTGGAGGAAATGAATTGAAAAAAAGGGCTCAAGGATACAGGAGTCTGTTCAGCAGATTACCTGAGAATCTCAACACAAAATCCTATTGGTGATGAAAAATCTGATGTTGGAATGTATTTTTATGAAGAACAACCTTCAATCCAACCTTTCTTCTACTTCTCCTCTCAAGATTATTCTGGCTTTTAACAAGGTTTTTGGCTTAAATTAGAGCAGTACCTTCTAACTCTTCAAAAATTTCCTGATCTCTTTGCTAAATATTTTTGATCTCTTAAAAAAAATACCTCTAATTTATTTGTAAAAGGCTCTATTAATTTTAAAAGAGGAAATCCTTGTGCTCTTATTGTTTTTACTTTCCCTTCTAAATAAGATTCTATCCTTGAATGTCTCCATGAAGTTCTTGGCCATTGTGGGGAAACCAAAACTTATTGAAAATTATCCAAGCAATTCTGGTGGCCATCTCTGAATAAATTTGTCTTTCAAAGGTGCAAGAGTTGTGAAGTTTTTCAAGAACATGATTTTAGGCACCCAGCTGAAATTTTTTATCCTACTGGGGAACCCACTGTCTTTGGGAGGATTGCTATGGACATGGTTCATATTAAGGCAGGTGGTGCTAAGTACCTCATTGTGGCTAGAGATGATTTCTCTGGATGGGTTGAGGCCAAATTTCTTAAGAATCTTAGCTCTGAATCAGATGAGACTTGGACAATGCATTAAGGCTTAGCTCAATTTTTTTCTACTGATAGTGGCTCTGAATTTGGTTCCAAACTTGCTGAAATGATCCAATCTCTCCCTGAACAACATAGAGTTACTACTCCTTAATATCCTGAAGGCCCAGGCATGGTGGAAAAAGGCCATGCTCCTTTGAAGGCTTCAATTTTTAAACTGGCTGATGAAAGTGTCAATAATTTTCAGAAATATCTTCCTCTTGATCTCTTCTCTGATTAAATCTAAACAAAATAGACCACTGGATACTCACCTTATGAAATCATCTTTGGAAAAAGACAAGTTCTTCCTTTCAATCTTGAAATTAAATCCTTCTTGGGTATCTCATGGGAGGAGGTGTCTTCAACCACTGATCTATTAGTT
Source organism: Puccinia polysora (assembly GCA_025617555.3). Taxonomy (NCBI): domain Eukaryota; kingdom Fungi; phylum Basidiomycota; class Pucciniomycetes; order Pucciniales; family Pucciniaceae; genus Puccinia; species Puccinia polysora. Next base: position 11,653,290 of record CM062636.1, read on the forward strand.
GCTAGATCCAAGTGAATGGAGCAAAGTGAAGATTTTTTGAATGCAGCTTATCAGAATATGATGGAATCAAGAGAAAAATTGTTTCATTATTGGGGAGATAAGCACCTAAATCAAATCAAGGATCCCTTAAATCCTGGTGTTGCAGTTTTAGCTTATAATTTATCCTTGGAGACCCAGTGGGGAAATCTTTTCTCAAACTGCTAAAATGGTCCTTATTGGGTTGTTTATCAAGTTAGAGGTGGATGTTATGTTTTAGAAGAGCTTGATGGTGTTGAATAAATCAATGATACTCTCTTTTTCATTCTTTCCTCTTTCTTCTTTTCTTTATTTCCTATCTCCCTTATCCTCTTTCTCTTCTTCTCCCTGTCTTTTCCTTCTTCACCTGCTCTTCTCCCATTTCTTCTTGTTCACCTTCCAATCTCTTCTGCGCTGCTCTTAATCTTAGCTATCACACCTGCGCGCGCTCTCATCAATTTCACATCACTTGAGCCTACTCTGATCACCCAAGACTGTACTTGAAAGGGAAAATCTACAGAGGTCCTGAACAGGGAACTCAACCATCAAACCGGACCATCGACTTCAACCATCAAACTCAACCATCTAACTCAACCATCGGAACTCAACCACTTGAACCTACCCTTTCTTTATCTTCTTCAACGGTTTCTTATTCCTTTCTCCTCATTTCTTTATTTCTTCTATCTCTCAAAATATCATCACTACCTTCCACATCAAATCGTACCCTCTCAAAAAACAACTTCTCAAAGCCTCCACTCCTCAACGATTGACCTGTAAGATCAGAACTTGTCGCTGTCTCTATCTCACTCCTCAAGGCTGATCTATTGTCCAATCTTTCTTCCAAGATCTTTACTGTTGCCTGCACGTGTCCCATCCCCAACTCAATTCCTGAAAGTCCTTGATCTTGTCAACCTCTTCTCCCCACTCAGTTTCCGGATTTTGGTTTCTTTCCTTTTCTCATTGTTTGTCTTCTCTTTTTTTTATTTCTTTACTCAAATCCTGGCCAATTCAGCCCTCTATGTTCTAGATTTCTTGAATCCTTTACCGTAATTCAACACGGTTAAAAGCCAAAAATCCGTCCGACAAACCTAACCAAAGCTATGGAGGGATCCAGTAACAATGGCTACCAACAAATCATTCTCAAGGCAGCTCTCAAAGCAGTACCAATTCTTTCCGACAAAAACTGTTCCATTTGGAAAGACAAGATGTCTATTTTACTCAAGCTTAAAGGAATCAAGGAAGCCCTGGAGGACAATTCCAAAAACCTCAGCACAGCTGACAACATGGAAACCCAAGTTATTCTTCTCTCGCGAATTGATTTGGTCACCCACAATAATTCGGTCAACCCCGTTAACATCTCTTCAGCTCGACTCCTCTGGCAAACTATCAAAGAAAGATTTGCCTCCTCCCAAACTTCCAACAGGGCCCGCGTTTTCAACGAATTCCTCTACCAACAGTTCAAACCCGAGGCAATCAATCTATTAATCACCAACACTAAAATCTCCGTCAAAAGAATGATCGACGTTGGAATAGATCTACCCAATGATATTCTCTCGTATACCATTCTTTTCCAGTTTCCTCCGTCACTACACTCTCTTTGACAACAAATTATGCATTTGGAAAAGGCCGTCTCTGTGGATGTTGTGCTCAATCATCTTACTCAACTCAAAAACAAAATCAAGGTCAAATCCAAAGAATCCAAGATAAATGACACTGCTCTAGTGTCTTCTCGACCTCCAAAGAAACCTGTCCCTTCCAAATTGCGATGCAGAAGGAGTTATCACAATCCTCAATCCCCGGATCATCCAGAGAGCAAGTGTTGGCATCTACATGAGAATCTCGCTCCCGACTGGTGGAAGGAATCTCAAGCCCGTTGGAGAGCTCAACTAAATACTCAATCAAAAACCAAGGAAGTTGCCCACTATGTGTCACTCATCACCACGTGGATCGAAGAAATCAATTCTCTCAATCAAATCATTCTAGACTCTGGCGCCTCATGCCATATGTTTAACTCTCAAAGTTTCTTCACTCATCTCAACAATTCCACTGGTGAGGAATTCATTAACACCGGGAAGGAAGATGCGAAACTCCCCATTAAGGGTCACGGCACAGTCAGGCTAACTTGGAAAGGTTCCTCTGTCTCATTGAGCAATTATCTCTTTGTTCCGGACCTTGTTGTCAATCTGATTATTCCTGGAAAACTTATCACAGCTAAGAACTGCACACTTTCCTCCTCCAATAATCAATTCTCTCTTTTCTCAGGTTCTCATCTGGCTTTTACTGGATACATCCGCGAAAATCTATTCATCCTAAATTCGCCATCTCAAGTGGGCAACAACTATAAATACTGCCATTTGTCTCTTAACCGGCCAAATCCAAACTCCATCAAATCTCTACACCTATCCTTTGGAAATGCCAGCCCTTATTGTCTTCAAAATCTTTTCCCTTCTCTTTCCACTCAAATCCTTTCCAAATTTCAATGCAAAGACTGTGTCTTCTCCAAAATATCCAAATCTACCTTTAACGCTACAGCCAGTCTATCGTCAAAACCATTCAAACAGCTTCATATTGACTTAATTGGCCCTATCAACCCTTCTTCCCAAAACGACATGAATTACATCATGACTGTTGTTGACAACTTTTCTGGTTACATCTCCGCCATCGCTCTCATGCACAAGTCCGACGCTTGTGATCAGCTCAAGATTATTCTCAATCACAAAAAACAAAAACAAAACTGCTTCCCTGCCACCATTTGTACTGATGGCGGTGGTGAATTCTCCTCCTCAGAGCTCAAGAATTTCTTCAAATCCAACTCAATCCAACATCTAGTCTCCAAACCCTATCATCACGAACACAATGGGAAGGTTGAAAGAGCTAATAGGACTCTCACCGAAGCCATTAGAGCCATTCTCCAAAGCTCGAAGTTACCGCTCAACTTGTGGGCGGAAGTATCCAAGACTGCGTCTCTCGTCCTGAATCAAATTCCTAAAACTCCAAATGCTCCCTCTCCCTACCAATTATTTTTTGAAAAATCTCTTCCTACTTCTTTCTTTCACCCCATCGGATCCAAGGTAGTCTACCTCGACAATAGAATCAATCGCGGCAAAAAATTCAAGGACCGAGGGCTTCCTGGTACCCTTGTGGGTTACAACCCCAATTTTCTTTCTTATCAAATTCTAAAACCTGAAAATTCTATTACTTCTTCCAAACATGTCAAATTCATCAAAAATGACGACGCACCTCAGGCCTCCTCTGTTTCCAGTCCACCAGTGGATCAGCTCCGCATTGATCTTGACGACGATTCACCCTCCTCCTCTCTAAATTTATCTTCTCAAAGTTCATCGACCAACCTTGTCTCCAGCAATACCTCTATCACAGAACAAATCGCTACCACGAGCCCCTCTTCCGAACCCTCCATCTCCTCAGAATCCAATTCTGATTCCAATCCCTCCGCTGATCTTACTGAACAGCTCATTCCCGGTTACTCACTTCGCGACCAATCTTGCATGAATCCCCCTCAGCGCTACGGATATCATCACTACTATGTCCCTCAAACATATGAACAGGCCAAGCGATGCTCCAACCACTTAAAGTGGGAATCATCTATGGACACAGAACTCAATGGAATTGAAGAACTAGATGTTTGGGAGGATTACGATGGGCCCAAATTGGACAATCCTCTCAACACCACCTGGGTCTACCGCCTCAAGGACAACTGCCATGGCGACCCGCTTGTTTACAACAGTTGATTATTTGTCCAAGGCTTTGACCAAATTTATGGGCTGGACTATCAAGACACCTTCTCACCAACGGGAAAGGCTGCTTCTCTTTGAATCGCACTCCTCTTTGGTTTGTTTCACTCTCTTCCCATTTCTCAATTCGATGTGAAGAGTGCCTTTCTTCACGCTCCTCTATTGGACAAGTTCATCATCAAATGGCCAAAAGGATCAAGTTGAAAGTCAGATTATCTCATTCTACAAAAATATTTCTACGGTCTCAAACAAGCACCCTCAAACTGGTTTCAAACTCTCACCGCCTGGATCCGAGAACAAGATTTTCACAAATCTATATCTGATCCCTGTCTCTATATTCATTCCACCTCCAACTCCGTTCTCTTTTTCCATGTTGATGATCTTATACTGGTTGGCCTCGGAAACAACTTTCAAAAGAATTTTCTTGAATGCTTTCCAAACTCCAGCCACCACAAACCTAATACCATTCTGGGAATGAAATATGAGCGTGCTGAAAACAAAATCCTCTTATCCCAACCCAAGCACATCGACCATGGATTGGAAGAATTGAAACTTACTGACTGCAAACACTCAACTATCCCTCTTACTGCGAATATCAACCTCTCTGTGGCCACCCATGAGGAACACAACAAATTCAAAGCGCTAAACATCAATTATCGTTCAGCTGTTTTCCTCATGAACTATATAGCCTGTCTAACTTGGCCCAATCTTAGCTTTGCTGTTTCTAATCTCGCACGATTCTGCAAAAATTTGGGAATTCAGCATTGGAGAGAAGTCAAGAGATGCTGGAAGTACCTAAAAGCAACAAAAAATCTTAAACTCACCCTCCAGATCAATAACACTGACACTCAAATTCAGTGCTTTAGCGAAGCCACTTGGAGTGACGACTTGGACACAAGACACTCTCAATCTGGTCATCTTTCCTTACTCTTCAATTCTCTCATTGACTGGAGCAGCTACCGCCAACGCAACTTCACGCACTCAACAACTGAAGCCAAATTAAATCCCCTAGTTGACTCCTTCCCCAGAAGAAATTTGGATGAGAGGCCTGGTGGCAGAACTCTGGAAGATAAACGTCACCCCGAGTCTTCACTTTATTGACAACAAAGGGCTCAACGATAAGCTCAAGAAGTTCGACTGCAATTCCAAAACGCGTCACATCGACATAAAGACTAAAGCTCTTTGAGAAGAACTCCAGCTTGGCAACCTTCAAATCAAACTCATCTCAGCCGATGATATGAAGGCGGATGGGCTCACCAAAGCTCTTCCCTTATGCTCTTTAGTCTCTCTTCTTCAACTCATTGATCTGCCTTTCTCAGCTCCGACTTCAGTCTTACAAGTCACGGGGGGTGTTGAATAAATCAATGATACTCTCTTTTTCATTCTCTTCTCTTTCTTCTTTTCTTTATTTCCTATCTCCCTTATCCTCTTTCTCTTCTTCTCCCTGTCTTTTCCTTCTTCACCTGCTCTTCTCCCATTTCTTCTTGTTCACCTTCCAATCTCTTCCGCGCTGCTCTTAATCTTAGCTGTCACACCTGCGCGCGCTCTCATCAATGTCACATCACTTGAGCCTACTCTGATCACCCAAGACTGTACTTGAAAGGGAAAATCTATAGAGGTCCTGAACAGGGAACTCAACCATCAAACCGGACCATCGACTTCAACCATTGAACTCAACCATCTAACTCGACCATCGGAACTCAACCACTCGAACCTACCCTTTCTTTATCTCCTTCAATGGTTTCTTATTCCTTTCTCCTCATTTCTTTATTTCTTCTATCTCTCAAAATATCATCACTACCTTCCACATCAAATCAAACCCTCTCAAAAACCAACTTCTCAAAGCCTCCACTCCTCAACAATTGACCTGTAAGATCAGAACTTGTCGCTGTCTCTATCTCACTCCTCAAGGCTGATCTATTGTCCAATCTTTCTTCCAAGATCTTTACTTTTGCCTGCACGTGTCCCATCCCCAACTCAATTCCTGAAAGTCCTTGATCTTGTCAACCTCTTCTCCCCACTCAGTTGCCGGATGTTTGTTTCTTTCCTTTTCTTATTCTTTGTCTTCTCTTCTTTTTATTTCTTTACTCAAATCCTGGCCAATTCAGCCCTCTATGTTCTAGATTTCTCAAATCCTTTACCGTAATTCAACAGATGGTACTCAGCTGGCCAGAGGTTTCTCTGCTGATCAATTCAATGAGTTTCATTGTTGTGGAGGCAACTTATCTCAGAAGTAAGTCCTCCCAATTGTGCACCACCAGGGTCATCTGCTACAGGTTTTTTTGGAAACTCTACTGTATTCCACATACATGGGCACCTGGGATGCATTCTTTTTTTTATCTCTGCTGATTCTAGGGCTCTTTTGGATGGAAAAAGAATTATTTAACTTTTCAATCACTCTCAAGATCAAAAAATGGCCAATCTTCTGTTTCAATTTCCTTGCATTCCTTCTTTTCCTAATATTTTCAAATTCAAGATGCAGAATAGTGAAATTCTAAAAGTGGGGGAGAGATTTGGTGAAAAATGCAGGAATCCTCAGAAAAAGGTGAAATTTTCAAAAAAAAAAATTATATGTTCTTTCATCCAACTTCCATCATCAAAAAAAAAAAAATTCCTGTGTTACTATGGGCACCCTTCCTCTTTCCCTTCTCCCAACATCCTCCTTTCCTAGAAGTCTAGGAAGGGTACTCCAGGGCGCTCCAATCATCCAACCCTCTTTTTAAATCTTCCTTGTTACACTTGCGGGTTGATTTATTTGGCCAAGCCCTGTGGAAAGAATAAAGTTTATCCCCCTATAATTGTCCCAAGGTTTGGAAGTTAACGGTTCCCTGCGTTTGAAAGGAGATTAGGATGTCCGAAGTTGCACTTAAATGAGAAATAGAAATAACGAGATAAAGAGATAAAGAAAAGTAGAGAGAGAGAGAAATTGCCAATCCTTCAATCCTAAGAACTTTCCACCTGGATGTGTATCCGGTATGAGTTCCTTTAATCTCCTGGTGAGATGAGTGATCCAGTCCGTTGATGTGATGGTCTGCTTCCCTTCCTCCTTCCATACCTCCCCTCCTCCAACCCAGAGTTGGGAGGGAGGATAAGTCCTCCCTCTCAACCCTAACCTAAGTACACGCGCAAATGACAGTATGACAAAGAAACAGAAAAAATCCCAAAACAGAAACCCTAGCCTCCTCTGCCCACCTCCTCCGTACCAAACTACCCCTGTTGTCCGTACGCCATTCCGTCCATCCGGGTTGTCCTTCTCATGACGCGGTCCTCGCACCACGCCCTACTCGGAGCCCCCCGCGCCTGTCCGTATCTGTTCTTCCACGCCCGTCGTGGTTGTTTGGTAATATCCGGCATGATCCCCGCGCTTGCACGCGCGCTCCATCCCTTCCTTCATAGCCCCCGGATTTCTCCGCCCCTACGTACCCAAACCGGCGCGCCTGCAAACCTAGTCAAGCGCACTACCTTCCGAACCCAATCTCGGGGGCGGATTGCTGCCCACGCCGCATTCAATTCTGAGCCCGACCCGTCCACTAGGTGCGGAGCCAAACAGCGGCTGCTGCTGATCCAGCAGCTGCCGCTGCTGAGCACTCTGCATACCCTAATGCTGAGCCTGCTTGCCTCCAATGCTGAGCGCGCAGCCGCAACGCAGTTCCCAATCCGTGTCTATAAATTGACACCACATCCCCCCCCCAACTTGAGTTCTGTCCCCAGAATTTTCCCATTGCTTCACCATACTACCACCCCTGCTACTTCCACTACAACCCCCACCACTCCCACTACCACCTTCCCCGTCCTCCTTCCGCATCATTGCCAATATGCTCCCATGCGAGTTCTGCGCCCGGAACGGGCACGCGTGTTTGATTTTCCCTGGTCGACGCGCCTGCGTTGCTTGCCGTCGCGGCCACTGTTGCTGCTTGCTTAGCAACAGCATGCCCCAAGCTCCCCCCCAATCCAGCTCTTGCCCCAGGCCGCGCAAGAGGGCTCGTCCGGACCCGTTTGTGGTTTTGGAGGACGACTCAATCTCGGAAGGCTTGTGGACACCCCCAGTTCACCTCCATCCCGCTGCCCCCGAGCTCCGTCAACCACCACCTTGCACGTGAGCCGCAACTAGGCATCACCTCTCCTCTGGGTCAGACCTCCGCAACGGGGCAAATAAGAAACCTCGGAGGAATGGCGCGCGGCGACCCCCGCTTGGGCCGCCGCTGTCGGCGTGAACCAAGCGGTACCGGACCCAAGGCTTTTTGGGAGACCAGTGGCCGCGCCAGCACCCTCTTCCCCTCCTCCACGACCACCAACACCGCCCGCGCCACCAGCGGCCTTGGATGAGAGGCCTATGACCCCCAACATCCCTCTGCCTCCGTCACCCATAGTCGTCCCGTCATCGCCTCCAGATGGACCAAGCCCCCCTGTTGGTTCCCTGGAGGCCCCATCTTCACCGGCGGCTCCTCCTCCAAGCCCTCCCAAGATCCTGGAAATTCCAATTGTAATGGAGCTCCCGGCGGCCAGCTTTGAGGCTTTCGCGGAAAGGTTGACCACGATGCTTCAGGACTTCCTTGCAATCCCCGGCACTCAATCCTCGGAATCCGGGCGCAAGCTCCTGGCGTCTTTCCGTGCTCTACTGGCGTCATCAAGGGCGGAAATGGAGGAAATGATGAAGATGGCTCAGGCGCATCACCCCCCCTTTTTCCCTTCTCCCCTTTCTTTCCTTCCTTCTTCTTGTTGGTTGTACCGCGCCTCCCTTTTCATTAAGAAAATACACGTTTCTGCGCGAGGTCCTAAACTTTCTCAGAAAAAGTGCGCAACTGAGCCTTGTGAGAGTGAGCTTGAGGTTTATTCCGTGTCTGGGCACTTTGCTTCATGAGCGACTGTAAGTGACTAGCCCTTCCAAAAGAGGCACCTGGACCGCCCCAGACAAACTTCCACACAGTTCCCTGTACCCATCCTGTAACAACACAATAACCAAAACACCAGCGCGCGCCACCGTAAGGGAAGAGAGGGAGAGAGAGAATAAGAGAACAGACATTCTGGGGTGTCTAGTTGTCCCGGCTGTGAACCGGCTAGAGCACCCCCTCACCAAATCAAGCTTATTCCCATACCAACCACCCATCCTTGAGATATCCTGAGAGAAAGAAAAAGATAAAAAGAAACCAACAGAGAAGAAAAATCGAAAAGAACTCTTTTTTTTTTGCGCAACACCCGTAGACCGCCCGCAAATTGCTCTTTGTCCCGCTTCCCCCATCTGCGGGATTGCCCACGCTTCCCGGTTCCGCGGGGCTTGTCCTTGCGTTTACAGACCCGGCTTTGTGCCGCGCCCGCGTTTCCTGCAAAAACCCCAAGCCAGCAAAGACCCCACAATCCAGATAAGAAAGAAAAATAGAGAAACAAACATTCTGGGGTGTCTAGTTGTTCCGGCTGTGAACCGGCTAGAGCACCCCCTCACCAATCAAAACTTATCCCCTACCCCCACCACCTCCCCCCCCAACTTGGCCACTGTCCCCAGCTGGTTGCAACCGCCTACTCCGTTGCAACGGCACGGTCTCCACTTCTCTGCCCAAAGACAAATCCCCGGATTGCGTTCCTACACCATTGCCGCGCTCCACACTCCCCTCGTCAGATCCTTCACCCCCTTCTGCCGTTTTGTCAAACAAGGTAGATCCTCGCGCAAAGAAGCGCTTGACATGCAAAGCCGCCGCCTTCCGTTTCAGCGGAGTACCGTCTAATTCCTCCAACTTATAGCTGCCGCCCTCGAACTTGGACAACATGCGGAACGGGCCGTTCCACTGGTTAGCAAACAACTTCCCCCACTGAGACTCCAGACTTTGGTTGTACAGGAGCACCAAATCCCCCTTCCGCAAGGGATCCCGGAGACAATGCAAGCAGCGCTTGTCCTAATAGTGCACCGATGCTGTCCAAGTCTTCTTCAGCCGGTCCACGGCCTTTGCAAGCGTCCTGTCCCATCAAAGGAGCTGTTTGGTGCAAGCCTCAAGCAATTTGGTGGAATTTTTCACCTTCCACCAGTCAACCCACAGGAACATCTCCAACTCAATGTCCACTGGGAGCACAGGGCGCTGTCCAAAAATTAACTCGTACAGCAAGTAGCCTGTTGACCGCTTCACCAAAATCCAATCCGCAAACAGAACCATTGGAAGGGTCTCCTGCCAGGGCTTACTGTCCTCCCTGCACATCTTGACCAGGGCGTCCTTGATTGGTTGATGCCTGCGTTCAATCATGCCGGCCCCCTCGGGATAGTACTCCGTTACCCGGCCAAACTTGGCTCAGCAACTCTTCACCAACGCGACCAACTGGCCGCAAAACTCAGCCCCTCCTTCCACTGTAACCAGACAAAGCGACCCGTACCGCGCAAACCAATCTTCCTCCAGAAATAGAGCAACTTTGTCTGCCAAGAGCTTGACCAACGGACGAGCTTCTGCCCAACCAGACAGGTTGTCCCATGCAACGAGCAGATAGGCGAACTTGCCGGCCTTGATGTGGACGACATCAAGCAAGACTCAACCAAAGAGGGCCTCTTCCCCTGTGGGGTTTCTGACCTCCTTAGGCAATCTTGCGCTCCGCCGTTGACAGGCTTTGCAGGATGCCAGCCATTCCCGCACCGCACGCACTACCCCTGGCCACCGGAAACGCTCCTTCACCCGCCTCCACGTTTCGACCTCCCCTCGATGACCAAGATTGTCGTGAAGGCTCCAGAGGATAGCTTCCTGATCCGCCCTCAAAGTGGTAACCACAAGAGGAACCAGAGTCTTCCGCCGCCAAAGCTGCACCTCCTGTACCTAGAATTTCCCCACTTGCGGCTTTGCCCATTGCATGTCCTTGTCCGTAGTTCCATTGGGAAAACAAACGTCCCGCAAGTAGTCACAAAGAATTGCGTACCACCCGGTCTGCCAGAGCGGCAGCTGAACGCCTGCCTCCACAACCCCTACCTTGACAACCGGGGTGTCTACGTCAAGCAGTTCCGTGTCCTTGAAAGGGTCGTCCCTCGGATACCGCGACAACGCGTTGGGCATAGTGAACGCTTTCCCCGGAACATGAACAACAGCAAAGGAGAAAAGTTGAAGAAATGCCTCCCACCTGGTCATAGGAGCGTTGGGCAACGCCGGGGAATTGATCATCCGCGCCAGTGCCTCTGCGTCCACCAAAAGCTCAAAGTGAACCCCCAAAAAAAGATACTGGAGCCGCCGCACAATCTTGGTGACCCCGCACAACTCGGCTGAGAGTACCGGCTTTTGGTCGGAGTGAAGGTGACCAACTCGTAAAGCACCAGCCTATCCTTTCCGTTGTCCTCTTGAGTGAGAACCCCCCCGCGCCAAATTTTCTGGAATTGAACGCTACCCTAATTCCTCCTGCGTCGTAGTTGAGGTCGCGGAGCACAATGTCACGTCCCACGATCTCCTTGAGCTTCTGGAATGCGCTATCACACTCTTCCCCCCAAATCCACTCTGTGCCTTTCCGCGTTAGTGATTGGAGCGGGCTTGCCACCTCCGCAAACCTCTCAATGAACATACGGACATAACTACATAATCCCAAGAACTGAAGGATATGAAACACCGTCCGCGGGGTTGGCCATTCAAGGACCTTGTTCCGCTTTTTCTCTGCAATGCGCTGGCCGTTTGAAGCAACAACATGGCCAAGGACTTTGAGCGCCGGGACACAAACCACCAACTTTTTCCCCAACACCGTCAGGCCAGCCTCCTCAATGCAAAACAGGATGCATTCCAACGTCTGCGCGTATTCCCACACAAAACTTTGGACGCCAGGAACTTCAACCAGCTCCGCTCCCCCGTAATCAGATTTCGGACCTTTGATGCCCACGTTGTCAATGAAGATTTGGACTCCCTCCGGAAGATCATCTTTTAGGATCCAAGCCATTTGCGCCTGGTACGCCGCCACGGAATTGGTCGCGCCCTGCGGTAGCCAAGTCAGCTGCATCCTTCCCAACCCAGTCTTGAATACCGTTAGAGGCCGCAAGCGAGGATCCAACTTGCGCTGGTCGTATCCCCCCATCACATCCACTAAACTGTAACAAGCGCGCCCCGTCATTGACTCAAGGAACTTGTCAACGCGAGGGGGCCGTCCTGCGTCCCGGATCGTAAAAGAGTTGAGCCGCTGTAGATCATGGAAAATCCTCAACGACTTTCTGTCCTGCTTAACTACCACAAAGATCGGACTGGAGTAACTAGACATCAACTGTTTGTAGAGGCCGGTCTTCACCCGTTCCCGCACCAACTCCAGGAACTGCTCCCGGACCGCCCGCGGTATCAGAATTGGCTTGATCTGCCACGGCTTGTTATCAACAGTGGGGATGACATAGGGGTCACCAATATTGTTTTTCAGGAGCCCCCGCTCTTCAGGTCTGAATGCGAGCACTATTTCCCAAAGAACCAGAACCAAAACCAGCAACTCACGCTCCTCCGTACTCAACCATCCCGTCGGGCCAAAATTGAAAGCTGCAATCCGCTCCTCTGTGACCAGAGCCAAAATAGTAACCCACCCCAAAGCCTTAATTGGCGTGACCCAAGGGTCCCGCGACCAAGCAATCGGTCAAAGCGGTCCGTTCAGTTCCTGGGGCATTGGCTCATTCCTGGGTTGGACCTTCCGGGACACCGGCTTTTACTTGCCAGCGTTGCACCGCATCATCCGCACACCTCCTTTGCTTTAGGTCCTGCGCAGAACGGAACCGCGGCTTTTGCCTTAGCTCACGAGTGTGGCACAATGATAGGGTTTTTGAAGCGTAGTACCCTTGGGCAATGCATAATGAGAAAAGGGACTTACTTCTGCAACGTGCGCACCCTGCACTTTCCTTCCTCCTCCTCCCTGCTCCTCATTAGTCGACCGCCCGCGCAAAACCGGAGCTTTTTTCATGCGGTCTCCTTGGTCGACTAGGACAAATCCTCCAAAGGTCGCCCTTTGCAGACCAACTCCGCGTCCGGTTCCTCCTCATACTCCAACACTCTTCTCCACTTCCCTTGCCCCTGATTGCAGATAGTCGTCTCAAACCTTCGGCAGGACAAATCCTCCACCATCAACGCCTCCGTTCCCGCCTCTGGATCAAAAACCATTTGTGCTCAAAACCCAAACATGAACAGCCTTCCCAAAATCACATCCCCACAATCAACCAAAAGAAAAGAAAGAGGCCTACGGACCCTTGCAACCTTGACCTCCTCCTCATCAACTACCCCATCCACACAACAATCCCCTCCGTTAAGCGCGCGGAGACCCATTGCGCATTTCCGCCAAACCAACCCCAAATCATCCACCATCCGCGATGGCAGCAGGTTCACCATTGAACAGCTGTCCACCATAGCCCACACCTTCCTTCCCGCTATGACCATTGGAACGTAAGCAAGCGGAGTCGAAATCAATCCAACTCACATTCCTCGTGCCCCTCCTCCTTCCGTGCCACATGAACCCGCTGCACCGTCTGGAGTACCTGGCCCTGACCGCAATCCCGCAATGCCTGAACCATCTTGTCTACCACCACCGGAGACACGGCCGCCAGTTCCCGCAAGGTCAGCGGGACCGGAGTCTTGTTCCCCATCACCCTACGCACAATGTCCGCCGCTTTCTTCTTCCCTACAGGATTTGCTGCCAGCGCCTTGGTTCCGGGCACGCGCACGGCCAGTTTTGGAACAGCCAACAGGGGTTGCTCCTTCGCATCCACCTCCATTTTATCAGAGACCGCCACCTTCTCTTCCGTTGCCACTACCCTTACCTCAGCTTCCACCCAAGGTGGTTGCCACAATCCAGGACCGGTAAAAATTCCCAGTGAAGCTTGCGCCGTTGTTCCCGCCTCCTGACCCCGTGTGCGCACCTGCTGCATTGCGGTTTGCTGGCTTGGCTCCATCAGAATCTGTTTGCCCGCCGGAAACATGTACCCCATCCCCGCCGTTCAAGCCAATCCCGTGCTGAGATCCTTTGTAAGCTCCTTGCACGCCGATCGCCAATGACTGTTTGCCCCGCAGTACAAGCAACCCCTTGGCACAAAGGTACTGGGCGGCCAAAACCCTTCCACCATGTGAGGTGGAGGCCCTTGCGGCTGCTGCTGGCCCATACGGCTCATGCAGATCTTCAAATCCTTCATCAGTTCCGTCAACTCGCTTACCGGAGGGGCGGGCGCGGGTTGAGGAACCGGAACACGCGTGGAAGTAGGTGGAACTGGGGCCGGAAATCGCGCCGGAGACGGAACCTGGGGGGTGGATTTCTTTGGTCCCACTGGGAAGGACTTAGCGGTGTCCTCAATAAGCTCTTCTAAGTCAATCTCACTCTCCACAGCCTGGCGAATGACAGCCAACTCCGGAAGGAGCACGATGCTCCCGTCCAATGACCGCTTTACCATGTTGTGATCGTAAAGATGCCGCTGCACCCTTGCCTGGAGTTGAGCGCCTAAACCGCCCAGAAAAGCGAGTTTCATGGCCCCCGTCTGTCCCGCCACCATCTTGTTCTTTGAAAAGTACCAATAGATCCAATCAAATTTCAAGGTGTACTCCGCAAGCTCCACCCGCGTTCTGACTCCTCCGCGCGCGCTTGCCTCTGAGGCCACACGGTCAAAATTGCTTTCCCGGAACCAAGGTTTGCGCCTACCCCACCGCGTTAGGATCTCCGCCTTCAGTTTTGGCCAATCTTGGATCTTGTAGCCTTCCATCTCCTCCACATCCCAGAGCTTCTCTTCGTCCATAATGAACAGGACAACAAGCCGGGCCTTATTGGCGTCCGACGCACCTTCCGCATCTGCAATACCTTTGTATCTCAAGATGAATTGCTCCACATCCGGGGTGTTGAATTGGATGTGAGGGTAGTCGCGCGGCCTGATGCAAACCAGACAAGTGGGTTCATGGTCACTGGAGGCCAATGGGGGAATGGCGTAGCTTGTCCTGGGTTGAGAGGAGGGAGGGGGAGGAGGAGGGATGGAAGACAAGAGTGGGGTCGGAGTAGCGGACCCGGAGATGGAAGGAGAAGAAGAAGAAGAAGAAGGAGCAACTGTAGGAAGGTATGAATAGGAAATTGCGCCTGGTTACCTTTGAAAGACAAGAAACGGAAGGTTAATTCCCGGCCAGACCCCCAGATGTGGAAAGAATAAAGGTTATCCCCCTATAATTGTCCCAAGGTTCAGAAGTTTACGTTTCCCTGCGTTTTAAAGGAGATGAGGATGTCTGAAGTTGCACTTAAATGAGAAATAGAAATAACGAGATAAAGAGATAAAGAAAAGTAGAGAGAGAGAGAAATTGCAATCCTTCAATCCTAAGAACTTTCCACCTGGATGTGTATCCGGTATGAGTTCCTTTAATCTCCTGGTGAGATGAGTGATCCAATCCGTTGATGTGATGGTCTCCTTCTCCGCCTCATTACATACCTCCCCTCCTCCAAACCAGAGTTGGGAGGGAGGATAAGTCCTCCCTCTCAACCCTAACCTAAGTACACGCGCAAATGACAGTATGACAAAGAAACAGAAAATAATCCCAAAACAGAAACCCTAGCCTCCTCTCCCCACCTCCTCCGTAACAAAATCCCCGCGCCCCTGCGCCTGTCCGTATCTGTTTGTCCACGCCCGTCGTGGGTGTTCCGTAATATCCGGCATGATCCGTGCGCTTGCACACGGGCTCCATCCGTTCCTTCATAGCCCGCAGATTGCTCGGCCCCTACGTATCCAAACCGGAGCGCCTGCAAACCTAGTCGAGCCCACTACCTTCCAAATCCAATCTCCGGGGCGGATCGCTGCCCACGCCCCATTTGGTGCTGAGCCCGACCCGTCCACTAGGTGCGGAGGCAAACAGCGGCTGCTGCTGAGCACTCTGCATACCCTAATGCTGAGCCCGCTTGCCTCCAATGCTGAGCGCGCAGCCGCGACGCAGTTCCCAATCCGTGTCTATAAATTGACACCACAGCGCGCAAGTGACGGATCATTTCCTCCCTCATTGGCATCAGCAACAATGACAAAGACCACCATTTTCATTTGAAAAACATCAAAGATTACCTCCAACTGATCTCATCTTCATCATTGGAATTGGCTTTTCATCATCAGGATAGGCAACAACAATGAAGACCACCACCAACCTCATCCTCCAACACCTATCAGCAACAAGTGTATGGGGGTTGACATTTCTCATAATTGGTCACTCCCTTTAGTCTTCCCACCACAGTCAATACCTGCCATAAATCATCCTGTTGTCTGCGCGGCTTGCTGCCATTCCACTTGCTCAATCCCCCTTCCCCTGAGCCCCCTTCATCAATCAAAACTTTTGAAAGACATTTTTGGGGGCGCTTTGAAACTTGCTGATGCCCATCAGAAACAACCCCGCACCTTGTTCATCCTATGTTGATTGGCTGCCTGCTCTTTTTGTTGATGCCAGAATTGTTTCCTTGTTTTCTCAACTCTTTTTTTACATGTTTGAATCATCCTGTTGCTGTTGTGTGTTGTTTACATTAATAAATTCCCTTTTCCATCTTTCATTGACAAAAAAATCTGATTTAATTTGTAGTTGTCTATTGTCAGTACTACACTGGGCCTCTTTCCCACAAAAAGAGGGCTCTCCCCTACCTTTTTGACCATCATCATCACTATATACAATCAATAAATCAGTTAGGCCCCTTCCCCTTTATCCAAGCCATTCTTCAGCCTTATCCTGGGTATATCTATGATTTCCCCTTGATCTTTAAGCCTCCAAACTCCAATCCAGGTGGTTGGCACTTTCTCAAGGGTGGTATAGAAAATGTGGGAAGATGGAATTGAGTCGGGATTTGATTCAATAGGTAGAATTAGAAAGGCAAGTGGACAACGCCTGTGGTGTATAATGTTAGCTGGGTTGATTTCTTTGAGAAGTCAAGGAGTCTTATGGGTGATGGTTTTGGAGGAAGGAGATGTGTGAGATGTGTGAGCAGGAGGTGAAACAGAGGAAGGAGGATCAGAGAATGGAATGGGAGAAAGGAAGTCAGGTGTTCCGGGAGGAGACACCGCAAAAGAGGTGGAGGAGGAACAGGAACTGGAGTTGGGAGAAAAGAGAGGGTCCAAAGGGGAGAAGGAAGGAGAGGAGGAGTTGAGACCAGGAAAGGAATGTTCAAAGAAACAAACATGTTTCACAAAGTAGACCTTCTTAGAGGAGAGTTCCATTACTTTGAAGATGGAGAAGTCGTTTAGAAAGCCAAGGAGAAGGAATGGAAGTGCCCTTTTGCTGAATTTGGAGATTTGGAAAGACTTAGGAAGGTGATAGTAGCCCAAGCATCCAAATGGTTTGAGGCGTGAATAGTTGAAATCTTTGTTATTCCACAACTTGAAGGGAGTAGAAAAACCATTGGATCTGCTGGGGAGGCAGTTGCTGAGATCAACGGCGTTCTTGATTGCCTTGGGCCAGTGAGTGAGAGGCAGTTTTGATTGAACAAGTAGGCAGTGTGCCTTATCTATTAATGTTCAATTGCTCCTTTTGGATATACTGTTGTTCTGCGGAGTGTAGGGTGGAGAGAAGTTGTGAACAATTCCTTGTTCTTGGCAGAATTCTTTGAAGTCCTTGTTTATGAACTCCGTTCCATTGTTGGAGATTATTCTCAAGAGTCGCACCTGTATTTGATTCTTGGCCTTGGTCACAATGTCTTGGAAGGCATTGAACGTGTAGCTCTTTGTCTTGAGGAACTTCACAAGCTTGAAGGAAGAGAATTGATTGGTAACCGAGAGAAAGTATTGCATTCCTTTTTTGGATGATGCAGCAATGGGGCCAACTAGGTCAAGGTGGAGTGTTTTGAGGGGTCTGGAGACGGGGGCAAAACTGCTGAGGAAATGAAAGGGGGTAGTCTTGCATCTTAGGCACATGTTGCAGTCCAAGCATGGGGAAGTTTTTGGGAATAGCCTAGATTGGTACTGGAAGCTAGGGTGTCCAAGACGCAAGTGCCAGAGGGAGGAGTCATCTGTTGCTTGGGTGAAGAGGCAGTTGGGAGTAGGATCCAGAGAGGAGATTTTAGCGTTAGTTACCTTGAGCAAGCTATTGGACATAGTCCCAGTGAGAGTAAGAGGAGAGTTTTGAAAATGAGCAGCAAATCCGGTTTGCCCAATGCAACTGATTGTTACGCCTGAGTTCAGTAATTTGGGCAGCAACAGCAGACAGCAAGAGATGGATGGGATGAGAAGAACATTGTCCAGGACAATCCTCAACCCTTTGGCAAGTGTGAGTTGTGCTCTTCCAATCCCTTCTGCTCTAAGTCCTTGATCCAGATTGCCAGTACCAACCAATATGTCAACAGGTTTGAGGTTGTAGAGTTGGCTTGGGTCATTGAAAATATGTTGCAATGCTCCTGAGTCCAAGACCATGTTGTGACAAAAGGTTGAGGATGAGAGGTAGAGTTCCGCTAGGAAATGAGCGGATGGTTCACCAGGCAGGGGCTGACTGGGTTGTTGGGTAGATGGATCTGTTGGTTCAGAGGGGTGTTGCAGATTCACTTGGGGTTTCTTATTGTAGAATTGATTGCGAAGGTGGGGGTAGAGTCTAAAGCAGAGGTTTTCTGGGTGATTTGCAAGGGTATTGTGTTATCCGGGTCTACAGGGATGTTTTGGAAGGGAATTGGTGGAACAATTTCGCCCAGGAGGGGGGTTTTTCTGATTTCCGGGAGCCTTGAGAAGGGCGTTTCCAGAGGGCGGCATAGAGGAAGAGGTGTTTTTCCTGTATTCCTCAAGATGAACTATTTTGTGTAGCTTTTTAAGGACAAGAGAGGGCTTGGAGGTGATGTCATTGTTGAGGAGAATTGTGCCCACCACGTGCCAGATTTCAGAAGGGATTTTGGCTAGAATAGAGTAGCTCATGATGTTGTCGGGAATGCTTAGGTTCACAATGGCAAGTTCATTGGAGATTTTTTTGCATTCCCTGAGATAGGTGTCCAAGTCCCCAGGGTACTCTAGTTGCATGAATTGTACCCATACTTGTCCTTTATTGTTGGCGGATTGACTTCCAAATCTGTCAAGGGCAGCTTTCCAAAGCTTGTAGGGATTGCCTGAGTTGGAAGGAGTGACAATCAAGTCAAAGGCAATGGTTCCAAGATGTTGAAGGATGAGATCAGCAGCATCATTGATCTTTTGGGTTTGTGTTGGAGTGAGACTTTCAGGAGGGGGGTTGGTACAGTAAAGAAGCAGTTTCTTCTTTCTGAGATAGGATTGAATTCTGATCAATCATTGTATATAGTTTGATTCATTGAGCCTGGGGATGCCTCTGGTCTTCTGTTCCTCTTTGGAATTGGACATGTCCGCAGTCCCTGATTTGTTTAGTACAAGCGCAAGGTTTGATGGTTTGTCCTGGGACTGTAAATCTGAATAATTGAAAGAATGAAACTAAAGATTCATTTCAATGAGACTGATACTCCAGGTAGTTATTTACAAAGGATTGGCTTGAGAAGAAAGATCATAAGAGATACCTAAAGGAATCTTTGACCACTTGGTAAGATGGAGGAGCAGAAGTTGAGGGAGGATTGCAAGGAGTAGTAGTCAATGATGATGGAGGTAAGTGAGCAGCGTGAAGGTTCACGATTAGTAAGGGTGAGACTTGAGGTCAAAGTTGGGGATTTGAGTTTTGGGAGTTGAGGGTGAGTGAGATAATGATTGAGGGTTGGTCCAATGAGTGTGGTGGTTGAGGATGACAGTTGTCAAGAAAGCAGCTGAGGAGTTGGCGCTGGGGGTTGAGTCAAGAATGGTGCGCTTTGAGGTTTCACAGCCGGGGGAGTAGTAAGTGCGCGCGCGCCAGGATTGGTCAAAGAGGAGAAGAAAAGAAGAAAACGTGTGACAGAAAGAAGGACAATGATCAGAAGGAAGAAAAGAAAAGAAAAAAGGAAAGACAGGATAAAAGTGGAGAGGAGTAAGAAAATAAAGATGGTGTGAAGATCACGTTGAATGATGGGAAATGTCAACAACCTTGCTTTGGCAAACTCAATTTTTTCTAAATTCCCATTTTTTCCAGAGTTTTAATGTAAGATTTAATAGAAGTTTTCCTGTGATCTAATTGCTGATCAAGGAGGGGCCAGATTGAAAATTAGAAGACAAAACTGGATCCAATGGTTTCATTTCCCAAGATATTCTTAGTCTCCCTAACCTAACTTATCAATATTCTCATTGCAAGGGGGAAAGGGAAGTTTTCACCCTTGAGAAATATATTAAATAAATAATGAAAACTATCTCAGGTGGTGAAAAATCCTTAAGATTAGTTATTATATTTTTTCAACATCCTTCCACATGGCCAACTTGGATACTGGGAGGTCCAGAGAAAATGGGTTAACATGAAAAAAAGAACAATATGACAAATCAAATAAAAAATTCAACATTTGGTTAGTAAATCATTTGAATTTCAAGGCTGATGCTTTAAAGCCAAATTCAAGGTTAAAATTTAAGAGTTTCAATAAGGAAAATGATAAAATCTTGATTTAAGACTATTTCCTCATCAAAATAATTGAAAATTTCACAATAAATAAATCAAGAAAAATTCTCATGAGGAAGGCTTAGCCATTCAATTTGATCTAGATTGTGAGTGGATGGCTAGATAAAAACTGATAGATTTTACTTATAGCTAGGCATGAAGAAAGGCAGTAATGAATGTATGTAAAAGAAAGGTACAATTGATTGATTTTATCTAAGTTACAGGCTAAATGTAAAGATGGGGAAAAGAATTAACCCACTGCTAGGCCATCCTAGTTGAAATGTTTCCGCCCGCATACACAGTATATGGGTACTTGACATTCCCCTGCAGGCCAATTTGGAAACAACAGAGGTGGATTTGACTGGAGATTGAGAGTACACATGAAATTTCTCTTCTGGATGTTACCCCCCAACAGACAATTTTAACTGTCAACTCTCACATATTTCACAATTTAAACCAGAGTGATTTTGAAGGTTAATTCCCATAAGAAATAAAATGTTTTGTGGCAACACCAGGGCCAGTAAAATAGGAGATGCAGGGAGGATTTTCCCAGAGATTTAGGGAGGGGTTTCCCAGAGGTGTAGGGAGGAGTTTCCCATATGTATAGGGAGGAGCTTCCCAGATGTGTAGGGGGGTTTCCCAGAGGTGTAGGGGGGAGTTTCCCAAGTTTTCCAAAAGTGTATGGCATTTTTGAGGAATTGGAAGTACAACTTGAACCAGGGTTTAGAGATAAAACTGGGCTCAGAACCTGTAAAAAGTGGGAAAAAGTTTAACTCACCGCTAGGCCATCCTAGTCGGTATGTGTACTCCCCTATAAACTGTATATGGGTACTTTACCTGAAAAGAAAGATGATCAAAAATTTTATTTAAAGGGAGAAATCATTCAATGTAAAGAAGATCAAATAATTTGAGTGAATTAATTTTCACACGGGCACAATCCTTTATTTCACAAAAGATTATGTCCACACACCATTACACATCCTTGCTGCTACACAGACAAATACTTTGTTTCATGGTCCTTTCAAGAACTTTTTTTTTAATTCTGAAGATGCAGTCCTGTAGCTGAGGCTCATAAAACCCACAAAAATTTTTTATTCAATTTTGGAGGCATTAGAACCCCTCAAAAAATGGAATCAAAAAATTAAACAATTTGGCAAAAACCAATTTTTCCATGGGTTTTTTTAATCCTTATTTTGCCTATTTCAATTATTTTTCTTTGTTTATTTCAGCTGAAAAATATTTCAAGAAAGATTCAAATAGTGTTTCAATATTTCTTCCATATTTTTTGGATGTATCCTTTTACCTTCAAAATTCCTTCAAAAAACCAAAAAAATAAACAAAAATCTAATCTCTCATTGGACATTTGCATTGTTTTATTTTACTTTTGATTTCATTTTTTTGATCATTCAAGCTATGAAGAAGTCAAAGAAACAGTCAAAGGCAATTTAAATATTTTTTTTAGATTTTTTGGATGAATTTTTTTACCTTAAAAAATTCCTTCAAAAAACCCAAAAATTCAAACAATTCAATTTTCTTATTAGAAGTTTGGGTCCTTTTATGCCTTTTTGATTATTTTTTTTTGTGATTCAAGTATTTATAAATTTTTTGATGTTATTTTCATAAATCTTGGTTTTGTGGAAGTTTTTAAGGCCCTAGATGGTTCAATGGACGCCCAGGGGCCCATACAGGCGTCCAAAACGCGCGTGCGTGCAAAAACATGCGTCTACACGCGCCCAAGGGGTCTTCTCAAACACACGCAACCCCCGGGGGGCTTTAGACTCACCGTAAACGGATTATTTGGGCTTTGTAACCCAATAAATAGCTTATTTGGGTTGTGTAGCCCCTGCATGGTGGTTTTGAGGCGTGTTTGGGGGTAAATGGCGCCCCAGGGGTTGTGCGAAACTTTTTGGGACTCCCTTCACCACTTTTTGGGACCCCCTGGACCTCTTTTTGGTTCCATCAAACAATTTTGGGATTAAATCTCATTGTGGAACTAAAGTGAAATTGAAGTGAAATCAAGTGAAATTAAAGTGAAATTAAAGTGACACTATAGGAAACTGCAAGTAAAAAATCCCACAAAATTGATATTTCTCAACTTGAAAGTGAGAAAACTTGGTATTTGTTCATTTGAAAGTTGCATTTAATACTGAAGTAGCATTGCATTTTTTTTGCATTATGGGAACAGTGGAAAGCCCTCTTTCAAGATGGCTGCGTTCAAGGACTGCATTAGTGCAATGAAAAAGCTTCAGAAAAGAAGGATTTAGGAATTGAATCATTGGAAGCCCAACTTGCATCCTCATTGAGTGTTAAAATTGAGGAAAAAATGTTTCAAAAATGGACATGACCTCTGGTGGTGAGGAACACTTTATGTTACTGGTCTTTGTTTTATTTAATTTGATTGAAACTGACAGGCTGCATGCCATCAATATAACCATGAAACTGTAACTAAAACAATTTAACTATGACAGATCCATTTTGCCAACCACCTGTGATAGATTTTCTACTAGGGAAGAGGCGCAAACGTATTGTAAAACATGGGCAATGAAGCATGGTTATGCTTTAACAGTTTTCAACTCAAAGTGTGATAAATATGTGGATTTAGCCTGTGATATAAATTTTTTGTACTTGGGGAAATTTCTCACAGAAAGGTCAAGGAAAACTCAAACAAGGAAGGTTGGGTGCAATTTTTTAATCCTTGCTAGTCACACAAAGGCAGATCCCTTGTGGCAAATATCCTATGAGAATGATCAACATAACCATGAACCATCTTCACACCCGTAAGTGCATCCTCACCTGAGGAGAATCTCTTGTGTAGCCTTAGAAAATCTAAAAGAATCCTTGAATAATGGGCTCAATAAAATTCAAATCAATAGAAAATTGAGAAAAATTTTTGGTGGTGAATATGTTGATGACTGAACAATCTATAACACTAAGCGTAAGTTAGAACTAGTAGAACTAATGGGGAAAAGTGTTATGGAGGTCCTCTTTGAAGAACTTGATAATTCAGGTTTTGTTAATTGAGATAAATGTAGTGGATAGGGTCACTTGGAAGCCCTATTCTTTGCTCCTCCCAAGTCATTAAAGCTTTCAAAGCAATTCCATCATATAACTATGATGGATTGTACTTATAAGAGAAATCAGTACAACATACCCCTATTGCACAATGTAGGCATTAATTTCAACCAGAAAACTTCCACAAAAGCTCTTGTTTTTATAACAAGAGAAACATTTGAGTTCTAAAGTTGGTCTGTAAATGCGCTAAAGATGTTTGCTTTTGATCCTTAGAGACTTCCCAAATTCTTTGTGAAGGACCCTGAAAAAGGTTTGATCCTTTCTCTAGAACAAATGTTCCCTGAACCAACAAGACAGTGCTGTCAATGACACTTTTCTAAAAAAATACAAGCAAACTGTAAATTGGGATTTAATAATTACTTTGAAGGGTGGAAAAGCTTTATGTCTCTGTGGGCTAAGTATGGGGCCTCAAAAACCAAGGAGTTTGCAGAGGTCAATGATGCAGAACTTAGAGTAAGTGCCAAATTGCTGCCTTTACTGTTAATCTTTCAAATTTTGGGTTGCTTACTATATTACTTTTTAAAAGTGTTTTTTGGCATACCGTGAGGATTTACCAAAGTATATGGATCATAATATCTTCCATATCAAATAGAATTTTTTACCAGCTTGGAATTGAAAAAAACCAGACTTTGGAAATAAAAAAATATCTTGGGTTGAAGGGGCCCATGCCAATCTCAAACAATTCCTTGCAAACTTGTTTGGAAACATGTTGGATGTTTGGAAAAACCTAAAGGGCACAGTTTCAAACCAAATTAAATTTGTTCAGGCTTCCTTTACAACTCTTGAATCAATATTGGAATAGTTCTTCCTACTGAACTGTTACAATTTGGATACAAGATGTCTTTGCAAGCAATCAAAATTGTTGGGTATCAATTATAGAGGTTAAAGCAGAACCATGATGGGTAAGTGTGGACCAAGTCATGCTAAATTACTATGGTTTTTCCCTGTTCCCACCAAATAGATTACCTACTACCATCAAGAGGCTCTGTTGTGCCTGAAGATGTTCATCCTCAGTGGAGGTTGGATTATGACCCCAGCAGCTCTAGTTCTCTAAGTTGGTTTAAGTTTGATTTTTAAAATCAATTTGTGATTAATGCTTTTTGATTTTTTGAATGATGATTCATACTTGAATAAAACAATGATTCCTACTTGACTAGAATTTGATCCTTTTGATTTTTTAAAGGCCAAGGTTGATGAACTTCTCAATGATTCTCAGTTACATGCAAAGCTCACTGCAATGATCTTGAATCATCCTGATCACGATTATTGCCGACTGTTGAAGAATTTGATGAAGGAGACAGCCAATTATCAAACAAAGCCAAGACTTGAACCTAAAGTCTTGCAATCAAGCAGAGGCCATAAAAAATTGGCAGATACCTGGTGAGATCCTTCAAAATTTGAACAGATTGACAAGGAACCTAAGCAGGCAAAGAGAAATAGAAGGGCATCAAAGAAGAAAAGATGAATGATTATAAGTACTTTATCTTGTGAAAGGTTCATTTATTGCTTTAATGAACTGATTTAGAAATGTTTATAGTCAAATTCAGGCTCTTCACCTGAATTTAATAGTTCAGTTGAAGAGACTGAAATATCATTGGGTTTGGTGCTGTTGGAATCTGATTCCTTTTGAAAGGATGAAGCAGATGCAATGGAGGAGTCAACCAGAAGCTCATCTTTGGATTTTGGTGATTCCTTTAATGAGATTATAATTTTGGCTACCTAATTTTTGATTTTAGGAAATGAATCACCTCAATCAAATACCTGAGAACTTACATAAGTTATTGAGTAGGGTTTGGGACCCAGTTTGTGATGGAAATTTTGGTTTTAGATTCATTCCTGAATCACTTGGGTATGATGAGGATGGATTTTTTAAAGGTTGGAAAGAAATACTTGAAAAATTGAGGAAAAATAAGGAGTTCTATTGTAAGATCCTTGGCAGCAGTAAAGATGTTGCAAATATAGAACAAAGAATTGATGTTAATGAAATGAATAAAAAGATTCCCTCTTCAAAATAGCTTTCAAACCTTGAAAGGGTCAAGCAATAGCTGATACTTATGGAATACCAATATGTTTCATTTCATTTGAATCATTTTTTACTTTTACTCCTATGAAAAATGGGTGTAAAAGAACAATGAGATCCTATGTTCATTTTCTTGGTTAACAATAAGCATTGGGTCCAGCTTTTACTTAAGGGAGATGTGATTACAATCCGGCCCATATTTTCCAAAACATGTTCCATGATTTCTAAAAAACAGCTTGTTAGGTTGATCACCTCAAATATCAACTTGAGTTTTTTACTAACTTATAGATTAATTTAATCATTTTGGTTGGGTCTAACATGCTGATATTGTAACTCTATTAATATAAAGTTTTATCAAATTTTGAAAATAATTATGCGGAGGTTTTTGAGTTAAAATCATTATGATGAGTGTTTTGAATGAGATTTTAATTGTAAGTCAGTTCAACTTGTGTTGGGCTGATCCCATCACAAGCTTAACTTGTGTTATGTTTTTGATGGGATCAGCTTAACACAAGTTGAGATTGTTTTTTTTGGTTTTATAACTTTAGGGCTGGTCAAAAGACTTCTTGTATTTTTTGGATGGTAAAAAGACTGTTATTTCTTTGGCACTTTTACTTTAGGGCTGTTCAAAAGACTTCTTCCATTTTTTGGCCCTTTTACTTGAGGGCTAGTCAAGTTGGAATTTAATTTTTTACTTGAATCTGAAGACAACCTGTTCATTTTCTTCAGTTTTTTTTCTTTATTTATTTTTACTTAGTTCTATTTTATTTGTTGTTTTTTTTGTTTTTTTTAACCAAAAAAGCAACCTTTTTTGATGTTTTGTTTGATTTCTGTTTTTTTTTTTTATTTTGATTTATTTTATTTTATTTTATTTGAGACCCTTTAGTTTTTTCTTTTTTTGGCCCACAAGACTTGTAGCTGTGTGGTATGTCTACACAAACAAATTCAAGCTGTGTAGAGCCCCACACAACTCAAATGTGTTTGCGCTGGCCATGTGGCACAGCAAAACAACCACATTTGATCAGTGTCGGGCTCTAAATGGCTTGAATGTAGTGGTGCGGCCCCCACATGGAAGTCTGGTGTCATGTGGAGTACAGCCCAACCACACTCAAATTGTGTGGGGCTCTACATGGCTCAGATGTAACTGTGTAGCCATGCAACACGGCTCAAATGAGTTGTGTACATGGCTCATTTGAGAAGTGAATTTATCATCAATCTTAGAGATTTAAAACAACTATCAAAGATCTTTTTAATATTTCTTTCAGAATTTTTGAATGTAATCTTTTACCTGAAAAAATTCCTTCAAAAACCAAAAAAATAAAAAAATTGAATTTTCACATTGAACTTTTGGATTGTTTTGTTTTTGCTTTATAATACTTTTTTGGGGGGGATTCAAGCTTTCAGAAATTTAAAAAAATAAAAAAAAATAGATTTTTAATAATTTTCCAGATCTTTGGGATGTATGCATACACCTTAAAAAATTCATTCAATAAGTCAAGAATAAATAACAAATATGGATACAAATATTAATTTTTTTTCAATTATGATTGTTTTTATGTTTCTACTTGATTTTCTTGGAGGGAAAAAAAACTTGTTACCAAGCTCTAAATTTTTATGATTAATGGTTTTCCAAGATTCAGAATAATTGGTCTCACAGCTTTTCCAAATTGGATCAAACCTGGAAGCTGGGAAATGATCAGACTTGAACTTGACTGAGACTATATGTTTTAAATATTCTAAAAAAATGAAGCTAATAGGAGAAGATGTGTAATTTGGATTGGGAGGGGAATTTGGAGGAAGATAGGTGCAGGAATTCAGGAATAAAACAGAACCACTGAGAACTTCTATTTTTCAGCCAGAAGGAAACCATGGCGTGGAAATTTCATCCACATATTCATGGGAGCTGGGTCATAAAGGTGGTTCAGTTGCCTTCTTGATTCTTCAAATATTTTAACCCAGATATCATGCAGTAATCTTGGTTCCTTTATGATTTGGTTTGAATCAAGCTCTTTTACCATTTCTTTCCTGAATTCAATCCAGTGCTCTGAGTTCCTCCTCAAACAAATGGTTTTTGCTCTAAATCCACAGTTCCCATCCCCTATGACATTGCAAACGTGTGATATATGTGGAATGCCTGTTTTTGGGGAAATGAAAGCTTTGTAAGGGAACTAAAACCAAAAATCAGAATTTTTTATAAAATAAAATATTGTCTAAAGATAAAACTCACTTCTTCAATTGATACTTGGTCAAATATTCCAGAAGAAGGATTGAATTATGTGTAGGAAACCTAGAGGGAAAACCCAAAAGAAATTAGACAAAATTAAAAAATGAGAAAATATACAAGGTAATTAATTTCTCACTTATTTTTGTGGCTTTACTTCCAGGAGGATGGTAAGGAGAATCACCATCTTCATTGGATACCTTTATTCTCTTGATTCTTGTCCCAGTATCAGGGTGTATCAGAGTTGACCAAACTGGTCATTTATTAATGGCAGGTTTCAACCCAATTCTGCCATTTCAAAGGCACCATTAAAACAAAAACCAATTATTTCACATGAGAATTTTTATATTTACCTGAAAATAAATTGGTTTTTTTATTAAAATTATTCATAGGCTTTCACCACCTCAACCCATCATTCCACATCATCACCCCTGATTTCAACCTCCAACCTCATTGGAAAAAATTCTACCTCCAACCCCATCCAAAAAATATGATTCATTTCTCTCATCACTTCATTACTCTCATCTCTTCTTGCTATCCTCATTGCTTCATCAATCTCATCCCATCTTCACTTTCATCACTTTATCACTTTAATCACATCCTAACTGTCATTGCTTTATCACTCTTTTCACTTAATCAATCTCATCTATTCATTTCTATCCTCATTTCTTCATTTCTCTCATCACTTTATTGCTTTCATAAGATCTAACTCTCCTCACTTTATTTATCTAATTGCTTCATAACTCCATAACTCTTGCTCTTTTCAAATTGCCCCTCAGCAAACCTCCCCCTGCAATTCCACACCAAAATCCAATGTATAAAAGCCAAAATTCCCAAGGAACTCTACATCCAACAATCCTCCCCCATCAGCTGCCCAAGGCTGAAGTCAGCTCATTATAGCTGATCACATCATCCTGGTAAACTGGCTGAAAATTTCCTCCAACTATGACACCTTCTGTGGATCCAACAACAAAAAATTATTTGGTGACCTCCATCCTCTAAGGTTAATGCTTATCTCCTGGTGGCCAATTAAATGAAGAATAAAAAAAGTTAGGCTGGATTTTTAATCCAAACAGATGCCGCAGGGATTCAAGAACTATCAAGACAAGTACAGAAAGGCCCGCTCATTGTCAATCTTCACTTGCTTTGGTATCACTGACTTGGATAAAGCCAAAGGAATTAACTTGTTGGTTGATAAGTTGGACTCCATTTGTCCTTTTTATATTGATATGGATAAAATATTTGGAAATAAGGACAACATCACCCCTTAAGCTGCTTTTGAAGCCCAATAATCAACTTCAGTAGATTCCAAGGACTTGTATGTGGATGCTTAGCCTGAAATAAGGATTTCTAAAAAAAAACCTATGAGTGGCCCCAATCAAATGTGTATGAGGATATTTCAACCCAACCACCTCCAATCATGTTAAAATCAGCATTTATCAATGATTAAACACGTTCCATGGGCCCCTAAGTTCATTTTTGGTATTGATCCCTTCCTGGGGTGGAAGAAATTAACAAATTGGCCAATGGGGAGAAATTTATTCCACTATCTCCATTACAATCAAAATCTGTTCAAGTAAGGAAGAAAATTCTTTTCTTTTCTGTCTGGTTCATCCCAACTGATTTAGATTTTAAAAAAGCAGCAACATCAATTCTGAATGCCCAGACACTCAAGCCAATGGGGCCTCCCACATCACGTTCAAATGAGAGTGATGAATTTACCACACCAAACTCCTCTGCAAAGGATAAGCAAAGGGCCTCCAATTCCACCAACATCAACCACAAAAGCCTTCAAAATAAGAGAAACACTTCCAATATTTCTGGATTTGCCAATATCATGGAGAAGAGAGATTCAAGTACATGAATTGATTGAATCTTCCCACTTTCAAAATCGAGC
The DNA here is from genome assembly GCA_025617555.3 of Puccinia polysora. Lineage (NCBI taxonomy): Eukaryota > Fungi > Basidiomycota > Pucciniomycetes > Pucciniales > Pucciniaceae > Puccinia > Puccinia polysora. Next base: position 11,682,661 of record CM062636.1, read on the forward strand.
TCATTCCTATTCCCCTCAAAAAACAGTTAAATCAAAAATTGGATCTGAAAAACTTCAATTTGAAAAGGAGAAGGGGGATTTTCAACTGGCTATTGATTTTCAAAATTGGAAAGCAGAGAGTTTGTCTCATCAACAGAAATTGGATTCTGAGTGGAAATTGAAACAGGAAGAGGAGGAGTTTAAAAAAGAGGAAAAGGAGAAGGATTGACAGGAAGAGAGAATTGAAAAGGAGAAGGAACAACTGGCAATGTAAAACAAGATAGATTATGAGGAGCCATGGCATGCATTGGTAGCAATAGAACAGTGGAAGAAATAAAGGAGATTAATCAATTTCTTGGCTTTTAAAATATTTACTTTGATAAAGCTTGTAAAATATTTACTTTAATAAAAACTTTAAAAATCAAAACAAAAAAAAGATTTTCAAACACAACAATTTTTGAGCCTATTTTTGACCCCAGAAATTAAATTTTATTTTATTTTTATTCACATTTTTTTTCTACAGCATATTTTACCACTTTTTTTTGGCTTTGAAAGTGTTCCGAATAATCTTGTTAATTTGCATGACCATGGCCATCCTTGTATTGGTGGCAGTCTCCACAGCAGGAAAATTACATTGCTTGTACTTATTGGCCGGCCAAATCATTTTAACCACAACTTTTTCCTTTGAAATGAATACCAAAATCCAAGTCAGGAGGCAAAAATTGGCCATCAGATACTTTGTATTCTTCCTTGTTGTCAATTATTTTTCTATTCAATTTTTTTCTTGGAACCACAAGTAAAAAGGAATAGGAAGAGATTTAAATTTTTTCAATTTGGGGAGAATTGTAGAAGTATTTTTAAGTGAAGGTGATGTGGGGGCACATTAGAAAGGAGTGAGCCAGGATACAAATTCCAATGAAGAGAAACAGGGGATATTTTTGTCAAGCATTGTTTGAAAGTTGGAATCATATGCCAGTCTGGCTAATTATTGGAACATTTGGCTTAAAATTGTTGAAAACTTGTCTGAACTAATTTTCAAAAGAGAAAACACTTGATGGGAAGATTGAATAGCAGCTTTCTTCAAATACCATCCAAATAGTTCAGAAGGGTGCATCAATTCTTGCAATCCAATTGCTCACATTTTCCCACCCCAGGATCTTTAGGGACCAACAGTGTTGAGAAAAGTTTTGGATTGGTGAAGGAACCTTTTTACTGAGTTTATTTCCTTCTTCTCTTGCTGAGAGGGTTTATTCAAAGGGAAAAATTTGATTATTGCAACCAGAGCCTCATGATCTGATTGATTGTGAAAAAATAATTTTCCAGAGGAGAATAAATGGAACTGTTGCATCTTATGTTTGGCCTGTTCAAACTCTTCAGTGGAGATTTTTCAACAGTTGTTTCTTTTTTAACTGCTTAGTGATGGGAGGATACAGATCTAAAGGACATAGTTTTTTCTCAGACCACAAAAAATGCTCATTGATCCCTCCCTCTTCTATCTCCAAAGAGATTTTAGAATCTTGTTATTGTGCCCTATTTCACTGACAAGCCTTACTCTTCCCACCTCTCTGTATGCTTATCAAATCATTTCCTCCTATCTCAATACCTCAATTGGGTTTAGGATCAAGAAAGGATTTAAGTGATTGTGTGTCATTTTGAGTGTTTTGGGAGAAGAATTGGACAGCAGGAAAAACTGCAGTTGGGAGAAAGGGGTGTAAAGATGTTTTTCATTTCATGGAATGAAAAACAACATCTGTTAGTAAATTGTAGTTGGGGTAGATGATCAACAAACATAGTCAAAAAATGAAAACGTACTGGTCAATTTTCCCCCAAAAAAAATAAAAATAAAAAAAAGGGTAAGCCCAATATTTTAATCATCTTGGTGGAGGCAGAGAAGAAGAAGGAGCAGAAGGTAGGGGGGTGCAAATGATTGATCAATAATTTTTCAATCAATCAATCAATCGCTGGTGGTTTGATTGATCAGTTGGTGAGAAATTGGTTTATTGCTTGTGGTTTTTTTGGACAATCAGAGCGCCAGCAATAAATTTTTGTTTGCGGTTCTATTGATCAAAAAAATTGCAAGAAATTGGTTGATAATTGATCAAAAAAATGGCAAGCAATTGGTTGATCAATCTGATTGAGCATCAAAAAATGGATTGATTGATCAATTGCTTTCTTGACTCTCAAGGGATGAGGAGGAGGTGGGTGCTTAACTGGGTTCCTGGGCAGTGCCAGGAAAAAAATGAGCAACAAGGAGTGGTAATATCTGAAAGGAGGAGGAGGAGGGAGGAGGTCACTCAATGATGGGGTGGAGGAGAAGGGGAGGGAGCTTACCTGGGGTTCAAAAACAAGCAAAATTGGGGGCTGAAGAAGTGGGAGACTGATTGGGGGCACTTTGATGTGGGGGTGGATGGTGAGAAGGAGGACATGGGTGAGGGGGTTTGGTGAGGAGGAGGAATGATTAGACTGTTTTGGTGGTGGTTTGAGGTATCAGATGGAGGTTTTGTGTTGCTTTATTTAAGTCCACCAAAAAAAAAAAAAAAAAAAAAAAAAAAAAAGGGTGATGTTAAATTCATGGATACAATGATCCTTGCAGACCCCACACAATTTGAGGGTGTTCAGGCTGTACTCAACATGGGACCAGACAACCGTGTGGTGGCAGCAAAACTATATTTGAGCCGTTTAGAGCCCCACATGGCTCAAACCAAACCACATTCAAGTTGTGCAGGGCTCTAGATGGTCCAATGTAGTTCTGTAGCCGTGCAACAGGGCAACAAGTCTTGTGTGCCAAAAAAAAATAAAAAAAAATGAAGGGTATAAAACAAACCAAAATAAACTGAATAAAAATACAAAAAAGAAAATACAGAAATCAACCAAAAGATCAAAAAAGATTGATTTATTGGTTAAAACAAAACAAAAAAATAAGTAATAAAATAAAAATAAGTATAAACACATAAATAAAGAAACAACAAATAAACACTGAAGACAAACAAAGGGGGACCCAAAAATTTGGAACAACCCCCTGGAGGCTGCTTACCCCCAAAAACATCTCAAAACTGCCATTTACAGGGTTAAATGGCTCAGATATGCTGTTTATTGGGTGTATAAGGCCACCTGGAGGTTGCGCATGTGTGAGACGACCCCTTGGGCGCGTCTAGACGCATTTGATTTCCCGCACGTGCATCATGGACTCATGTATGGGCCCCCAGGAATCCATTGAGCTTTCTAGGGCCCTGAACAGCTCTCACACAACATGGAGTTGTGAATTCAACATCACCCAAAAAAAAACCCCAAGTTAGCCTAGGATCTTTTGTTGAAAAATGAATAAATAATTACTTTGATGTGAATTTTTACCTATTATGAAACATAGTTTTACTGATCAAAGTAAGAATTTTTGAAGGTTTGAATCTGCTCCATGTGGGAGAAAATGAGGGAACAGATTAGAGGGGAGTGACTTGAAGAGGATTGGTAACATTTTCTTGAAATATTTTGTCCCATTCATCTTTGATGTTGGCTGGAAGGTTGTGAAGTATTACAAAAGTGATAATCCCGCCAATGACAATCTTCATGTATTTGGAATTGTGAACCTGGTTTTGCATTTCCCTTTAAGCTGGCCTATCTTCCTTTCAGCACTCCTATGGCATGCTCAATCCAAAGTTGGGATTGGGAAAGATGATATTTGAAATCTGTTTGGCTTCATTGGTGGATGCAACATTTTTTTATTCTGGAACCACATATTTCCCCCTAGCATAAGCTGAATTTTCCAGAAGGTATTTATCTTTCCCAAAATAGTTCTCTGGTTGTTGGGCAATCCACATCCAATTGGAAGTATATGAATGATGAAATGAACCTGGAAGGCCAGCATGGAGGGATATGAACTTCTTGTTTTATTCACAAACCAGCTGTAGTGCCACAGAGTATCTATACAAACAGATCAACCATATTTTGTCAGTGTTTTGGAAAAGGTATTATCAAAGGCTTTGGAAAAGAAATGAATTTATTGCCTTTTTTTACAATCAAAACAGTGTTTGCCATCTAACTTGGGTTTTTGACTCAGGGGTATTGTAATTGCGTTTAAAAAGAAAATGCTGCCCCAAAAGCCTTTATTCTCCATTACATGAGATATCTCCTTGTTTACCTTTTTGTTTGGCCATGAAAGGACTGAGAAATGGAAACATAGGATAGCAATCATGACTCTTTTGGTGTATAAGTGAATGGTTACATAACCAACTGAGAATAGATTTTCTAATGGATAAATTGCTGCTCCATTTCCATTGAATCCTGATCTACAAAGGGCAATGGCCATTTTTATATCTGGATCACATTGAAAATTCCAAGAATTTTTCTTTAAATTTTGGGCGCCTTCAATTATCTCCAAAAGTTTCATGCATGAAGTCAATAAAGTTCTGAACAGTTTCTAGAAGCTTAAGTTTGGGAGGAGATGAATCTTTTGCCTTTCATACAGAGGGTTGTGAAGAGTCTGTCTTCTTAAAACCATGTATTTCTTTTCCAAAAGAGAATTCAAAGCTAACCAAGTTGATTCCAAATTGGATTCTGAATCAGATTCAAATAATAAAAAAAGTTCAGTAAGCTTTTTTTTCAACTTGCTTCCTGGGAGTTTCATTGGAAATGTTGAGAAAGATGCTGATTTGATGTGGGGTGATGAGATGATTTTGGGATTTGTGTGAAGCTATTGAGATATTAAGCAATGCAGATGAGATTTTTGTGAAGCAATGAAGATGTGAAGCAATAAAGATGAGATGTGTGTGATGCAATGGAGATGGTGAAGAAAGTTGAGGGAGGCCTGAAATCTGAACCAGGCTATAAGTTGCATGATTCCAACTGGGTCAGGAGATTACAAGAAGAGAAATTGTTGAAGAATGAAACAACAGAAGGGAAGAAGAGACCTAAGGAAACACACAATTCTTCAGGATTCTAAGGGCTGGTTTATGGCCTGTATGAAGGCTTAGGTAGAATTTTTCAAGCTCCACCTTTGTTGGTGTAAGACTCCAAACGGTGCTAAGCCATGGCAGTTCTGTGGAGGGGAAAGGTGCTGTTTAGGCTGCCCTCCTAGGAGTTACAATAATATTTAAATGTAACCGGAATCAAGGTCCAGAACCTTATGGATGAGAAATCAAAGTAAGGGAAGAGGATAAGAGTTGTCGGTAGCAATGGAAACAACACTATCTGAGGCAAGATGGTGCAGGACTTGAACAAATAAGTCAATGTTTGTTCAGAGTTCAATAGAACAAGGCAGTTGTAAGTAAAAACGCCCAAAAGCTAATAACTCTGGTTGTCAGCAGCTGATTAGGAAAGATCAACTCAATCCCAACCAACCTCCAGGTTCTCAATGAACCTGCCCAACTCTCCGCAATCAAGCGCTTGAAGGGTACCAGATAACTGTGGGAGGCTGAACAATACAAAAGCAATTTGTTTATGAAGCTCTAGAAGCAAATCAATAACAAATTTGAGCAAGAATATCCCAACACTTCTCAAGGGACTCAAGAATAGCGTGGCAAAATTCAACCTTAAAGAAGAAGGGAGGTATAACACTCCAGGTTTTAAGCTTAATAAAACCTCTTCAATCAAACGTTATTGGCTCCAGAAAGATGATCAAGGAGAGATCAAGACCAGTATGGTCGGAAAAAGGGATCAGAGTGGTATAACACACCCAAGAATTCAGACAGACAGGAATTCTTCTTCAACCAGCAAGGCTATTGGTTGGTGATAAGGATCAAGGTCACAAGGGACAGAGTTTGAGTACGGGGGCTCAAAGGATCAAGGGGCAATCATGGATATACCTGGATAAGTTGCTCAGATAAGTGGGGAAGGATGCCCACAGATAAGTTGATTATGATGATGGGGGAAACATATGAGATGAGATGATGATGGTCTCATCCAATGCTGGGCCAAAAGGCAGGGGAGAGCCCCTCCTTTTATAGACATGAGGCCCTGTATACTATGTACAAGAGATACTACAAATAGGTGCGGGAAAATGAAAACATAAAAAAAATGACATGAGAGGAAAAAAAAGAAATGTTGCCTGCATCAAGAATGACTGCGGGAAACCAGATGGACACCCGCGACAGCGGTCGCGGGTGTCGACAACGGCTGTCGTCGCCCGATTGGCAGCGACAGCGGGGTGAAGGTTCCGACAGCCGCAAGCGGTCGCTCGCAGTCGTCGGTTGGATCAGATGATGGGCAAGGAAGGCGTGAGTGAGTTTGAGCTGATGGTCGTTGTCTTGGCCGTCGTCGTCGTTGTCGTCGTCGGATTGGAGGGATGAGCGGATGGTAGGAGTGATAGATTGATCAAGTGATAGTTGACAACCGTTGCAACAAGCAACGGCGTCAGTTGGATGAGAGGATCGGGAAGGATCAAAGGGATTGTTGAAGGTGGTTTGACGATTGCTCGCGTCGCCAAAAGTCAGGGCCGCAAGCGCGTCAAGTAGGAGTTGAACATAGGAGGGGGGGATCGAAGCGGAGAGACAGGCAAGAGGCCTGTCCTAGACCGCTAGGACAGGGAGAAGTTGATAGATGGGTGGAAATGAAGGTACCCATAGAGATACAACCAAATTTTTTTTTTTTTTTTTTCCGTGGAGTCCCAGATTGGTCACCACATCTCTCCCCAACTTACAGACTGTCCCTAGTCTGCATCTAAAATTTGAAGGGATTAAAAAAAAAAGCAGGGAACAAAGAAATTGAAGCAAAGATTGGCCATTTCTTGATCTTGAGAGAAATTGAAGAGTTGAGGAAAATATCTTGATTCTTCCAAATTAGCCCTAGAAGCGGCAGGAATAGAACAAGGAGGGCGTCCCAGGTGCTCACATATGTGGCATACAGTAGATTTTTACAACAAAAACGCAGCAAATGACCCTGGTGGTGCACAATTGGGAGGACTTACTTCTGAGATAAGTTGCCCCCACGACAATGAAACTTCTTGAATTGATCAGCAGAGAACCTTCTGGCCAACCAAGTACCATCCAGCTCCTCCAAAACATAAGATCCACCTCTAACTTTATGAACCACTTGATAAGGGCCATTCCAACAATTAGAGAAAAGCTTGCTCCACTGGGTCTCCAAAGATTGATTATAAGCTAAAACTAAGTCACCAGGGTTCAAGGGCTCCCTGACTCGATTAGAGTGCTTTCCCTCCCAATACTGGACGGATTTTGCTCTGGACTCCATCATCTTTTGATAAGCTTCATCACGAACGTCTTCACTTCGCTCCAGTTGCTTGGATCTAGCAACTAACAGATCAGTGGTTGAGGACACCTCTTCCCAAGAGATACCCAAGAAAGATTCCATTTCCAGATCCAAAGGAAGGACTGCTCTTTGACCAAAGATGATTTCATAAGGTGAGTAGCCAGTAGTCCTTTTGGTTGAGATTTGATCAGAGAAGAGAACAAAAGGAAGGAATTTGCGACAATTCTTGCCACTTTCACCAGCCAGTTTAACAAGTGCAGCCTTCAAAGGGGCATGGCCTCGTTCCACCATGCCTTGGCCTTCAGGATAATAAGGAGTAGTAACTCTATGTTGTAAAAATAAAAAGAGCTTAAGCTTGAATGAAGTAAAAGATCAAAAAGAAATGAGTGAATGAGGCTTGTAACGTCAAGCGTAACGGACCTGAGATCAGGAGGAAAAGGACACTCCGGTTAATGTGTTGGCTGAACAGATACTTGAATTCCACTTGAGAGCACCATGGTTGAAATAGACTAAATACATGATTGGCCAACAAGTGGTTGAGAACAAAATGAATAAGGCAAAATTAACATAAGCAGTTTAAGTGACATGGTAAGTGAAATGTTATGCTTGGACAGTCTGACAATCACTACTAAGAACACAGCCTAGTTATATTTTAACCATTATTTTAATACTTCAATAACAACAATAATATAAATCAAATCAATCCAATCAATAGTACTTTAAACTCCAGTGAAAGTCACATAAATGAAAACTCAAACTCTAACACACCTGCTTGACTTGCACTGGAGGAAGTTACTGTCCTAAAAAGGAATCTAACTCTTTTTCTTCAATTAACATAATTTTCTACTAAATGTTGGAATAATTCTACATACAGGTTAGTGAATGATTAATAAGATGAGCTGAATGACTTGTAAACTTCCTGGGGCATATTTGAATACAACTGCTATCTTCAAAGTATAATCTCTACTGTTTGCTGGAAAATTCTTCAGTTAAAAAGTGAATGACTTGTCAGATGCGTTGGATTTGTTCAAGGTTGGGTTTAATTGTGTGGAACAGACTTGTTTGAGTTGGTTGATTTTCGGAGTTGAGTACTGGAATACATAATAGATTGATGGATGATTGATGAAAGAAAATATAGGATGAGCTTGAGTGGACACCAGAAGATCCGGCCAAGGTCTTGTGGGTAAGGTACTCATTGCAAAGTTGAGGGGCGTCGGACTTGCGGGGTTCAACATGATTTTATGAGTGATCTAACCAAAACTCTGGTTGGCTGTTCCTTTTCAGCCTTGAACAAGTTACTTGAGACTACTCGGCGGCCAGTGCTAGCCTTCTCCAACTGTTTGCAAGTCGGTCCATCAAGGGTTTCAAACAAAGCGCCGGTCATTTGAGGCCATATTGCAGAGCAAATCCAAGATGCTTCACACGCCGTTTCACGGACTATAGGGGTTGCATCAGCCAAGGATCGTTTAAACGCATTCTTGATTAATCCAAGTCCACCTCCCGAGTCAATCTGAGAGTTGGATTGCTTCCTGTGACACTCCAAAAACTCCTTCAAGCGGGCAATTCCGGCAACGCGAGATTTTACAGTCTTCTCCTTGACGCAGACCAAAATGTACTGAAGCAGAGAAGGGTGAGAGGCAACCGATTTGATGAGGGCCGAGACTGCGGCTTGTGAGGCCTGAAAGACAATTTTCTTTGTTTGGGATGCCATTCGGAGTAATGGGGGAAGAATGATGTCAATGAGCGGATTGAGCGCTTGACCAAGTGAGCTGAGTTCAACGAAGGCATTACAGACTCCAACGGCCATAGTCGTTCGCAAGGATGACAGAGACTTTAATAAGCCCTCTGAGATAGAATTGAGACCGATGATGAAATCAGGAGTGTACTGAGTGTGGACGTTAATTGTGATCATCCCAAGGAGCGTGTTCAGATTCGCTTCTCGAGCTTGCCAATTGTGCTTGGTTTCTTTACCTTCCCAAGGAGGCGGCATCTTGGCACAGATAGATTCCAATTCGCGAGGACCCAACACAAAGACCAGATGGATGATTCCGGAGGCAGGTGAAGAGTCCAAACCGGGTGGAGCAGACTGTGACCTAGCGTTGAGGGTCCAATGAGAAGTGGGTGAGTCTCAAAGGGTCGGAGGATGATAACTCGAAATCGATGCTTGTCATCTGATGATTATGATCCCGGCTTCAGACCTGGTTCTGGTTCGCTGGGATATCTGGATTGTTCAATTGAAGTTGATGGCTGATTCCTAGTGTCGAAGAGAATGGATGGAATGAGCTTAATAGTCAATGACAAGGCTCATCCCCATCTCACCCCCTTGCCAAAAGAGTCAAAGACCAATTCCCAGATGAGACTATTGAAGGCAAACAAGTTAAATGAAAGACTTTTGACTCTGGTTGAGCATAGGCTTTTAACCGTGTAAAAATAAAAAGATCTTAAGCTCGAATGAAGTAAAAGATCAAAAAGAAATGAGTGAATGAGGCTTGTAACGTCAAGCGTAACGGACCTGAGATCAGGAGGAAAAGGACACTCCGGTTAATGTGTTGGCTGAACAGATACTTGAATTCCACTTGAGAGCACCATGGTTTAAATAGACTAAATACATGATTGGCCAACAAGTGGTTGAGAACAAAATGAATAAGGCAAAATTAACATAAGCAGTTTAAGTGACATGGTAAGTGAAATGTTATGCTTGGACAGTCTGACAATCACTACTAAGAACACAGCCTAGTTATATTTTAACCATTATTTTAATACTTCAATAACAACAATAATATAAATCAAATCAATCCAATCAATAGTACTTTAAACTCCAGTGAAAGTCACATAAATGAAAACTCAAACTCTAACATATGTTGTCCAGGAAGGGATCGGATCATTTCAGCAAGCTTGCCCCCAAATTCAGAGCCACCATCAGTAGAGAAAGATCAAGCCAGGCCATAACGCATTGTCCAGGTCTCGTAGAGGAAAGCTGCCACTGATTCAGAGCTAAGGTTCTTAAGAAATTTTGCTTCAACCCATCCAGAAAAATCATCTCTAGCCACAATGAGGTACTTAGCACCACCTGCCTTAATATGAACCACATCCATAGCAATCCTTCCAAAGACAGTGGACTCCCCAGTAGGATAACGAATTTCAGCTGGGCGCCTAAGATCACGTTTTTGACAAACTTCACAACTCTTGCACCATTGGGAGACGGATTTCTTCAAAGATGGCCACCAGAATCGTTTGGATAGTCGTCAATAAGTTTTGGTTTCCCCACAATGACCAAGGCCTTCATGGAGACTTTCAAGGATAGAATCTTGTTTAGAGGGAATAGTAACAACAATAAGAGCACAAGGATTGCCTCTCTTCATAAGTCTAAAGCCTTGAACAAAAAAATTAGAAGACTTTTGTTTAAGAGATCGAAATTCCTTAGCAGAGAGATCAGGAGGTTTTTGAAGAGTTGAAAGGTACTGCTCTAATTTAAGCCAGAAGCCTTGTTGAAAGCCAGAATAATTTTGAGAAGAAAAAGAGAAAATAGGTTGGATTAAAGGTTCCTCTTCATTGAAATCGGTTCCAACATCAGATTTGTTGTCCCCAAGAGGTCGTCGAGATAAACCATCAGGCATGGTGAAAGATTTCCTCGGCCTGTGAACAATATCAAAAGAGAAAAGCTGGATAAAGGCCACCCAACGAGTCATAGGAGCATTGGGAAGACTGGGAGCGTTTATCATTTCAATGATGGATTGAGCATCAACTTGCGATTCAAAATGTTGGCCCCAGAGAACGGTTTGAAGTTTCTTCATCATTTGAGCCACACCACAGAGTTCCAGTTTGGGCTGGGAGTATCTAGATTCTACATCTGAAAACAACAAAGATTCATAAAGAGCAGGACAGTCCCAACCATTTTCATCTTCCTGAGTAAGGACGGCCCCAACAGATTGATAACTAGAATCGACAGCCAGCTTGATCTTGCCAGCTCCAGGTCCATAAGAGATCTTTTTCAAAACTATGTCTTTACCAACTATCCTTTTGAGTAGCTGGAAAGCACATTCACAATCTTGGGGCCAAATCCATTCAGCATCTTTTCTGGTTAGACGACGCAAGGGTGCACAGATTTTGGATAAAGATGGGATAAAGATTCTAACATAAGTGACAACACCTAAAAAGCCCCTAACTTCAGTTGGATTGATTGGGGTAGGCCAAGAGATGATCTTGTTGACTTTGGCTGGTGCCATCCTTCTTCCTTCCTTGCAGACCACATGAACAACAATTTCCAGAGCAGGGACACAAGCCGCCAGTTTGTATCCAGAGACAGTAAGGGCAGATTCCTCGATTCAAAACAGAATCCTCTCCAAGGTAGTAGCATATTCCCAGATTAAACGACAAACTCCTGAATGCCAAGGTAAGAGCTCATTATCATAGTCAGATACTGGACCTTTAATTCCTCCATCGTCAATAAAGATACCAGCATGATCAGGGATTTCATCCTGGAGGATCCACATCATCTGAGCCTGATAGACTGCAACCGATTTGGTGGCTCCTTGAGGCAATCGAGTAAGTTGAAATAGACCAAGAGGAGTATTGAAAGTAGTGAGAGGACGAGAAATAGGATGTAAGGATCGTTTGTCATAGCCACCCATAATATCCCCTAGACCATAGCAAGCTCTCCCCGCGAAGGATTCAACCAATTCTTCAGTAGCAGGAGGGATACCAGAGTCTTTAATAGTGACTTTATTAAGAGGTTGAAGATCATGAACTATTCTAAGTTTACCATTACTCTTGAGGACACAGAAGACAGGGCTGGAGTAACTAGAAGTTGACTGTTCATACAGGCCAGTTCGAACTTGTTCCCGGACCAACTTGATGAATTTGTCAACTTTAGCAGCAGGGATAGGGATTTTTTTCTTTTGCCAAGGATCATGTTCAACTACAGGGATGATATAAGGGAGGCCATAGGATTCCCGCAAGAGACCTCTCTCTTCTTCACAGAAAGCAATAGATTTTTCCCTTAGAGATAAGAAATTTTTGATTAAATTTAACTCATCAGGAAGAAGCCATCCATCTAGACCAAAGTTGACCACCTTCAGACGTTCTTCAGTGACCCGTCCATTAGGCACAAAGGGACCAGTAAGAGATTGAGGAAGACCACAGTAAGGATTGCAAGATAGAGGAGGACGCATAAGGGGAGGATTGAGGTTGAGAGGCATAGGCTGGTTGACTGGTTGGATCTTCTTAGCAACTGGTTTATACTTAGTGGCAAAAGAGAGAAGTTCTTGTTTCCTCCAAGAGTTGACCAGAGAGACTTGATTACGAAAGCTGAGTCCAAGTTCCAACATCTTCCAAGTCCGATGTTCTGCAATATCCTTGAAGGGTGCCTTTTCCATAAAAGGAGAACCAGGAGATAGTATGTTGCTCACATGTGTGGCACAAGGTAGGGTTTTGAAAATGACGGTAAAAGATTGCCCTGGCAGTGCACAATTGGGAGGACTTACTTGTACCCCAAATTGCCTCCACTGAAGCCCATATTCCTTCATACCAAAATCACCAAAAACGGAATTGCAATTCGGATCTAGTTTAGACTCATTGCGGAGATTCAAACCGGAACTGAGAGAAGATTGATCAGACTCAAAAGTAGAAGGAAAAGAAGACACAAAATATCCAGAGAGAGAAGGAGATGGAGAAGAAGTATTTTTGGATTTTTCTATTTTGATATGTTTTTGTTTTTTAATATTCTTGAGCTCAGAAGAGAATGATGAAAGGAATGAAAAATAAGCCTGAGGGATGGGAGTTGACCCTTGAGTTGCAGTCTGAGGCTGAAAAGAACTACAACTATTAGTAGGATCAACTATTCCCCTAAAAAATGAGAGGAACTAGAGTTATCCTTCTGCTTCCCCTTAAAAGATGATTTGGGTGAATGACCAGGAAAATCTCTTTCCCAACGACCAGAATCCAAAGAGCAAAGAGGAACTTCAATTTTCCTACCATCAGCATCAGGGAGAAGAATTCTCTCCCCGACTTGATCAGAAAACATCAGGGTTGCACCAAAGTCCATTAAGAAGGGTTGTCCCAAGATCATAGGACTGTCCAAACGAGTGATCCAAAAGTGGAAGGTTCCAACAATATTTCAACCAATCCTGACCGGTACATCTTCAGCAATACCAACCAGTTCACAAGCTTGATTTCCTATCCCATACACTGCAGAGTTGAAGCTGACCCTAGGACTAAGTTTGAGCTTGCAGGCCATAGCATCCGAGATTAAGTTAAGCTGAGATCCAGAATCCACAAGAGGAGAAACAGTTTTAGCTGAGTCACCAAGATAACAAGGAAGGAAGCCAAGGGGACAGGAATAAAGGTTGGAGTCTAAAGAAGGACTGGTTCCACCAGAGTCCTCCATTAAAGTGCCAGAGGAGACTTTGAGTTCTTCAGGGCCAATTTCCACACGTTGACAAGAGACCCATTTCTTCATTCCTTCAGCAACAGATGGAGAGATTGATAGGAGTTCAGCTACAGATAGATCAGGAATTTTGAGATCAGAAATTTTCTTTAATACTCCCTCCACAGCATTGGGGTGATCCTTAAAGATGCCCCTTTCAAATCAAACTTTGGGCTGGGTGGAGGGAGGAAGTTCAGGTGACGCAGAATCTAAGATAGGATTAGAAGGTTGAGGTGAGGGAGAAGGATCAGGGTGATCTGGGAACCTTTCCATGAGTGGTTCCTTTTCCACCTCCATGTGTTCTACATCAGAGGAAGGAGGCTCAAGTTATAATTGACGTTTAACAGGTTTTCGAAGGATTGAAGTTGGCAAGGAAGGAGCCTTATGAGGTTTAGGTTCCTCATGTTGTTTCCTGGCTGGATCAGATTGATAAGTAGTCCCAGCAAGACTAGAGGAAGAAATAGCTGGAGGATACCAAGGTTGGAGGGTACCACAGGATGATCGAAATTCAAAGGAAGCAAGAGATGCTTTCACAGGAGGTGATGGCTGGTAAGAGGCCACCACATGTCGGATAGGACGAGACGAGTCAAAAGGGATTAGGGCACCATTAGGGAGGAAGTAATTGTTCCCCCTCTGCTCTACCAACTTTTCCTTTAGGTCCTTCTGAAGTTCTTGGCATCGTCCGGTTCCATGGCCTTCCCTATGACAGTAGTAACAGACCAGAGTTGATTTGGGGACAGAAGAAGGAGTTTTAGGAGTAGCTAGCGAAGAAATCTTTTGATCTATTTTGTTCTCAAAGGCTCTAAGTAACTTGGTGATTTCATCTATAGTAGTAGGTTCTTGATTGGAATTAGGATCTGCTTTAGGCCTACAATCTGCCTCCATTTTAATCATAATATCCTTTGACTCTTTAAAAGAAGGAGCATGGACCGGTTCAGTAGTTCTAGGCTTTTCAAAGGTAAGAGCAGTTTGACCTTTCATGACTTTATCCACAGTACTCCTAAGGGTGAGAAAAACAGGGAGCTTGAATCGATTATCCCTGGTGGTAATCATGGATCCAGATTTGACCAGTTCTTCTTTAATCCTTTCCTGCACAGCCAACGAAAAAGATTGGAAGAACTTTGCTTGAATTTTGTCCACTGTGTCAATGTGATCGTTTCGGATAAGATAGTTTTGAATGGGATCCCAAGACTTCCTAAAAATCTGATAGTCAGAGGCTGAAGAAATACAACCATTGGAGATCCACTGAGAAACCAGAGCATCCAAATCCTGCAGAGTAAACCTAGCCACATCTATTTTACCCCAGTATGCCAACATAGCCTTCCTGAGAAGCGTCCAGTTATGGGATTCAAATCCCTTGAAAGACTCGATTACCTCCATAACTTCATCAGAGGAGATAAAGAATTGCAACTGATAAGCCATATCAAATTCACTAGCTCCATCCACTTCAGCAGCCATTTCGTAGGAGTCCAAGAATCGCTTGACATTTGTACCGTTGAAGCCTAAGTTCTTGTTCTGAGGTTTGATCTTTACCATCTTAGGTCGGACAGAGGTGGTTGGAGTAGCGGAAGATGCCATATCGAATAACAGAGTTCCTAGGGGATCCAAAGAGCAGATTTCCAAAGTGGCTCACGAGTGTGGCAAGAGTAGGGTTTTGCCAAAAAATGACAAGTATCTTGCCCAAGCGGTGCACAAATTGGGAGGACTTACTTCTAGGATAAGTTGCCTCCACGGATCAGATTTGAGAAGAGAAAAAAAATAGGAGAAAGAAAAAAAAAGATTGGATTTCAAGGTTGATTTTAAATGTCTTGGGACTGTAAATCCCAAGGTTGCTGGTTTGATCCCTGCCCAGGGGACCAAATGTAAGACTCCAAACGGTGCTAAGCCGTGGCAGTTCTGTGGAGGGGAAAGGTGCTGTTTAGGCTGCCCTCCTAGGAGTTACAATAATATTTAAATGTAACCGGAATCAAGGTCCAGAACCTTATGGATGAGAAATCAAAGTAAGGGAAGAGGATAAGAGTTGTCGGTAGCAATGGAAACAACACTATCTGAGGCAAGATGGTGCAGGACTTGAACAAATAAGTCAAGGTTTGTTCAGAGTTCAATAGAACAAGGCAGTTGTAAGTAACAACGCCCACAAGCTAATAACTCTGGTCGTCAGCAGCTGATTAGGAAAGATCAACTCAATCCCAACCAACCTCCAGGTTCTCAATGAACCTGCCCAACTCTCCGCAATCAAGCGCTTGAAGGGTACCAGATAACTGTGGGAGGCTGAACAATACAAAAGCAATTTGTTTATGAAGCTCTAGAAGCAAATCAATAACAAATTTGAGCAAGAATATCCCAACACTTCTCAAGGGACTCAAGAATAGCGTGGCGAAATTCAACCTTAAAGAAGAAGGGAGGTATAACACTCCAGGTTTTAAGCTTAATAAAACCTCTTCAATCAAACGTTATTGGCTCCAGAAAGATGATCAAGGAGAGATCAAGACCAGTATGGTCGGAAAAAAGGGATCAGAGTGGTATAACACACCCAAGAATTCAGAAAGACAGGAATTCTTCTTCAACCAGCAAGGCTATTGGTTGGTGATAAAGATCAAGGTCACAAGGGACAGAGTTTGAGTACGGGGGCTCAAAGGATCAAGGGGCAATCATGAATATACCCGGATAAGTTGCTCAGATAAGTGGGGAAGGATGCCCACAGATAAGTTGATTATGATGATGGGGGAAACAGATGAGATGAGATGATGATGGTCTCATCCAATGTTGGGCCAAAAGGCAGGGGAGAGCCCCTCCTTTTATAGACATGAGGCCCTGTATACTATGTACAAGAGATACTACAAATAGGTGCGGGAAAATGAAAACATAAAAACATGAGATGAGAGGAAAAAAAAGAAATGTTGCCCGCATTGAGAATGACCGCAGGCAACCAGATGGACACCCACGACAGCGGTCGCGGGTGTCAAAAACGGCTGTCGTCGCCCGATTGGCGGCGACAGCGGGGTGAAGGTTCCAACGGCCGCAAGCGGTCGCTCGCGGTTGTCGGTCGGATCAGATGATGGGCGAGGAAGGCGTGAGTGAGTTTGAGCTGATAGTCGTTGTCTTGGCCGTCATTGTTGTCGTCGTTGTTGGATTGGAGGGATGAGCGGATGGTAGGAGTGATAGATTGATCGAGTGATAGTTGACAACCGTCGCGACAAGCAACGGCGTTTGTTGGATGAGAGGATCGGGAAGGATCAAAGGGATCGTCAAAGGTGGTTTGAAGATTGCTCGCGTTGCCAAAAGTCAGGGCGGCAAGCGTGACAAGTAGGAGTTGAACATAGGAGGGGGGGATCGAAGCGGAGAGACAGGCAAGAGGCCTGTCCTAGACCGCTACGACAGGGAGAAGTTGAGAGATGGGGGAAATGAAGGTACCCATAGAGATACAACCAAATTTTTTTTTTTTTTTCCGTGGTGTCCCGGATTGGTCACCACATCGGGTTGTTTGACTTGAGAGCTTTAGTTGAGCGGTTGAGCAAATTTTTCATGTATGGTGGGTTGGATAGGTTGAAAGATGATCTGGACATTGTAGGAAGCAGTTGATGCCAGTCAGGGGCTGACATTTTAATCAGATCAAAGTAGAGCCAGTGACAGCTGAAAATAGACAGCTGCGTAATAGTGGAGCTGGTTCTGGTGACAGTTTGAGACTAAATACAACGGATGAATAGTAGCCGCACATGAGAACAAGCGGTGAATGAGGAAGCTGACAGAGTCATGAGACAGTGAATGTAGATAAAAATAACAGGAAAGCGTGAGATTGAAAAAGGAAAGAAAGAGGACAGGTTTGATCTCAACACTCTGGCTCAACCAAGCATTAGGATGTGAGGAAATTTACCAACCTTTTGATGGATTTTGTGCTGGAGGCTTTGGTTATGGAATCTGCCAGAATTTCTTGAGATGAGATAAGTTTGAGTGCAACCAAACCATTCTCCCAGTTGTTCCTAAGGCTTTTGAGTTTGATGCCATGTGCTTTGCATGTGACTTGGACCTGAATTTTTGAATCTTGTTGTTGAGGCCCTTTTTGTCAATTAGATGCATTGGCCGAGAGAATGAGGTTCTCCATATTTTGCCAACAAGGTGTTGATCAAGCGGCATTCAAGATTGCTAGCTGAGAGTGCATTTCACTCAGCTTCTGTACAGGAGTGTGCTGTTGAGCGCTGTCGCCGGCTTGTCCACTAAACGCCGCAACCTTTGGGAAATACCAGATACCCCTTTTGTGAGAGTTTGGTTTTGGGGTCATTTCCCCACGTGGAATTTCTGTAGGCCACAAGATGGTTGGCTTTTGGCTTGAAACAAAGTGTCAGTTTGAAGTTGACAGTTTTCAGGAGGTATTGCCACACGTGGATGACTTCCTTCCAATGTTAATTCCAGGGTTTTTTCAGAATCAAGCCAGACTGGAGACGGAATAGCTGATTTCAGGCCTTGCCCAAGTGGCAATGAAGTTTAGCTGACCTATGGACAATTGATAAATGAAATTGAGAGCCTTGAATTGCTTGATTTCTTTGTCATTTTTGGGTTGCAGGTGTATGCCGGCTGAGCAGGGGCTTGTTAGAGGTTTAGCGTCCAGTAGGTTCAGTTCCTCTAGGCCTTTCTTGATATGAGCGGTTAAAGAAAGATGTAGAAAGTCTTTGCCTTGCTCAAATTTCATGCAGAGTAGAGCTTTTATTCTGTGGGCGCTGGAGTCCTTGAGTTGAATTAGGAAGGCAATTTTGGAGGCTTCAAAATCACCAACCACTACAAGATCTTCAAAATGGAAGAATATTGCTGTGTGGCCATCTTGGTGAAGGTATAGGCAGGGGTCAGAATTTCTTTTGACGTAGTTCTGGCTGATGATCCATTTCTTCAACGTCAAGTACCAATTGAGTGGTGCTTGTTTTAACCCATGGAGTGATTTCTTTAATTTTAAGAAATTGGAGGTCCTCTTTGCTCCAACCAGGGTTCTAATTAAGACATTTTCACTTAGTGGGGCATGTAGGAATGCTCTTTTTACTTTGAACTGGAGCAGCAGTAGTTGCTTGTCTATGCTGCAACCCAGTAGAGCTCTTAGTGACGTGATTTTGCCGGTTGTTGAAAATGTTTCAAGTTAGTCTATTCTGTACCTCTGTTGAAGCCTTGAACACAAATGCAAGCTTTTTGGTTGAATTTGCAAGTGTGGAGGTATTTTTTTCACCGGAAAATCTAAGTGGTGTCCAGTGGGTTCACAAATTTGCTTTTAACGGCATCTTCCCAGACACCTAGGTCTTCGGCCATGTTGAGTTCTTTGTTTATGGGGCCTAACCATTCAGCCAACTGGAGAGCATTATGTATGTTCCTTGGGAGGTCAGAGTGGTAGTAACCGTATCTGTTGGGTGGTTTGATTAGATTTTGGTTGCTAATCTGAGGTCTAAGCACTGATTCAATTGCAAAGTCACTCTTATTGTTCCTGTTGGGGGTGGCTATTGGTATGGGTTTTTCTTTGTTGGACTCGGGACTGAGATTTGGTAGCACAAATGGCTTGACTGGGCAGTTTTCAGAGGTAAGGTCACAACCAAGGTTGTTGGTATTTTTGGCAAGATTATTCTCAGTGATTCTCTCTTTGTTTTTGGAGGGTGGCTGCGTGGAGTCCCTATTGAGGAATGAGACATGTTTTGAGTTGATTAAATTACTTGTTTCTGATATGATTTTGTAAAAGAGTAGCGGGGGGTTGAAGCCAATTAGAGTTCCCTGATCCCCCTCCTTGCTGAGTTTTGCAATGGTCTTGAGATTGTTGGATAGATACACCACAGGACTTCCAATTGGTTAAAGGTAGTCACAAGGCAAGGGGGGTTTGTGAAACTGTTCCCACGGTGACTTCCACCCTTTTTGAGATGGTATTTGATTGAGGGCAACACAACACCCTTGAATAACAGTGTGCCAGAAGTTTTTGGAGATTCCAGAATAGCTCAAGGTAGATCTTACCAATTCTATGATGGTTCTGTTTGAACTTTCAGCCTTCCTGTTGTTCTGAGGGTGGTAGGGCTTGCTGACCAAGTGGTTGATGCTTTTAGATTTGAAGAAATTTGAGAGCTGGTGGTTTAAAAATTCTCCACCTCCATCCAAGGCAACTTCAGTGGGATACCGGTGTTTACTTTTTGCTTCATTTTTGTTTGCAAACATGATGTTCTGAGTGGCCACGTCTTTGCTGGTCAAGGGAAATGAGGCAATTTAGCCTTATTTGTTATCCACAATGGTTAAGGAGTATTGGTGGTGTCCTTTGCTGACAGTATTCAGCGGTCCTATTAGGTCTAGATGAAGTCAATCAAAGACTCTTCTGGCTGACTTCTGCTCATCTTTGAATGTATTTTTGGCAATCTTGCTTTTCTTGAAAGCAACACATTTGAACTTGGTTTTTGAGTCTTGATTGATGGGTTTCCCCAAGAACTTTTCCATCATATCAATCCCAGCATGGCCAAGCTTTAGATTTAAGTCTTCAACTTTGTTGATGGAGAGATAGAAGGTGGATTCAGTGGACCTAGTTGGGGTTTTGATGATCAGAAATTTTTTCAAGATGGAGTCTTCCAGCACAGTTTTGTTTATGAGATTGGCGTAGAATTTGACTGGCCTGCTGTTTAGCTCAACCCAGAGGTTGCATCCCTTTTTGAGTAGGCTTTCCATGGATATTGGATTTACAGTGGCTTCAGGGACCAAGGCTACGTTAGTGAGGTGAACATTGTTTGAGTTGCACTTAATTGCAGTGGTACCTAGACCTTTAATGGGGATGCTTGAGCCTTGTTTCCCAGTAAAGATGTGTTATTTTCTGGTTTTTTCTGAAAAGCTTTTGAAGCTTTCCCAATTTTGAATCATGTGGATTTAGCATCCATTGTCAAGGATGAAGAAATCTTTGTTGGGATTTCAGCTGAGTTTGGAGTTGCAAAAGAACAAGCAGAAGTGAAACTCTTCTTCCCTTTTAGCACTGGTTTTCTTCCCTTTTTGGGCGGGAAATTCTGGTTTGAGTTTGGGGAATTCAACCCAGCAGTCAGAAGGAAAGTGATTAGTGAAAGAACTATTTTTTTTCTTTTCTCACATCTGGGATAGGAGTAGTGAGGCTTGGAGTTGGAATGGAAAAGGGCCAAGTTGGTGTTGGTTGAGTTGAATCCCTTAGATTGAGATTTGTTTTTGTGCTGCTTGAGGTGGCTCAAGACAATAGAAACAGTCAGGTTGGAGCCAGAGTGCATTATTTGCAATCTTATTGCCTTCATGGAGTTGGGAAGCTTTAACAGAATTAGGTAGCTGATTATATTGGAGGGTAGTTTTATACCATCTTCCTTGAGTCTGCTGAGGTGGAGCTTTACAGAGGTGAAGAAGGAATCTATTTTGTTTTAGTTGAAGGCCAGGTAGAGAAAGTTGAAAAATATGCAGGCTTGGTTGGCTGCTTGGCACAAAGCAAAGAGGTTTTTGGCTTCTATCCATATTAAAGTCGACAAGTCCTCATTTTTGGCATTGATGATGTTTGTGTGGGTTGCAGAGTCAAGTTTTGAAATCAGATATCTGCTCATTTTTTTCTTTTCAGGGATTTCTTTGTTGGGATTGGGTGAGTTGATAAGGTGTATAATTCCTCTCATTTTCAATATTTTCTTTATTTTCTTTTGCCAAATCAAGTAGTTGGATTTGGTTAAAAGGGGGGTTGACTCCATGAGGGACTTTAGGGAAAGAGCTTTGAATTTGGATTCAGTTCCTGGTCAAGGAGTTTCTGAGTTTTGCAGCCAGGTAGAGCTGGTAGATCTGGATGGATCCATTTTGGCATTTAACCGTGAATAAAGTTGAGTGAGACCTGAAACCTGAACCAGGCTATAAATTGCATGATTCCAACTGGGCCAGGAGGTTACAATAACAGAAAGTGTTGAAGAATGAAACAACATAAGTGAAGAAGAGACCAAAGGAAACACACAACTCTGCAGGATTCTACAGGCTGGTTTATGGCCTGTATGAAGGCTTAGGTAGAATTTTTTCAGCTCCAACTTGGTTGGGTCATTTGACATGAGAGCTTGAGTTGAGCGGGTTAGCAACTGGATGGTGGTTTGGATAGGTTGAAAGATGAGCTGGAAGTTGTAGGCAGCGGTTAATGCCTGTCAGGGGCTGAGGTGTTGATCAGATCGAAGTTGACCCAGTGACAGCTGAAAATAGACAGCTGAGTGATACTGGAGCTGGCGCTGTTGACAGTTTGAGACTAAATACAATGGATTAATAGTAGCCGCACATGAGAAAAAGCAGTGAATGAGGAAGCTGAAAGAGTTGTGAGACAGTAAATTTAGAGAAAAATGACAGGACAGCTTGAGAGTGAACAAGGAAACAAATAGGAAAGGTTTGATCTCAACAGATGGGATTGCTATGGATTTTCTTAGGTGGAGGTGTGGATGGATGTTTTGCATGGGATGGATGGTTGATGGATGATGGTTCATAAATGGAAGGTTTGATGTTTGAAATCTGCCATTTTCATGAAACCCGCTGTTTTTAAATACACCAGTTAGGGGGTATGTGTATTTCAGCAACTGGAAATTAAAAATGGCCAGTTTGGTCAAAAAAATGGTGGGTTTCTGATGGGGAGTTTGCTAACTCTGACACGCCCTATTTTATTCAGGAGAATAAGATGGCTTGCTTTCAATGGTTTCAGAAATCTGATAAAAATTTTTATTGAATGAATTGATCATAGGTAATATCCAAAAAAAAAATAAAACAAAAATAAAATGAAAGCTCACCATATCAATAAAAGCCAAATGTGGAATCTCTTCATCTTCTGAATCTTCCCCTTCATCCAAATCTGAAACCTCTTCATCTTCTGAATATTCCTCTTCAATCAGAAATTGAACCTGCTTTCATGAATTACAAGGACTCATGGAAAGAAAAAAATCCATGGAAGAAGAAATAATCATAGATATAAAATTACCTCTTCCTCTGATTCCTCCTTATTTTTTGCGTTCCCGTTCCCCTTGATGGCCTTCCACTTTCTTGAAACCTAAACACATAGGAAGAACATATTTATTATGAAATTTGATATATTTGTTTTTGAAAAGAATGGTGATTGAACTTGAAATTTGCTATGAATTTCTTCTTTTTCCCTCCTCTCCTGTTGGGTTCTTTTAAATATTCAAAACCAAATTTATCTCTTTTAATTGAGGACTGAGAGGTATTCTTGAACTTATTGGCTCCCCCTTTGGTTATTCTTCTTAATTTGGATCTTTGAGTGGAATCGGGCTCTTAAATCAGATGAAGTCAATATTTTCCACTTTATAGCTTCTTGCTTTCACCCAGAGAATCTAGCTAATATCCAGGTGGTAACTTGCTGAATTCTTCAGAAAGTTCAGTGAAGTAAATTTTTTAATTATTGTCTCTGGTTGGAAATTCAAAGTTTTCAGATTCTTCAGTCACCTCAGGCTTGAGGGTTAACTAGAGAAAGCAAAATCAAAATCAATTAATAAATTATTCAACTGAGCTTGAATCCAAAAAAAGAAAAATAATTAAGTCCACTAATAAGGGAGCTTTGACATGCCATTTAGGATCAAAATCTTCAAGTTGGAAGAGTTCACCATTTCTGATAGCTAATTTGACTTTTTGAATACATGGTATACCCATGTAAGAAGAGTAATCACAGTTTTTGCAATTGGTGGAACATTTGGGAAATTGATGAAATGAATCAATGGTTTTCAGGCCAAAGTGGCTGATTTTTCCAGAAATATTATCCATGCAGTGAGTTAAACCAATGAGATTCTTGAATTTTTGCTGACAGGCTTCAATTGCTCTCTCATGATTTTGGATGGTTATGGAAATTTAATTTCTTTGAACTAAATTATACAAAGAGCCAATAGAATAATTGATCAAACATTTAATGTAGGAGTTTAGGCCTTCTAATCTGGAGGTACTTTTATTTCCAAAGTGAAATTATTTGTTGGCCACATAGGAGGAAATTTTTTTCTTAAGTGAATCCAGTTCTCAAGAAGTTAATCAGAATTGGGAAGATTCCAGAAAAGATAAATTTTGGTTTAGTTTTCCTGATAATTATATTCTGATCTAGAATAGACCAACTGATGCCATTTTTTCACAAATAGCTTCCATTAATCTTCAGATTTATAATGCTTCCCACCATGTTTTTGAATATTCTCTAAAATTTTCCAGAAACAGAGAAGCTGATGAGGGGAAGGGAAAACTGTTTTGATTGAACTAATAAGTGCTTGTTCCTAGTTTCGAACAATCACACTAGATTGTTTATCTTATAAAATTTCCTCAAGTTTAGTCAGGGCCTTTTCATAGTTCTTTTTTTTCTCTTGAGATAAATGTGGAAGACAACTGAGAAACTTCTCAAAAAAATTTTTTGTTGAAATCAGAGTCCAATGCTCTAGATTGAATTGAAAGGAAGGAGCAGAATGAATTCCTATGTTGCCAAGAGGAGGGGATCCATGGAGTCAAGGGGGGGCATTCCATTTCAAGGTATGTAAGAATGGATGAGGATGAATTGGCTGGACTAGGCTGGGTTTAAATAGTCTAGATACAAGCCATATGATAAAAAACAGCTTTTAATAACAGTAATAATAAGTATAATGAATAATGAATGAAAAAATACCAATGAGCTGTCACATAATTGGTTACAGACAGTATGCAACAAGGCAGAGGCACAACAGGCCTGAGCCAGAAAATAAAAGCTATCAAAAGAAAATCAACAAAAACAATGCAAATAAGGCATTAATTCAAGCTTATTTGGCCATTCAACAGACACTAGTAATAAGAAAGATCAAGATAGGAAAGAAGGTTCTTAGAGATAAGAATTCTGTTAAAAGAACAGGTTACTCATTGCTATACAACTACAAAATTGTGGTTTGGTTCTACAACTAAAAGAGTGTTATCAGTAACGGAAAATAAGACTGCTTGAAGTAGCATTCTTTCAGACTCAATCATTACTTAATCTTGAAATAATCAACAAATAAGATGAAAAACTGATCATAGATATGATAGATTCTTTTGATCATAACACACTACATTTATGAGGCCATAATACCAGAAGATAAATTTAAATTCAAAAAAATACATCAACTAATTATTTTAATTTTTGAATTCAAAAAACAAGGGCACTAGTTGCTATAATTCCAATATTGTTTACTCAAAGAAAATGAAGAAGGGAAATTCCAAAAAAATTTTTTATATGTACATTCCATCATTATGAGAGTTGGGAAAGGTTTGAGAAGTTTGATGGAATCAGGGTGAGCAATGAAAAATGAAGTTATTTTACCATCCATAGCATTAATTTTGTAGAAAAAGGAAGCATTCCAGAGTTCTGGTATGAGTTCTTCAACAGGATTTTTGCCATCAAGGGCTTTTCTTTGTATTTGTGATTTTTTTTTGAAAAATTTTTGGAATATTCAGAATGTCACAGCCAATGGGGCGTGCTTGAAACAACACAACCAAAATCTTGAAGCCCGCTCCCAAAACAACTACTCCCAAGTAACTCCACCACAATCTCAATCTCAACCAAACCGCAGTCCCTTCCGCCAACTCCTCTCCTCATCCACTCAAAACACCATTTCCTCCACCACTCCCTCACTCACTCACCACTCACTCACCATCCTCTGGCACTCAAACTCAACAACTCAAACCCAACCCACTCACAAATTTTGTTATCACTCCGCCAAGTTAGAAAGACCCTTGTGCCATGTCTTCCTGGTGAGACTTACCATCTTTTTCTTCATGTTCAGTCCCGTCAAAGCCTCCTGTTATTCTGTTTAAGCTCCTAGTTATCTAATCACATTGTTGTGCTCCTAGTCTGTTATATGTTCCTTGGTTTCTGGAAATTCAACCCTAAACATTTCTTTATAAATGGTATGGAGATTTGTATGGAAAGGTGATGAAGGTTTTTTTATAAGAAAGTTGAGAATTTTTAATGGGGGGCTTTGGATGAATTTAAAACCAACTCCTTTTGCTTCCCTTGGATTCTTCTGTGCATGGGATGAGTTGAAGGATCAATGGAAGTTGAATTTTTGTGCTCTGGACATACAACCTTGACCACCCAGAAAGCCAATCTTTGGGAAAAATTTCCTGAAAACCTGAAGGAAAATAGGTCTTTCTTGTTTTTTTTTTTTTAGAAAAAAATTTGGTGGTAGCTTTGCTGGCTTTATATTCCCCAGATGTATGACATTGATAGTTTTAGGTATGTTTTTTGCAATTAAAGACTCTGGTAGATATGGAATATCCATGGGACTTTGCCCATGATTAGATTTCTTCAACCAGCTTCTCCTTTTGATTGTATGATATCTCAGAAGGTGGGGTCACAGGGTGGAATCAAGAGTTTGAGTAGATGAAGAAGGAGAAAGATTATTTGAATCACTAGTTTCATTAGATTAGATAATTAAGGATGGGCCTGGTGAACCAGTTCTGAAAATTGGGTGGATGTTTTTTGAGCCATTTAAAAATAAGATATTCTTTGAAAAAAATTAAGTGAAGATAAGAGTTAATAGTTTAGAAATATATTGAGAAGAAATTGAGTTAAAAAAGTTATTCAGAGACTTGATATCAGAGGGAAAAGTTTTTTTTGAAATTATCTGGAGTGTTGAGTTGATTTTTTTGAGGAGTGGTGAAGGATGATGAGTGGTTTGTGGTGTGGAGTGGTGATGAGTGGAGTGGTGTGGTGATGAGTGGAGTGGTGTGGTGATGAGTGGTGTGGTTTGGTGATGAGTGGTGTGTTGTGATGATGAATGGTGTGGTGGGGTGGGTGTGGTGGGGGGTGATTGGAGGTTATTCAAGTTTGATGGGGTGGTATATAAGATAATTGGAGCGCTCCAAGATGGGTGGAGTTCCCAGGAAAGCATTTTTGGCCATATTGAATATATTCATGTTAAAGGGCTCAAAGAAGAGTCCCATAACCCAAAAGGGGTCTTAGAAAATGCTTTTTTGGTTTGGTTTTTGAGAAAAAAATAGTGCCTCAATAATTCCAAAAAGAAGATTTTTGGAAAGATTCTCATAATCCTCCAGAATCTAAAGCTTGAAATATCTGATGTAACCATCACTTATTTCAGGAAAAAAAATCAAAAAAGGATCATTAAAAAGAGACCACCCTTTTGTTTGGTATTATGTTCATTGTCATTTTTAATTTGAGGGGTAAAAAATGTGACAAGCTGTCAGACGTTTTTTTTTATTTGAGTCTTTTGGTTCCATTCTAAATTAATTTTTAGAAAAGATGTTTTGGAATATTGATGCAAGATGTAAAAAAAAACATTGCAATAGATGTGTTAATTTGAATTGTTTTTAGATTGGATTGTATTTTTGAAGGCCCAAGATACATTCAAAAATTCCAGAATAAATATTAGAAAGCTCTTTAGTAGTTTTTTAAAAGTTCCAACATTTTGAAACACCAAAAAAAAAATCAACAATGCAAACAAAAGGATCCAAAAGTCTAATGAGAAAATTTAATTTTCCAACTTTCATGGTTTTTTGAAGGAATCCTTTAAAGTAATATAATATATCCAAAAAATCTGAAAAAAAAATGAAATTCTCTTAAATTGCTGTTTCAACTTTTTTTTAGCTTAAATCACCAAAAAAATTAAATCAGAAGAAAAATACAGGATTAAAATGTCCAATGAGAAACTTGATTTTTGGTATTTCTTTGGTTTTTTGATGGAATTTTTTAAGGTAAAAGGATACATCCAAAAAATCTGTAAAAAATATTGGAAAGCTTTTTTAATGTTTCTCAAAGTATTTGGTAGCTGAAAAAACCAAAAAAAATGAAATAGCCAAAATAAGGATTCAAAAAACCATGGAAAAAGTTGGTTTTTGCAGAATTTTTCATTTTTTGATTCTATTTTTGGAGGGGTTCCAATGCCTCCAAAATTACCAAAGATCTCTTTGGGGATTTTATGAACCCCAGCTATGGCACTGCAATGTCAGAGCCCAAAAAAATTGAATTCTTTAAATTACTGTGAAATGAATTATTTTTCCGTGTAGTGTTGGAATCTCACCAGAAAAAAAATAAAAATAAAAATAAGAATAAGAATAAAAATAAAAATAAAAATAAAAATAAAAATAAAAATAAAAATAAAAATAAAAATAAAAATAAAAATAAAAATAAAAATAAAAATAAAAATAAAAATAAAAATAAAAATAAAAATAAAAATAAAAATAAAAATAAAAATAAAAATAAAAATAAAAATAAAAATAAAAATAAAAATAAAAATAAAAATAAAAATAAAAATAAAAATAAAAATAAAAATAAAAATAAAAATAAAAATAAAAATAAAAATAAAAATAAAAATAAAAATAAAAATAAAAATAAAAATAAAAATAAAAATAAAAATAAAAATAAAAATAAAAATAAAAATAAAAATAAAAATAAAAATAAAAATAAAAATAAAAATAAAAATAAAAATAAAAATAAAAATAAAAATAAAAATAAAAATAAAAATAAAAATAAAAATAAAAATAAAAATAAAAATAAAAATAAAAATAAAAATAAAAATAAAAATAAAAATAAAAATAAAACTAAAATTTAGCTTTTCTCAGGTATTTCCATTGAGAAACCAAATTTTGAATACTTGGGATTTATCCTGATTGGGATGACTAAAATTAGTTGCGGGTAGTTGTCTTCTTTTACTGCTGCAACCAGTAGTTATCCCCATTGGGATAACATGTTGTTTCACAGGACAGAACCCTGTGTAACTACTCCAGAAACCAACCTACTTCCAACTCCAACCTGACCATAAGAACCATCATCATCCAAACCACATTGATTGCAGAAAAAACAAACAACCGCCTGCCATCAAGAAGCAACCAGGTGTGGAAACAAGAGTGAGATACTCCCAAAAAGTTGTCCCCAAGCCCAATATTTATTGTTCCTAGATTCTGTAAGGAAAAGGATGCCCCCTTATAGAGAGAGATAGAGAGATTGATATAAATTATATTCCTTCCTTCCTTCCTTCCTTCCTTCCTTCCTTCAGTGGTGGCCTTCTCCCCGCCCAAATGCAGAGGATGGGGCGTGATATTGTACCCTTTCTCAAAGCCCTAGCCTAAGTACAAGCAAAAATACAACGCAGCAACAAACAGGAAGAGTACCAACAATCAGAAACCCTAACCCAACCCTGTCCTCCTCCCCAACACTTGCGCCACTACATCCATCCAGTTTTTCCTTGTAATAGCGCACACTGCACCCTACTGCGGGCCCCCCATGCCATGCCTGCCTGTAGCCACCCAAATACTACATGCTTGCCTGTTGTCACATCTACTTGTTTTTTCCTTCTCATGGAGGAAACCCCCCTCTACTCAAACCTCTCCCCCTGCTTGTCCGTAACCATCCCACACACCTTCCTGTAGCCATTTTTTGGTCCCTTTCCCCTCCAATTCTGAGCCAGCCATGCGCGCAGAAGCTGATGATGAGCCCGCAGCGCTTACCACATGCTGAGCCATCTTGAGCTCATTGCTTAGTGCGCTTCCCAAATGCTGAGCCTGACCGCAATCATTGCTGAGGGCGCAGGCTGCAACCAGTTACCAATCTGTGGCTATAAGATACCACCACATCCACCCCAAATTTATTGCTGTCCCCAGAGGTCCTCCCATCACTCCCTCAACTGCACCTTGCGCCTTCACCCCTACCACCACCTCCTCCGCTGTGTTCTGCCTCAACCCCCCCCATCCCTTCCCAATCTTTAAGGAATCTGTGTGTAGCTTCTGATCCCTTTGCAGTCTCTCCTACTTTTTACTGCCTGGATGCCAAACGGGCCACTTTTGCTGCTTGCTTTCCAAGAGGATGCCACATGAACGTTGGAGCCCCGGCTCACAAACTTGCACAAACAACAGGGCCCACCACAATATGTTTGTGGTATCCAACTCCAACTCAATTTTGGAGGGCTTGTGGACTCTGCCTGGCTCCCCCCCATTTTCCCTTGCACTCTGCTGCAACCTACTTTGTGCAAGAGCCGCAACTTGGCCTTGCCATTCTGCTGCGCTGGTCCACCTTGCAGAGAGGATTTTAAATCCTTTGCCGCCTACCATGCTGCCATCCAAAACTGGGCCAAAAGTTTCAGGATCAACCAGGGGGCAAGGAACCTCCCCATTGAGGAATTTCTCAGAAGATGTGCGGCTCCCCCACAGGCTCCACCTCCTCCCCCTTTTTTCTGGCTGTAGTGCTCCAAAAACTAACCTATAGCCATCAGACTCACTTTTATACCATAATTACAGCTCCAATAATCAAAAGGACCTAAAAAATGGAGTCTAAACCTGAAATTACCCGTTGCCACTCAGCCAAAGTACCCCCATATCTCCCATGGTCTAGAAGATACAGCTCAAATCAACTCTGGCTTACCTATACCCCTAACAGGTGTCACAGATCAGTGAAAGGTCATGGACATACCCTGGATGCCTTCAAGTACATACCCCATACAGTACGACCAAACATCACTAAACAAACCTGCAGCAGTATACATAATTAATATATGCAAGACCCTGCATGTAGCACCAACAAACAGCTGTATACCGAAAAAATATATGCAAGGCACTGCATGAAGGACCAAAAAAATGACCAACCACCACTATAAAGAAGTAATCTATGCAGGGGCCACCTGTATCAATGCAGCACAGCAATGCATGAAAGGGTGTACATGCATGTAGATCCTGCGCAGCCTCCTCCTCTGACCAGTAAAATTTCCTCATGAACTGTATTCACTGTACTAGGAATACCCTCAGGGGCATCCCTGAGAGCAGGATTTTCTATAAATAGAGGGCCTCCCTCCCCCATCCAGGTCCCATCAGATCCCACTATCCTCCCCTCCAGGAATCACCATGCCTTGTAAGCATCCTTATCCCATACTTTGACCATACTCAACCCATTATCCCATAACACATACTGTGATCATCACCAATCCCTTATCCCATACCATCACCATCACCATCATCATCATCATCCTCATCGTCAACATCATCATCAATCATCACCATTACCCTTTACCATCCCTCATCATTACCCATACTTTTGACCATGAACCAACCCAATAACCAATACTTTTGACCATCACCCATCACCATCATTGTTTAACCAATACCCCATACCTTTGAACATCACCACCATGTCCCCATAACTTGAAAATAACCAACCATTACCACACACCTTGAGAATCACCATCATCATCATCATCCATCATTATCATCATCATCATCATCATCACCTACCTTGAACATCATCAATTTTCCATCATCATAATCACCTACCTTGACCATCATCAATCATCATAATCCACCCTCATCCATACTATCACCATGGACCATCCATACTGTCATCACCAACCATTCATGCTATTATCATCCACCTCCATCACCATCAGTTGTCAACTATAGGCTCAACCATTTCAGCCTTTATTTAATCATCACCTGTATCATCAAAGAAGCATCAATCAGTAAACAATATAAACATGTAAAAATATACATAAAGGATGAGACTAGATAAAGGATTCTTCCCTTACTCAGCTTCATTCCCCCAATTCACCTATTTTTTCCACCACTTTTCTCCTTATCAAGCTTGAACATATTGATCCTAGGTCTGATAGAGACTACTATAGTAGCAACTCTATCTGAGAAATAAGCCACCAATATCTTTTCTTTTATTGTTTTGAGACTACTACATTACTTAGACGTGCAGGCAATTCAAAACCACACTTAGTATTCCTCCATCATCTCAATATTTTTAGTACTAAATTCCCCCTCTAGCAACTTCCAGCATGCTATTTTCTCAACTTTACCTAATCTCAAAGGAGTCTCTACACCGCAATCTTCTCCTTGCCCATCCCTGCCACCTGGCTTAAGGGCCTTGACCCCACCCGCGGCAACTGAAAACCCTGTATCTCCAGCGGTCATATTTTTATTTCCGCCCCCTGGACCAGGCCCCCTGCACAATATTCCTGGGGCCTCTCCATCATCACCAGCCCTTCCTCCATCAAGCTTGCCAGCAATCCTGGAAATTGCAATCTGTAGGAATATGTGGCTAAAATGACCATAGATTTCAGTGGGAGGAAATAGAAAAGAGGACAACATGGGAGCAAGAAGCTAGGGAAGTACCTAAAAGGACCAGGTGGTCTCGGTTGAGTTTTGATGGATGATATTGATAAAATGGAAAAAGAAGAAAAAGAAAAGAAAAGAAATCAAGCGGTTGAGCAGGGATATTGGATGGGGAAACTTCTGGTTATGAGACATCATAGAGGTGGCGGGCAGTGTCAGTTGGTGAAGGATATTCAGCAGTGGATTTTAGTGAGGTGAGGAGAAGTTGAGCTTTGAATTGAATGATGATCTTCCTTTGAATGTTGGAGGGAAATGAGGCAGAGCCAGGAGGTGAGGTGGAAACTGTTGATATTACTGATTTTGGAGCGTTGGAAGGGGAAGCTGGTGTTTTGAGGAGGGCAGCCAAGATAACATAGAATAGAATAATAAAAAAAGAATAGAAGAAATAAAAACTGAAGATAGGAAAAGAATGAAGCAAGAAAAGGAGAAGAGTAACAGCCTCAGGAAAGAGCAGGTACACAAAATGATAATCAGATTATATAGAATGCATTTAGCAACTGCTTGAGTAACTCAAACACAATCTTGATGGCTCTTCTGGCAGAAAACCTTGACAGTTAGAGGTTCCAGAAAACTGTGCTCCTCCAGAACTTCCTCTCAGCTCCCACAGCCCAATCCTTGGAATCCAAGTGAAAACTTATGGCAATGTTCTGGGCATTACTAAAGGTTTTTTGTTTGGAAATTTTCAAAGTCGTGAGGATGATCTTGGTGTCTTTCCCTTTCCCTTCCCCTTCTATCATCCAATTTTTATATCAATCCTTCCTTCATTTAATAAATACACCTTCCTGTGCACCTATCTATGAGTGACCCTGTGAGAGCAGCCTTGAACCTTAAGGGAGTAAGAAAACATAAACCTGAGATTAGTTAGGGTTTTGATCCACTTTGTGTGTGGTTGTGCAATTTTGAGTGATGTCACACCACCACTCCACATACTATAGGGCAATCTTAGATTATGGTGAGCGCAAAGGGAGAAACTGTGTGCAAAGGGAAATGCGGGATAGTGAGGATAACTTCAAAGTGAAAACTTATGATTTGGTGGCTAAGCAAACAGCGAGAGGAATAAGTGTTCTGATGGAAGGGAACTAAAACCAAGCGGAATGTGATGACTGGATTTGGAAAATGCAAGAACTCATAAAATTAACTAACTGAGGAGACAATCTTCAGGCAGGAAACACAGCCTTTATAAGGTTATAAAAAGGAGACTGGATATAACCTGATGGATGGCAAACTACAGCTAGAAAGCAATGACTCAATAAATGACAGGGGTGGGATGGGAAAATTAAATAACAGTACAGTTTTTTCTGAGGTGGTAGCTTAGGTGCAAGTCTTAGAATATGAGTATAGAAGGATGTAGTAGATGAGACAGGAAGAAATGACATGTGAGGAAAGTGCAAATGCAAAGTTGTAGCTTATGCAGGGTAGGGGACTAATCCAATTGCAAACTATGCAGTTGATGTGGCTATCTAGGCATTATTGCAAGGTAGTGTGAGTGCCTAAATGGGAATAATGTTTCAAGGGTTGGTGATACCCAGGGTAGAAGAGAAAATCTCAAATGGATTTTCAATTGGTATCAGTGTTAACCAAAAAGGATTTGCAATTATATACTGAGTTCCCAAGATTGGAAGGTTGTTATGTGAGCCAAAGGTAGTAAGCAGAAGGCACCATTGATTTTTTGCTTTATTTGTGTCACACTTATGGACTGAGGTAGTACTGAGCAGCAAAGGGATATGCCAAAGTGATGAAGACAATGCTGAGCCTTGGAGTTTGACAAGTGCCCCAAGTCAAGTATCCTAAGCCTTCCACACCTTTGTAATTATCACAAACCCATTGTTTTAATTTCCCTGTAGAGTTAAATTGACTTCCACACAGTTCCCTGTACCCTTCTGCAAAGAAAAACAAACACCTTACCACCAGCGCGCGCACAAAAATAGAGAAAAAGAGCGACAGCAGAGAAAAAACATTCTGCAGTGTGTAGTTGTCCTGCTTTAAACCAGCCAGAGAACCCCTCACCAAGTCAAGCTTATCCCTGTGCTTTGGTTCAACTACCCTTTTATCTGTGCCCATCATATTGTAAAAAAGAAAAAAAAGAGAGGAAACAGAACCAGACCAAAAGGGAAAAGAAAAGAATTTTTTTTTTCAAATTCCATCACATTGCTCCTCATCCTGCCTTCTACTCAAAGGGATTTTCCTTGCCTGTATGGAACTGGCTTGCGCCCTGCTCACTTTCCCATAACAAAATATAAAGCAAGATAGTTCCATTCCAGAAACCAATCCAATCAGATAATTAAGGAAAAAACACTCTGGGGTATCTATTTCTCACAGCTGTGAACCATCTAGAACACCCCCTCAGCAAATAAGACTTTCCCATCCAGAACTAGCCCCCCCCCAGCTTGGAAGCTGCCCCCAGCGGGTTGCAACCTTATACTCCACCAGAGCGGCAATTTGGGCATGGGATCCTTGGAAGAAAAAGAACCCATCTCCACTGCATCCTCATCATTTTCCAAAGCCATGAATTTTTCACCCAAGCCAGTGTCTCCCCTGCCATATTTTCAAACAAGGTGGATTGTTGTGACAAGAAGCATTTAATTTGCAAAGCTGAAGCATTCTTCTTAAGAGGGGTCCTGTCCAATTCATCAAGCTGATAACTTCTTCCCTTGTACTTAGATTTCATGAAAAACAGCCCATTAAATTGGTTAGCAAAAACTTTCCTCCACTGAAATACCAGACTCCAGTTTTACAGAAAGACAAAATCTCCTTTCCGCAATGGATCCTAGAGGCAATGGGAAAAGGGCTTGTCCCAGTAGCCAACTGAAGGTGTCTTGTTCTTCTTTGAACTATCCATTTCCTTTTCCAGTGTCTTTTTGCACCTCAGGAGATGTTTGTCCTGCCCCTCAACGGGTTGTGCGGAGGTCTTTACCTTCCCCCAATCTAAACCCAGGAAGGTCTACAGCTCAATTTCCACCAGAAGCATGGGTTGCTGTCCAAATATTAATTTGTAGGGCATTCAACCCTTAAATTGCTTCACATAGATCCAATCTGGAAAAAGAACCACCAGAAGCCTCTCCTTCCACTGCTTGCCATTCTCCCTGCATATCATCACCAGGGAATCCTTGATATTTTGATTCCTGCACTTAATCATCCTGGCACCTTCCAGATAGTACTCTGTTACGCAGCCAAAATTTTCTCTGAAACTCTGAACCAGCGCCATCAGACAATCTTGGAATTGCATGCCTCCATCCACTGTGATCAGCCAAAGAAATCCATACTTTGAAAACCAGTCTTCCTCCAAGAACTGAGCAACCTTTTCTGTCAAAAATGTTACCAGAGGGTGTGCCTTTACCCACCCCAACAGATTGTCCTTCACAAAAAGCAAGTAGGAAAACTTCCCTGCCTTTGTGGAGACCAAATCAATGAAAAACCATCCAAACAACGTTTCCTCTCCCGCAGGATGACCAACCTCCCTGGGAAACCTCAAGCTCTGCTGCTGAAATGCTTCAAACCGTGCAGACAACCCCTGGCCACCAGAACCTTGTGTCACACAACCACCCCACATACTAAAGGGCAATCTTAGACGACTTTGACCACTAAGGGAGAGGCTGAAGGCCAGGGAAAGTTCAAGGTAGAAAGGCTAAATTCAAAGTGAAAACTTATGAATTGATGGCTCAACAAACAGAAAGAGGGGGGAAATGTTCCAATGGAAAGGAACAAAAGTTAAGCCAAATGTGATGACTGGATTTAGCAAATGCAAGAACATTTGAAATTAACTAATTGAGGAGACAATCTTCAGGCAGGCAATGCAGCCTTTATAAGGTAATCCAAAGATGACTTTATATAACCCAATTTATGGAAAACTACAGCTAGAGAGCAGTGACGCAATGAACAACAGGAAAGGAATGGGAAAATGAAATAATAGTACAGTTGTTTCCAAGGTTGTAGCATATGTGCAAGAGAATAGAACATGATTGTATAAGGATATAATGGATGATACAGGAATTAATGTAATGTGAAGAAAATTTGAATATGAAGATTTAGTTTATGCAGGTTAAGGGAATATTCCATTTGCAAACTATACAGTTGATATGGCTTTCTAGGCATGAGTGCAAACTAGTGTTAGTGCATGACCAAGAATGGAAACCCAAGGATTGATGATTTCCAGGGTAGAAGGGCAAAGTTTGAATGGATGGTCAACCAGTATTTATTTTTTTTGCAAGTAGATGTTGATTTTCCAGGATTGGAAGGTCATAAAGCAAGCCAAGGGTGGTAACTGGAAGGCACCATGCATGTTGTGTTTTTTTTGTGTTTTGCTTATGGACTGAGGTAGATGGTACTGAGGAAAAGGATATGTTGAAGGAATGGAAGGCAATGACCCTTAACCTTGAAGCATGACACCTTGCCTTAAACCCTCCTCCCTGTCTTGATCTTGCCCCAGTGACCAAGGTCATTGTGCAGACACCTCAGGATCACTTCTTGATCTGTCCTTGATGTTTCAAACACAAGAGTCACAGGGGTGCTCCGCCGCCACAACTGACCTTCCTGCAGGTAGAAATTCCCCGCGCGCTCCTTTTCCCAACAAATAACCTTTCCAGCTGTACCGTCATGGAACCTGAGTTCCTGCAAATAATAGAGCAGAAAATCATAATGCCCTGAATGCGCAGCAGGAGACAGACTTCTGCTTCCACAACCCCTACTTGGATGATGGGGCCTCTATGTCAAGGAGCTCCGCACCTTCAAATGGATCCTCCCAAGGATAGGCCAATAGTACCTCTGGCATTTTGAACACCTTCCCTGGAACATGCACCTCACTGAAATAAAAAAGCTGGATGAAAGCTACTCACCTGGTCATGGCTGCGTTTGGAAATGCGGGAAAGTTTATCATCCGCACCAAGGCCTCCATGTCCACCAGGAGCTTGAAGTGAATCCCCCAGAGGAGTTTCTGAAGTCCCTGCACAATCTTGGTAACCTTCCACAGTTCCAAATTTGGCTGCAAGTAGTGGCTCTCTGTAGAGGTAAAGGGAACAGACTTGTAGATAACCAGCCATTCCTTTCATTCCTCCTCCTGCATCATGACACGCCTCACGCCAAACTCACTACATTCAATCACCAGGAGGATCCTTCTGGCATTGCAGTCAAGGTCCCAGGGGACAATGTTGTGCCCCACAATCTCCTTTAGCTTTGAAAACGTGTTGTCACATCCAGTAGTCCATTACCCCCTCAAAAACTTCTGTTGCAATGCTTGCAAAGGACTTTACACCTTGGAAAACCTTTTGATTAAGATGCAAATTTAGCTACAAAAACCCAAGAACTGGAGTATTTTAAACACTGTCCGCGCGGTCAGCCATTCACAGACCTTGTTCCACTTCTTCTCCATGATCCACCTACTGTTGAAACCCACCACATGACCCAAGACCTTGAGTTCCAGCATGCAGACCTCAAGTTTCTTCCCTGACACCTTAAGTCCTGCCTCCTTGATTCAGAACAAGATCCTTTGCAGTGTCTCCGTGTATTCCCAGAGAAACTGGAAAATTTCAGGGGCCTCTGCCAAGACTGCGCCTCTGTAATCTGTCCTTGGTCCTTTGATACCTGCATTGTTGATGAAGATTTGGATGCCCTCTGGAATATCTTCATGCAAAATGTAAGTCATTAGGGCCTGATAAACTTCCACATAATTGGTTTTGCCTTGCATAAGCCGCTTCAGTTGCATCCTTCCTAACCTGTTCTTGAACGCGGTTAGTGGCCACAAATTGGAGTGAAGTTCCTTCTGTTCATATCCCTCCATCAAATCTACCAACACGTTAAACACCTGCCCTTCCATTGATTTTAAGAATTCATAAATGCATGGGGGAAGTTCTGCATCCCAGATAGTGAAGGAGTTGAGACATTGCAAATCATGGACAATCCTCAAAAACTTCCCATCCTGCTTCACCACCGCAAAGATTGGTCTAGATTAACTTGAATTGGACTGTTCATAAAGCCCCTTCCTTAGGCACCTGCGTAACAATTCCAGAAAATGCTCCCAAACCATCTGGGGAATGGGGATTGGCTTGATCTGCCATGCTTTGTGTGGCACCATTGGGCTTGGGTAAGGGTTGCGTATCTTTCCGTTCAACAACCCACACTTTTCTGGCCCAAAGGAAAGAGCCTTCTCCCAGACCACCAATACCAATGCTAGCAGGTCCTGCTCCTCCAGGCTCAACCACCCCAGTGGCCCAATATTGAGAGCATTGATCTGCATTTCCTTTGTCTGTGCCAACCAAGTTACCCATCCCAACTTCCTCAAGGGCACTTTCCAGGGGTCTCAAGAACAGGCACTCAACCACAGATGCCCTTGAAGTCCCTCTGGCATTGGCTTGTTCTGGGGCCAAACCTTCCATGCAATGGGCTTTTCTTTCCCGGAATTGAACCTCACCATCCATATGCATCCCTTTTCCCCATTTTAGATCTTGCAAATAACCAAACCAAGGCTTTTGTCTTTGCTCACAAATTTGGCACAATGATAGGGTTTTTGAAGCAGGGTACCTTGCTGATATGCATAGTGAAGAAGGAAACTTATTTCTAGCACTTGTGCCCTCTGCGCATCCACCTCCTTCACCTGCTCCTTGGTATTTGGCCGTCCCCCCAAAGCCAGATCCTGCCTTGCATGGTGTCCATGGCCAACTAGGCAAAATACTCGATGGGGAAACCCTTGCATTCCGCCCCCCATTGGATTTGCTAGTGTTGCCTGCCTCTGGAACTTGCACCCACTTCCCTTTCCCATGGTTCCAAATCATTGTATTGAACCAAGAGCCAGACAAATCCTCCACTTTCAGTGCTTCCGTACATGCCTCAGAGTTTAACACCATCTTGGCCTTGAACCCAAACATAAACGGCTGGCCCAAGATCATGTTGCTGCACTCTACCAAAAGGAATGACAGGGTTTTTCAGACCTTGCAACCTCCACCTCCTCCTCCTATAATACCCCTTCCAAGTGACATTCCCCGCTATTCAACACCCAGAGCCCCAATGAGCATTCCCTCAAAACCAATCCCTATTTTTCCACAAATCTTGATCAAAGCAGATTGACCATCAACCTTCTTTCTACCATTTCCAAAACCTTCTTCACTTCAAATTTAATTGAGTCATAGGCAAGTGGGACTGACACTGACTTCAACTGGTACAGCTTGCAATCTGCCTTCTCCTGTGCCACATTCACTCACAGCACTTTTTTTGAAAACTGGCCTTGTTTGCACTCTTTCAGCGCCTGAACCATCTTGTAAACAAAAAAACAGAGACACCGCTTCCAACTCTTTCAGGGTTCAATAAATTGGTGTTTTTTTACCCATCACCCTCTGCACAATATTCACGTCTTTCTTCTTCCCTACAGATTTCACTGACTGGACATCTCCTTCCAGACCATGCGCAGCCACTTTTGGGGCCAGGGCCAATGGTTGATCTCTGAAATCCACGTCCATCCTCTCCACTGAAACCCTTTTGTACACTGTTAATGACCTGACTTCAGCCTCCACCTGCGGAGCTATCCACATTCTGGGTGTGGTAATAATTCCAAGCAACACCCAGATGGTGTCTGTAATATCCTTAGAATGCGCTATAATCTGCTACAGGGGGAGAAGCTTACCAGATCACAATTCCACTTGCTTTCCCATTGGGAATATGTATGTTTTCCAAGATGTGCAGATCAACCTGTTGTTAATTTCTTTAGTCAAGTTGGCACACCCCAACTTCCAGTGTCCCTTTTCCCTGCAGTAATTACAGGCAAGAATTGTGAACACACTGGAAGACTTTCTAGGAGGCAGAAAACCCTCCACCATTTGGGGCGGGGTTGCACGCAGCAGTGCCCTCATCTAACCAAGGAAGATTTGCAGCTCCTGTAAGATCTAAGTAAACTTGCCCACCGGTGTATCCATTGTTTTTTGAGGCGCTGCATCATGGATGGGCCTTGACAGGCCCGTGGTTGGGGTTGAAGCTTTGGTTGGCATCAAGTGAGGCACCAGCTTCTTTGATCCAACCAGGAACAGCCTTGCTGTATCCTTGATAAGCTCATCCAAATTGATTTTCTCTCCATGGCTTGGGGGATGACCCTTAGGTCTGGAGGGATTGCAATTCTCCCATCTAGAAACCTCTTGACTATGCTGTGGTTGTACAGGTGATTCTGCACTTTCAACCAAATTTGTGGTGCAAGTCCACCCAAGAACACCGGCTTCATTGCTCCCATCTACCCTGCTACAAACTTATTCTTTTCCAGGTACCCATAGATCCTTTCAAACATTGAAATGTACTCCACCAGATTTCCTCGCATCCATACCCCTCTGCACGCACTTGCTTCCACCCTGGACCCCTCTAAATTGCTTTCCCAGAACCAGGGCTTTCGCCTTCCCCCTCTTGCCAAAATTTTGGCTTTTAATCTTTCCCAGTCCCGGTTCTTGTACCCAACCAGCTCCTCCACATCTCAAAGCTAATCCTCCTCCTTGCTGAAGAGGACAACAGTACGGACCTTATCCACACCTGTTGTGCCCTTGGAATCCGCAATCGCTTCAAACCTAGTGAGAAATTTCTCCACATCAGTAGTGTTGAATTGGAGATGGGGAAAGTCCCCCTGCCTGAGCCATACGCGCCAAGGGGCCTTGAATGCTTCCAAAGAACCTTCCTCTGAAAAAGGAGGCACAAAACTGCCCAAACTAGGACCGTGAGCAGCAGATGGCAGAAGGGGAGTTGGGGCCTTGGCCCCTGGTTGAATAGAAAAAGTGGTTTCCAAACATTGGATCTGGGAACAGTTGTTGGCAGCATCCTTTTTTCCCTTGAGAGACTGAGAAAAAAATATCACTTCCCAGACAGACCCCCAGATTTGATAACAAGAGTGAGATACTCCCCAAAATTTGTTCCCAAGCTTGGAAGTTCTTGGCTCTAGCATCTGTAAAGAGTAGGATGCACCCTTGTGAAGAGAGAGTGTGTGTGTATAAATTGTATTCCTTCCTTCAGTGGTGGCCTGCTGCTCTCCTTAATTCAGAGAAGGGGGAAAAATATTTTTCCCTTTCCCCAAACCCTAGCCTTAGTACAAGCAAAAATACAACCCAGAAAAAAACAGGAAGAATACCAAGAAGCAGAAACCCTACACCAACCCTATCCTCCTACCCAAAACTCAAGCCATTAGATCCATCTGGTTTTTCCTTCTCAGGGTGTGTACCACACCCTACTTGGAGGCCCCTGCTCCTTCCTGTATCCACCCAAATCCTAATTGCTTTCCCAATTTCATGTCCGCCCATTTGGCCTTCTCATGGTGCATGCCATGCCCGACTTGGAACCCCACCGGGCTTGGGCGTAACCATCCAAGGCGCTTTCCCATAGCCATTTTTTGGTACCTTCTCACACTTCAAGATTAAGGGTTATTGTCTTCTTCACTTTTACATATACTTTCCTCATTAACATCTACCTCAGTCCATAAGCTTGACACAAAAAAAGCACAAAATCAATGCTGCCTTCTGCTTACTTCCTCTGGCTTGCGTAACAAACTTCCAATCTTGGCAACTGACTCAGTATGTACTTGAAAATATTGCAGTTAACTCTACTCTGGTCAACCATCCATTTGAGCTTTGCTCTTCCACCCTGGGTATCATCAAACCTTGAAATTCCATTATTGGTCAAGCACTCTCACTAGTTTTCACCCATGCCTAGATAGTCAAGCAAACTTTATATTTTTCAAATGGACCAGTCCCTTGCCGTGCATAAAATACATCTCCACATTCACATTGTTTCACATTTCATTCCTTCCCGTCCCATCCATATTGTG
Organism: Puccinia polysora; assembly: GCA_025617555.3. NCBI lineage: Eukaryota > Fungi > Basidiomycota > Pucciniomycetes > Pucciniales > Pucciniaceae > Puccinia > Puccinia polysora. The sequence goes on from CM062636.1 coordinate 11,724,117, forward strand.
CTTGTAAGCTCAGATTCTATTGTCTCACACCTATGCTACATCCTTTGAAACAGCTGTACTATCATTTCATTTCCCATTCTTTTCATTTCATTCATTGACTCATTTACTCCTAGCTGTAGCTAGCCATTGATCGGGTTTTATCTAGTCACCTTTGGATTACCTTATAAGGGCTGTTTTGTTTTCCTGAATATTCTCTCTTCATTTATTTAATTTCATTTTTTCTTGCATATTTCTAAATCCAGTCATCACATTGGGCTTGGTTTTTGGTTTCCTCTCCATTGGAAAATTTCTCCCCTCTTGCTTTTTGTTTAGTCACTCCATCATAAGTTTGCCCTTTGCAGTTATCCTTGCTACCTTGCACTTGCCCTTGCATTCATTCTCTTCCTTTGCGTTCAGAATAATCTAAGTTTGCACTATAGTACATGGGGTGCTCTTGTGACAATTAACTAACTAACTTAATAACAAATTGATATTGATAAAACTAAAAACTGAGAAATCAGGCTTTGAGGAACGTGATTTCATGAGAAATTGGGTCAATAGACAAGCAGGGCAGAAATTAGGATCATAGGACCAAGGAACAGGTTTTTTAAGGGTCAGACTCATGACAGTCATATATAATGCAATAGAGGAGCTGAGATCTCACTGGGCACATAATACAGATTTGAGGTGTCAGCGGTTGGTTTTGGTACTGAGTAGGTGAGATAGGAATGATGTTGAGAAGATGAGACTGGAGCACAAAATGAGAAATGATACAAGAAGGAAATCAGACTGAGGTAGGAAGAAGGAAATTAGACTGAGGTACAAGACAAGATTATTAGAAGGAGTTGAGAAGAAAAATAGTATGGAGACAATGTGAGACCTTTGATATTGAGACAAATCAAAAAGGTGTGGTGGAGACTTGAGTTACGCTGAATTTGGGTGAGAAGGCAAGATGATCCTCTGGTGCTCCCAGATTGGAGTATCCCCATCATCCCAGCTCTCCATTGGTTTCACGGGATCCATTGTGGCTCTATTAACTGATACTTAACACTCCTTTATGCCCAATGAGATATCAGAGTTATTTCAATTCGCCCTGACTTGAGTAAAAGAAAGAAGATAGAAGAGAAATACTTTTAGAGGATTCCGCTTTGGTTAACAGGTCTCCAATCATATTGGAGGATTTCACCAGCGTTAGCTTGATGTTTCCAGCCTTGACCTTGTCCCTCATCCCTTTATTTTTGAGGTCTAAGTGTCTTGTTTTTGAGTTTGAACCAAACTTCCTTATTTTATTGTCCATCCCGCTTTTGTCTATGTGTAGTGGGATGATTTCCACCAATAGATTGAAGATGTTGTTCAAGAGAGATTTTATCCACATCCCTTCATGATATGAGTCAACTAGTGTGTTAATTTCTACTTCTGTGGAAGACCATGTTATGTTTTGCTGCTTGCAACTGTTCCAATAAACAAGACTGGCAAAAACCGCACATAGATATCCCGTTTGAGATTTGCACGTGTCTGGGTCATCTGCCCATGAGCTTTCTGAGTATACTTGTAGAAAATTGGTTTTGGATCAACATGTGAGCTGGAGGCAGCAATTCCTTGTGAATTTGAGATACTTCCAAGTCTTCTTGATTTTGTTTCAATGGGTAGTTCCAGAATTGACAGAAAATATGGCCAGGCTTGATACTGCAAAGCTGATTTCTGGTCTGGTGTAGCATGCTATGTGGTTAAGCATTCCAAGAGCCAATCAATAGTTTTTGTTTAGGGCTTTGAAGGCTCTGTGTTCTTCATTGGATTCTGGTTTGAGTTGCAGGTTCTGCGTGAGGGGAGTGGCTGATTCTTTACAGTTGCATAGTCCTAGTTCTTCGAGGCTGTGCTGAATATGGTTTGGCTGACTTAGTAATATCTTGTTGGATTCCACTTGTATTTTCATGCCTAGAAGAGTGTCTGGTCTCCTACTCACCAATCCGTCAAATTTGCTCAGGAATTTCTTTTTGAAGCCTTGTCCATCACAAACCAAGATCAAGTTTTCTACATGGAAGAAGAGCCGTGAACAACCATCTTCAGACAGGTAGAGACAGGGGTTGCATTTGGATTTGTGAAACCCAATATCCTTGAACCAATTGGTCAGTGTTTTGTACCAGTTCTTGGGCAATTGCTTCAGACCTTACAGCAACTTGTTCAGCCTGAGGAATGGAAATTTGCGGTTTGATCTTTTTGGAGTTCTGATAATAACCTCTTTGTATATTTTTGAGTGCAGAAATGTGCTTTTGACATTGAATTGCCTAACCGTCTGGGATGATTTTAGTGCAAATACAGGGAGCAAGCATAGGGTAGACAGTTTACCTGTGGGTGCAAATTTCTTGAAGTAATCCAGTCACCCAAATTTTTTTGAAGCCCTGGACGCAGATTCTGGCCTTGTATTTGATTGGATTGCCGTGGCAGTTTTCTTTGAGTTTTTACATTCAGACTGTTTTGAGAAGATTTAATGGTCTTGTTCCATCATAATCTTCCCAGAATTCTAGCTATTTGATTGAGCCTATTTCAGTATCCATAGCCCTAACCCATTTTCTTCCCTCTTTGCACGTTATGGCGTCTTTGTAGGTCTTTGGTTTTTAGTAGTGGAAGAATCTTTACCTTTGCAGAGGTTGTAGTGATGACCAATTGCAAAGTGTTCTCAAATTTTGGCTTGATGGTGGCCATTCTGCTCAATGGGGCTGCTGGTTGGCCCAATCCAGTTGAGGATGAGCCTTCAGATTTCCTAGCTGAGCGTTTGAGCTCTCTTCCTCTCAAGACCTTGAGTCAGAGTTAGAGTTCTCATCCAACTCTGCGGATCCCTCCTCCCCTTTTTCTTTAAACTTTAGACCTTTCTTGCGCCATGACAGGAGATATACGCAAGGGCTGCCAATGGGTTTCAGGAAGTTTGATGTTAGTTTGTAGCCGTGGACCCTGGCCCAACATAATTTGTTGTGTTTGTCTCTGTGGATTTGATTGAACATAAGGGAGCTTGCCTTGATCACTTTGTGCCACAAGGTTGCCCAGAGTCGCGCGTCTTTTAGGATGGTTCTGGTTGACTCGGCAATGGTCCTATTGGCCTGCTCTGCCTTTCTGTTGTATTTGGGATTGTAGGGCTTAGATATGATCTGGCAAATGTGATTCGCGTTGTAGAACGTTTTGAGTTTTTGGTTGACACATTCTGTACCTCCATCTGAGCATAAATCTGTTGGAAAATATCCTCTCTGTCTATTTTCCTTTTCAAGCATTTCTATTACTATGTAAGGTGTTTTGTCCTTTGATCCCATTGGAAACGCCCCTATATATCCTAAGGCACTGTCCACTAGGGTTAGTACAAATTGATTTCCTCCCTTTGATTGGGGCTTGAGAGGTCCCATGAGATCAAGGTGTATTCTTTTGAAGATCTTGTTGGCTGGTTTCAAAGTTTCTTTGAAGGGGACCTTTTTGATTTTGCTTTTAATGCAGTGTATGCATTCAAACCTTTTTCTGACTTCCGACAGGATTTTTTTGACAATTTTCTCCAGTTGGGTGATTGAGGCTTGGCAGTGGTTTTGGTGAATTTCCATTAGGTCATCTTTGTGGGAGAGTGCCATGTTTGCAGAATTTGAATTGAGCCAAACAAACTTTGGGGTTTCCAGTGTCTAGAGGTTCCCAGTTATTTTCCCGCCAAACAGAAATCAATTGTCCTTCAGGACATGGAATCTGTCCTTCTTGCCCTTCAGTGTACATCTGGCTTTTTTTAATTCTCCTGCGCTCAGTAGGTTGATGGTAAGGCTTGGCACAAAGAATAGGTTTGACAGTTCTAGCATGAAGTCTCCCCACACAAAGATGGCTGTGCCTTTAACCTTGATCTGTAGCTTGGCTCCCTCTTTTCCGGTTTTGATGTTTTCTCCTTCACATGGTGACATTTCCTTGAAGTATTGGCTGTCATTAACCGTATGCAGAGAGGCTCCGCTATCAAGTATGAACCTGGATTTTGGGTCTCTGTGGTTGATCCACATTGTGAGTAGTGCTAGATAGTGAGCTGAATCACTTGTCTTGTTCTTCCAAGCCTCCTATTTTTTCTGATCTTCCTTCCAGCAGTCTGGGGCCAGCTTGGGGTGCAGATGCCATGAGTTGTCTGCCAAATGTAGTCTGTCTTGTTTGGGGTTGTGCCAGCCTTCTGAGCATCTACGTCTCTCTCCTTTATGCAAGTTTGCTGTTGGTGGCTTTGTGTTTCTCAGCGCTATCTCTGTTTGATTGTTCTGTTGGTCTTGTGTGCCCTGTGCCTTGGATTAGTTATTTAACTGCGTGAGATGGTTGAGTACGTATTTGACTGAGAGTTCTTTGACCATGTGCATGATTTGTATTTTCAATTCTTTGATGTTTTTGGGAAATTTGAAAAGGATCAGGTATGCTAGAATGTTGTTTGGTAGTATGATCCCTACTTCCTGCATTTTCTTCAGGCACACCTTAGTCCTTGTGATGAACTCTTTGATTTTGTATGATTTGAATCTTATGTATAGGAAGTTTTTGAATATCCTTGCCCTATTTGATGCTTGAGAGGATGGGTATTTTTCTATTATAGCTCTCCAGAGTAGTTTTTCTGAGTTTTAATTGGATGGGGTCACCATATTGTTGTGAGTGGATGGTTCTAGTCTGGATATGATGAGTAGTTTGATTTTTTTGTTCATGTCACCATCTAGTGTCAAGGATTTTTCATGTATGGCTCTTGTGCATCCTTGTACCTCTAGTATTGCATCCATTTTGTCTTTCCAGACGCTTTAGTTCTCATCACTTAGCCTTGGAATAGTATCCAGGGCGGTTTTCAGCATGGCTTATGGGAATCCTTTGGAGGCTGCCATTTCTCAGTTTCTTTGTCATATTTTTCGTGGTGTTGAGCAAGCTTTTGTTTGGCTTTTAACCATAATAACAAATTGAGATTGATAAAACTAGAAACTGAGAAATCAGGCTTTGAGGAACATGATTTCATGAGACATTGGGGCAATAGACAAACAGGGCAGACATGAGGATGACGGGACTGAGGAACAGGTTGTTTAAGGGTCAGACTCATGACAGTCATATATAATGCAATAGAGGAGCTGAGATCTCACTGGGAACACAATAAAGATTTGAGGGGTCAGTAGTTGGTTTTGGTACTGAGTAGGTGAGATAGGAATGATGCTGAGAAGACAAGACTGGAGCACAAAATGAGAAATGATACAAGAAGGAAATGAGACTGGGGTACAAGACAAGAGTATTAGAAGGAGTTGAGAATAAAACAAGTATGGAGACAATGTGAGACCTTTGAGATTAAGAACAATCAAGAAGGAGTGGTGGAGACTTGAGTTATGCTGGATTCGGGTGAGAAGGCAAGATGATCCTCTGGTGCTCCCAGATTGGAGTATCTGCATCACCCCAACTCTCCATTGGTTGCACGGGCTCCATTGTGGCTCTAGTACCTGATACTTAACATAACTCAAATCCTCTACTGTAGTTTTATAAACTATAGTATATTTCTTCTTTTACAATTTCACATACTTGCTCAACTGGGAACGCTTCCCTCACCCCTTACAATGATGATATCCTTTGGGTAGGGAGATCCAGCGCTTCTCTGGCCAAAAAACCTTTAGATCCTTTTGCTTATTCTAAATCCCCTTTGATTGAACCTCTCAATGATCCCCTTGCTCCTCAACAGGAACCTCTGGTGGACCCTCATGAAGAAATCAAAGATTCCAAACACTCTTCCAATTAAACCTTGACTTTTGGTAGATCAAGGGTTTGCACTAATGCTCCCAAGACCAAAGCCTAGACCTTGATCTTGACCCTGATCCAGGCTCTTAATGAAATTTCTTGCAATCTGGTCATAGTGGGCATAGCTTACGTACTCCAGACATGAAGCAACCTGATCATTTTATGGTGGAAAAATCCCATAAACTTAAATACTATTTACAGTCTTTTAAAATCCTCTTCTTGAAAAATCCTCATAATTTTCCTACTGATAGACACAAAGTTATGTATGTGTCTTCCTTCCTTGGTGGAAGAGCCTTGCAGTGTTTCAAACCCTACCTCAAACTATTATCCAATACCAGTCCCACTTGTATTCTAAACAATTGGGAAAAGTTTGGGCAGAAAATTTTCACCCTATTTGGAAACCCTAGTGAATTCCAAAACAAAGAATACAAGGTTCATAACTTATTCATGAAATAAAATAGTAGAGTTTCTTTTTATATTTCCAACTTCCAAAATTTGCAGTCTTGAATCTCATGGAACAAGGAAGCTCTTTTATTTCACTTTTGAAAAGGCTTACCTGCATGCCTCATCAAGCAAATCCTAGTTGGGGGACATAAAACAACCTCCCTTCAGCAGTTAATTGACCGGTCAATTGAGCTTGATAATGGCTATCAGAACAAGAACCTCTCTTGGAAAAACAACAATGGATTTTCAACCTTTGCTAAAAAGGCAGATTACTCTTCAAAGAAACACTTGAAGAATCCAAAACAACCCAAAACAAATCCAACTTCAAACTCCAACCCAAAAGGGAAGGCCATTGCCAAAACTAAAAAATCCCTGGAAAAGGAAACCGGGATTCTCCCAAACAATTAACGGCTAAGGAGGGAAAAGAATGGGTTATTTATGGATTCTGAAGGAAAACATGATTTTGATATTTTTGCAAAGTGTCTGGTGCGTGAAGTGGCTAAGCAGTCAAAAAATTAACTTGTATTTTTTCTGATACTTGCAAGAAAAACTACATATTATCTAAATCACAGCAAGTCAATCTTTGAACTTTCAATTCACTTGGTGCTCCAAGTGAAAGGTTTGTCCTCTTCCATTTTGACCATAATCCTTATTGTGTTTTACTTGATTCCTGCACTAAGGTTTCTTTTATAAGTGAATCCTTTTCCACTTCCAAAAATCTTGCACTTTCTAAGATAGATAAGTTTCCCATCTATTTAGTAAGTAGTGCAACCAAGCTGTCTCATTGGGTTTCCCAAAAGGAAGAATGGAACTTTGCTTTTAAACTGATATCTTTAATTTTCAAAGGATTGATAATTCAAAAACCAGAAAACTAAACAGGATTGTGAGACAACAATCAAGATAAAACAACCAGAGTTAAAGATAACCATTCCCAAGCTGATTTAAATGAGAAGACTCTGAGGCACTTTGATATAAGAGATTCAGGAGACAACCACCATATGCGCACAAGCTAAGAAATAAATTATACAACTTCAAGAGTAATGATGACGGAGATGAAGAGATTAGAAAGTGATTCAAGCTACAGAGAATGTAGCAGGTCATTGCACCAAATTATGATATGTCGTCCACAGAGGCCACAACCTTCTGATTGGATTAGTTCTTGTTGCTTTATTTTGGATGAAGGAACTTGAGGATTGTCAGAAGAAATTGTAAAGAAGGTCCGGCAAGGAGAGAAAAGGGAGAAGACTTGCTCTGGCTAGTATTTAAGTGGATTGAGTTATGACTGTAATGAATATGCATAAGACCCATCATAGCGTTGCGCGGGAAAGGTGTCCAATTGAGATAAAAAAAGTGCACATCCAGATGAACTAGATGAAGCGTTTGTGATAAAGATAAAAGGAGATGAAAATAGAATTGAAACAAGACATAAAAAAAATAAGGAAGGAAAATAGATCAAAGAAATATTCCAACATTTGCATTTTCCTAACTCCCCATCTTCACATGGGATTTCTTTTTCTTGGATATCTCCGGAATGGAAAATACCATTCTAGGCCATCAGTTTTTAGTTTACTGGAATCCGGATGTGCATTGGCAAGAAGGAGTGATAAACCTTCAAACATTGCAACCCCAGGACACTAACCATCACCAGGGCCAAATTGGGGTCTCTGGCTGGCCAGTGACTTCATGTCACCATCCAGTCCCATTTCCTGGCCCATTTAGTCCCTTCAGAGGGAACTTCTATTCACCAATGAATATTCTTGAGTTCACCTCATTTTACATCAAAGAGAAAATATGATTCAAATTGTATTCACCACAGTGGAAAATGAATTTCACTTTTAATTCCCCAATGAAAAAACCTGAACTCACTTGGATGTTCATGTTGATGCAACTGGCACTCACTTAAAATTCCCCATCAAATACAAATTTGAAATAAAAGATTGTGTATTTTGATATCCCAGCTCAAATTTTTTTGATCAATGTTTTATTCAATGGCCAGTTGCATTCTGATTAATTTCAGCATTTTTAAAACAACTGATATTTTCCGGTTCATTTCAAATTTATTTTTTTTGGAATTACAGAGTCTGTATCACAATTTTCGCCATGGTTTTTCCAGCCATTCAACTTGGTCTGACATCTGGTTCCATTGCTAAAAAATATTTTATCCTTCATGACACTTTTGTTGATGGAAACTGGCACTTGGTCTCCAAAATTTCATTCAGGCTTGTGGTTAACATTCCAATTTTCATTCTGCTCAGAAAATTTGATCAGAAAGTGTGAGAATAATTTTAAATATAAAATGATAAAATAAATGGGGTATCATGTTTTCATATTGTATGTTATCTGTAATGGTGGGGAAAAGGCTAATGCAGTCAGTTGGAATCCCACCCACATTGATGCATTGCATTTGTCTTGCTCCAACCATTGAGGTACAACTGCTTGGAGCAAGGTTTACATCACAAAACTATGGAATTGAATTTGAAATCTACAAAATTTAAATGAATCTTTGGAGAATGTACCACTGTCTTGATAAGTCTGCTTGGGACATGGACTTATTGAGCATTTATCCCATCAAGCCATCACTGTATGCTCAATAGGGCTTGACATACATTCTTCCGAATTGGTTTGATTTTTTATCTTCTCTTTTTGAACTCAAAATGATCCCATTACTGTTTTTTTGCCATGTTTGGGGCAGTCCAAACTGTTATTGAGCAGGGATTCATGGAAGAAACAACCATGGGTCCAGCTCACTAACAGCTGGATAACTTTTTTGTGGGCCTGATTTATTTCAACCAGGGATCAAAACAAGTTTTGACAGTTATCCAACCTTGCATGCCTCAAAAAATTTTCAACTTTTTCAATACAGTGGTAGATACTCTTAGGGATTGACAAGAAAATGCCAACAATTTTGTGATGTACACCTTCCACTAAGCAGTCTAGCTCAACATTTATAGAGACCCACATGCAATGGGTCAATATTGGTTCAACTCCCAGAAACTTTGTTGTGCTTTTCCCCAATTCATTACAAAAGATGTAGTGCAGGCTTTGCTGCAAGGTTTTTCACAGTATAAATCACATGGATTGGATTTGCAGTAATAAGTGATATGTAGAACAAGCATGATATGCCAATTTTTGAATTTTGCACATTGATGTTTATGAGTTCCCTTGTATTTTTACTGATTGTTTCATAATGGTATGAATTTGCAAAAATTTACAAACAAAATTCAAAATTAATAGGTTAAACTGCTCAGGCATCAGGGGAAATATGCATCAATGCACTTTTGTTCATTCCCATTGAGAAAAATGAGCATTGGGACTTATAAAATGTTTATTTGAGTATTTGGGATTAATTTGTGACAAATCATGCATTTCAGATTGGCTCCAATCACCAAGGATGGCATTGCTTCATACTTGATCTTCAATCAAAGAAATGTAGCTTTCAGGCTTTTCAAAAATATAAATAGGTTCATCCTTGGTTGTTTGGCATCCTCTATATGCTCGTCTCTTCACTTTCAAACCATTTACAACAAAATCTTTACTATTGTAGATCTATTCTCATCCCATGTCCCAAATTCCAGTTGATTGTGAGTTGCTTTGTGGTATTTAAAATCTCTTTTGTAAAACTTACGCGCTTTGAATTTTTCAAAGTTAACTCAAGCTTGGGGTCTGGCCGGGAATGTCTTTTTATCTGTTTAAAGCTGGTACCATCTGTGGAGTTATATTTGTTCTTTTTTTTTTACCCTCAATATGTTAATGATGATTGAAGAGTAGAAGGCAAGAATGGGCAACTCCCTTCCAACCCATTGACAGGCAGCATCCAGCAGTGCACCACCCTATCAAAGTGCTCTGCATCAGACCACAAGTCCAATGGGGGCGCTGCCAAGGGAAACAGGAAAATCAAAATATGCAGCACCTGAGTTTCTGGAAGAGCAGCGGCGTAGAAGATCAAATATTAGGCCAAGGGACTATCCCACGGTTAGGTTTTGTCCGGAGGATTTCCACTGGTTCCTGGAAATGTTTGATAATGTGGCCAACAGTGGAGGCCCAAACAATGTAGACCAGGTTTGGTAGATAGTCAATTTCATTCTGGACAAGGAAGATCTGAGGGATGTGGAGGATATAGAGGGTTATAGTGAATGGAATTGGGAGAATTTGCGGAGGGAAATAGTGGAGAAATGGGAGTCACAAGAGCAGAGGTTCCAAGAAGTGGATCTTGAGCATCTTGCAATGGAGACAGCAAAGGAAGAGGGTGTTTCCTCAAGGACTTGGTTTGGTGTGTACTGTTCCTCATTTTATTGCATTCTAAAGTACCTAGTCCACAACAAGATTTTGGTGGAGAATACTGGTTCAGTAAAGAGGACCTTCATGTGGGGGCTTAGCTTGGAGTTGAGCAGAAGTTTCCATAGAAATGTATACAATGTGGGATTTATTTACAGGCCACAAGACGGAGGGGTAACCTTACTCCCAGACAAGAAGGACATCCACGCGGCGTTTTTGGGTGAGTTGGAACTGGCCAAACTTATGGAGGAAGACCCAAAGGGTCCTGTAAAGGGGGACATGCAGGTGAAGAGGATAAAGGGGCCGTTAAAGCCAAAAGAAACTGCAGAAATGATAGAAATTTTTAACAAGATGCTTCTTTTCTTGAAGAAAGCTATGGCAAAGCCAGCCAAAACAGCTCCAGAACCACCAAAAGCAACAACAATGCATGCACCAACTTAGGGACCATTGAGGGCGCCACCAAGAAATGAAGGCAAGCCCTGCGTGTTCTGATGCTACTACTGTTGGGAAGACGGGAATCTTAAAAGGTTGTGTAAGGACCTGAGTGCGGACGTGCGGAGTAAAATAGCTAAGACGGATGGAAGGGAGTGTTTCTACCCTTCAGGAGAAGCTATCCTGGACTTTCCAGATCAACCTTCACAAAGAGATCTGGCTTGAGCGGCGGCAGCAGAAAAGAAGGAGGCATAAAGCTTGGCGGGATGATCTTTCCCTTTAAATTCAAAGCCCCTAGAAGTTTTGGCAAAGACTAGGTCCACTGCTCCAACAAGAGGAGAATGGACATCAACTGTCCTACCCCTGAAAAAACTCCGGAGCAGGTGGTGGTATTCAAAACGGGGGGACCCTGCAGGAGGGCTGGAAAAGTAGCAAAGAGGATTTGCAGAAGAGATCACCTGGTTTACCTAAACTTGAAATAGCTGGCAGAAATCTCACAAGTAACGGCAAAGGAGAGGGTTGCGGTCTTTAAGCAGTTTACAGAAAGTAATGAGGACAACCCAAAACCCAGGGAAAAGTCAAATGGTGGTTCTCTCAACGCTGGGGCAGACATTCTGGGAGTAAGTGGCGCTATGATGTGTCCTTTAGGCTACTTAGAAATGCAGATCAGGGGCAAACAGTGTTGGGAAATGGTAAATTTCCTCCCATTGAAGTTGGAAAATGACGCGGGGTTGGTCTGGAAAAAGTCAAATATCTGGTTGGGGACCTTGGGAGGTTTCAAATGGGTGTTTGAAGGGGTAATAGAGAAAGAGATGAAGGAGGTGGCTAAGTTATTGGCTCTGTTGTTGTATTTGGTAGTATGCCGTTCAGAGGTCATGTTTGGGAGGCCATTCCTTCTTGGCTTCCAAGAATCTCTTGTCTTCTGTCCCAATACTAGCAAGGAACTCCTTACTGTTGCAGACTCCTTGGGGAAAAGATAAGAAATGACCATCTTTTGGCCCAAGAGCAGCGGATGGGAACATCAGGAGGGTTTTCTGTTTGTGGAAGGAGGGCATGAAGATGCAGCAGATTATTTTTAGATGTCAGCCATGTGGCCTGTGCAGGGAAGGCTCCATCCTTACACAGAAGGACAACAGATGAGGAGCAAGGAGGAAACCCCTTGGTGTGGTGCAGTGTCCTTTGGGTGGTATGGAGGAAAGCAGGAATTTGCGTAACAATGATGGGAGTGGTGTAAGACTCCAAAGAGTGCTAGGCTGTGGCAGTTCTGTGGAGGGGAAAGGTGCTGTTTAGGCTTCCCTCCTGAGAATTAAAAAAATATTTAAATGTGTAAGGTGGAAGCTGAGACTCGAAGGCCCGTGTGGGTCACCCGGGCCACAGTGGGACGGCCCACGTGGACAACCCAGATCATCAATCTTCTGCTACCAACCACTTGCTCACAATGGGTCGGTGATGAACCTGGGTGACGACCAAGACCTTCAGTTTTCCTTCCTTTCCCTTCCGATCTCTTCTAATCAACTCTATCACTACTCAACCTCAACGCGACCAATCTCCACCTTCAAGACCAACCTTCAACTAAACCTCAACTCAAAACCCAATCACAAACTCTCAATCTCGACTCAACACTCAACATATTGCAAATTGACCTTGAGTGGATTCTCAGCCTTCCTGTCTATAACTGGTGAGATCAGTCCAAGTCATTCCAGGTTGCATGGGACTCAATTTGTTTCACGCTCCTCTTCATCAGTCTCGTTTACTTCCATTCTGCCTCATCTATCAGCCATAGTCGAGCACCGGCGATCTTTCATTCTGTGTTGGTGCCACCTTGTTTCTTCATCACACTCTACTGTTAGGACAATCTCAGATTCTCATGTTGTTACCTTCTGTCTCCTAGCTGCTGGTCTGTTATTCAACTCATTCGTCAATAAATTACACGGTTAAAAGCCGAAGCTTCTACCGACACGACCAGAAAGACAAAGGACTATGGCCTCATTGATGGCTTCCGCGTTGGGATTCTCCTTGGACTCCTTTCGGCAAGCAATGCTTCAAACGGCCCTTGAGACTACCCCGCTACTGACGGAAGATAACTACGGCATTTGGAAGGACAAGATGATGGCGCTACTCAAGCTCTGGGGAGTATTGGACACTCTTGAGTCGGGCTCCAGAACCCTCACAAGCCAAGACAACGACGAAATTCAATTACTTCTCATATCTAAAGTGGACTCCGTAACACACAACAATGTCATCAGCGCTTCCAACATCAATTTGGCAAAGGAGATATGGCAGGCTATCAAGGAACAATTCTCCTCGTCTCAAGCGTCAAACAGGGCAAGAATCTTCAACAACTTCCTACACATCACCTTCAAGGAGGACGAAATCATGAACTTTGTCACCAACATCAAGACATCCATTAAGAAGATGATTGATATTGGCATAGAATTGCCAAACGACATCTTGGCATACCTGACGATGTTCAAGTTTCCTGCAACCCTGCAAGACCTCAAAAGACAGCTCATGCACTCAGATAAGCAAATCTACGTCGAGTTTGTATGCAACCACCTCATCCAATACCACAACAAAGTCAAGGCTGAACTCACGGGAAAAGAAGGGACACTCTGCGGCACCACCAAGACAGCATTGGCCACAATGCAAACCAAGACCAAAAACCACCTGGCGAGCCGCTGTATTGAGGGATACCACAACCCAAAGCAAGACAAAAATCACTCAGAATCGGAGTGTTTCCATCTTCATCCAGACAAGGCTCCAGAATGGTGGAGAGAAAGTCAAGGTAAATGGAAAGAGAAGCAGAAAAATTCTCAAGAATCCGCCCATTTCCACGCCTTTGTAACTCAATGGATTGACTCAAGCATTGGAGCAGAGAAGAACATTCTAGTCGACAGCGGAGCCACCTCTCACATCTTCAATGACCCCAAGTTCTTCTCCACCCTCGAGCCGCACTCAGGTGAACACATCACAACTGGAAAGATGGGCGCAAATCTACCAATCCAAGGAATGGGAACCGTACAATTGAAGTGGAAGAAGCACACCATCTCTCTTTCCAATTGTCTGTTTGTTCCCAATATAGTCGTCAATCTCGTCAGCCCAGGGAAACTCATTGGACAGGGGTGTTTGCTGAAAGCAGAAAAAGGCCATTTTGAACTCCGTAAAGGGAATGACAAGGTCTGCCAAGGTTCAATCATCAATAATCTGTTCGTCCTAGATTTGCCACTCGACACCGGACGGGAAGAGGGATGTTTTTGGACGCACCCAAGTCAATCAAGGTCCTTGAAGGATCTCCATTTAACCTACAGTCATGCTTCTCTCGGTCGTCTGTCTAAGATCAAGGGAATCGGTGACATCACAAAAAGCGACCCCTTTGAGTGCAAGGACTGCCTCCTATGCAAAATCACCAAGTCTCCGTTCAAGGCCATCTCCACCTCAGCTACCAAACCATTTGAAAAAATACATCTAGACCTGATCGGACCAATCACCCTGGAATCTCATAGACATGAGAAATACATCCTGACTGTGGTGGATAACCATTCAGGCTATATATCAGGCATCCCTCTAACTCGAAAGGACAACGTCGCCTCAGTGCTAACAGAGTTCATCAAGAAGCAGAAGAATAAATGCGGCTACTATCCATCCACCCTGTGTTCGGACGGCGGTACGGAATTCACAAACAATAGGTTAGTACAATATCTCAAGGAGAGATTCATCACCCAACTTATCACTGAACCATACCACCCCGAACACAATGGCAGGGCCAAAAGAGCCAATCAAACGATTGTTGAAAGTGTGAGATCATCTCTGAGCTCGGCAAAATTTCCCAAGAAATACTCGTTGGAAGTACTCAAGTCGTGCTGCATTAGCCTCAACCAGATTCCAAAGGACAATATGGAACGATCCCCATGGGAACTCATCAAACTACGTTCACTCCCGCCTAACTACCTGAAACCGCTCAGAATCACCGCTATTGCTCTGAATCAAAGACGGATAAAAGGTGAAAAATTCAGTCCTAAAGGAATAGAAGGGAAGTTGATCGGGTACAATCCTGATCTCCTATCCTATCAAATTCTCCTACCCAACGGCCAGATCATAACATCAAAGCACGTCCAATTCTTAAAACAGACAATCGAAGATCTTGGGATAAACGCTGTTGTGGACATGGACTTCAGTCTAGCCTAACTCAACAAGGGAAACATCAACCCCAAGCCAAATGATGCCTCAACAGCTCGTATGAACTATCAAGACCCACCAGCCAAAGTTGACTCATCCAAGGAAGAACCACCAACCTCTGAATCTGGTTCCAGCACCAGGGACAACTTGCCAGATCCTCCTTCTCAATGAATCACCCCAGAAGTCATTGCAAGAATACCGGAGGAACCTGAAGCGCCCACCAGAGTCCTCCATAACCTGTCCTCCATCAAACCACTGCAAAGGTATGGATTTCATCATTACTTTGAACCCAAGACGTTCAATCAGGCGGGTTGGTGCAAGCACAGCCTCAAGTGGGGAGGAGAAATCAAAAAGGAAGTCAATCAATGTGAAGCTCAGGAGGTCTGGGAAGACTACAAAGGTGATGAACCGCTGAACCCTCTGGACACCACCTGGGTCTTTAAAATCAAAGACAACGCCCACAACAATATTGTCATTCACAAGGCCCGGATCTGCGTCAAAGGCTTCAACCAAGTCTACGGTCTGGACTTCGACAAGACCTTTGCTCCGACTGGCAAGATTGCTTCGCTAAGGGCAATCTTGCTGTATGCTCTGAAGCACAAGCTCAACATCCGCCAATACAACGTGAAGGCTGTGTTTCTACATGCACCCATGGAAGAAGAAGTAATTATTTGAACGCCACAAGGATTTCAACGATCCTGCAACTATCTTTGACTCAAGAAAAGCCTGTACGGACTCAAACAATCTCCAAAGAACTGGTACAAGACACTCACCAACTGGATCAAATCAATAGGCTTCAAGGAGTTGAACAGCAACCCATGCCTATACAAATCAGATGACAATCAATCATTTCTATTCTTTCATGTCGACGACCTCATCCTAGTGGGGGATGGGGACAACTTCAAAGGCAAGTTCAGCGCCTGTTTCAAGAACTCACAGGCTCACAAGCCTGACACCATTCTTGGTATGAAATTTGAATGGACGCCAAACAGCATTCTGCTGAGCCAACCCAAACACATTGTGCACGGGCTAGAGGAGCTGGGACTACTTGAATCAAAGCAGTGTTCCACTCCATTGACCCCTCACTGCCAGCTTAGTGAAGCCTCAGATGAAGACTTCGAGCAGTTCAAGAAACTCAACATCAACTACAAATCAGCAATAGGACTGCTGAACTATATTTCAAACAAAACTCAACCAGACTTGAGCTACTCTGTATCCAGTTTAGCTTGCTTTCAAAACAAGCCTGGCCTGACGCATTGGAAGGAACTCAAGCGGACATGGAAATATCTGAACTCCACCAAAAACCTGAAGCTGACTCTTAGGTATGATGAGTCAATGGACCCAATCAAATGCTTTAGTGATGCGTCCTGGGGTGAGGATCCCACCAGTCGCAAGTCCCAATCCGGCTATATCTGTCTGTCCTTTGGCTCTCCTCTGTCCTGGAACAGCTATAAGCAACAGAACATCACATACTCATCGACGGAAGCTGAACTCAACTCACTACTTGACTGCTATCTGGAAGGCAAGTGGCTTCGCCACCTGCTGGGTGAAGTCTTTCAAGTCAATCTAACCTCTTCCAAACACCTCATTGACAATAAAGGACTAGAGGATAAGCTCAGAAAGTTTGGTTCCAACGCCAAAACAAGACATATGGATCTCAAGACAAAAGGGCTTAGAGAAGAACTCAAGGCCAACGCCCTCACTATCCACCTTATCAGCACGCTAGACATGCTTGCGGATCCTCTCACCAAGGCTGTCAGTCTAAATCAATTAAGAAAATTCACCAATGTGGTTTTCAACGACAACTTGGACTAACCTCCAGTCAAGGGGAGTGTAAGGTGGAAGCTGAGACTTGACGGCCTGTGTGGGTCACTCGGGCCACAGTGGGATGGCCCAGGTGGACAACCCAGATCATCAATCTTCTGCTACCAACCACTTGCTCACAATGGGTTGGTGATGAACCTGGGTGATGACCAAGAACTTCAGTTTTCCTTCCTTTCCCTTCCGATCTCTTCTACTCAACTCTATCACTACTCAACCTCAACTCGACTGATCTCCACCTTCAAGAACAACCTTCAACTAAACCTCAACTCAAAACCCAATCACAAACTCTCAATCTCAAATCAACACTCAACATATGGCGAATTGACCTCGAGTGGATTCTCAGCCTTCCTGTCTATAACTGGTGAGATCAGTCCAAGTCATTCCAGGTTGCATGGGACTCAATTTGTTTCACGCTCCTCTTCATCAGTCTCGTGTACTTCCATTCTGCCTCATCTATCAGCCATAGTTGAGCACCAGCCATCTATCATTCTGTGTTGGTGCCACCTTGTTTCTTCATCACACTCTACTGTTAGGACGATCTCAGATTCTCATGTTGTTACCTTCTGTCTCCTAGCTGCTGGTCTGTTATTCAACTCATGCGTCAATAAATTACAAAATGTAACCAAGATCAAGGTCCAGAACTTTTAAGTGAGAAATCAAGTAGTAAGGATAAAGTTTGATAATAGTTGGTAGAAATGGAACAAAACTATCTGAGGCAAGATTACTTGGTATATATTTGAACAAAAAGAATTTTAAAGTTTGTTTAAAGTTCAAAAGAACAAATCTGTTGTATGTAACAATTCCCACAAGCAAATAACTCCGGTTGTCAGCAGAAGATTGGGTGAAATCAACTCAAACCCCAACCAATCTCCAGGTTCTCAATGAACCCACCCAACTCTCTGCAATCAAGCGCTTGAAGGGTACCATATAATTGAGGGTGGCCTTACAAGACAAAGCACAATGTTTTGAGAAGCTCTAAAAGCAAACAGAAAGCCAATTTGAACAGGGATAACCTCAAAACTTCTCAAGGAACCCAAGAGTAGGATGGAAGAATGCAAATTTTAAAAATAACAGAGGTATAACACTCCAATTTTTAATCTTAATAAAAACTCTTCAATCAAACAGTATTGGCTCTGGAAAGATGATCAAGGAAGGATCAAGACCAGCATGGTCAGAGAAAGGGATAAAATAGTGGTGTAAAACACTCAAGAATTCCATCAGACAGAATTCTCTTCAACCAGAAAGGCTATTGGTTGGTGATAAGGATCAGGCCTCAGAGGGGCAAAGACTCAGGATACAACAGATCAGGGGGCAATCAAAGATATACCCAGGATAATGATTATAGATTACTATGATAACGGGGGAAATATACACACACTCCAATGGATGATTAGAAAAATGTAGGGGAGAGCCCCTCCTTTTATGGGCCATGGGTCCCTGTAGACTATGTACAAGTGATAAAACACATAGAGCGGAATTTTTTTTTTTTTGACAGACATGAGAAAAACAAAAAAAAGAAACTGATGTGGAAACAAAGAAAAAAAAATAAAATAGCAGGAAGAAAAATGGATGAGGAATGAGTGGGGATGGAAGGAAACCAGCCTGTGCCAATGATGGGCACGGGAAGGAGAGCCGGGGGTGATGAACCGCGCGCACAGGCTGATGGGCCCAGAAAATTGCTGGCCTGCAGATTGTTGCGCAAGAGCAGCTAGAGGAGAAAGTCAAAGCCAACATGGAAGAGGGGTGATGATTTTTTCAATGGTTTGAAGGATTGAGAGCCATAGGATGATGGTTGATAGGTGATGATCAGATTGATGGGGGAGATGAGAAGGCAAGACCAGTTGTGGGAACAACCAATTGGGTCAGGAGATGGAGGTTGTTACCATGACCAATCTTGCGCAGGTGATTGGATGGAGTTCTGGGTGATGGCATGAGGGTTGTTGGAGTCAATGAGGTTTGATGATGATTAGCTTGGGAGAGGTGGCTTGGAGTGAGTGAGGGGGGATTGATGGATGTCAGAGATGGTCTGGTGATTACCAATGCTGGAGAGGGGAAGAGTGTTGAGTGAAGGGTTTGATTGAGATCTGATGGGCCTAATTCATCTGCATCCCTCCTCCTTCCCATCTCCATCTTGTCCATTCAATGCAACAGCCTTCTTCCTCCTGAGGCCTCCATCATCAGGTGCAGTAGCCCTGCAGCCTGGAGCGGATGAAGCGCAAGGGAGATTGCCGTCAAGGTGCAAGCAAGATTTCCCAAGGTTGATAAGTTGAAGTTTCAATTGAACAAGGAAGGAAAGGAAAGCGCAAGCAAATTTGTGAGAGAGAAAACAAAAGAGGGATAGCTGGGGGAGTAGGTAAACAACATTGCAAGAGGATTAATGAGGAAGAGTTGAGTAAGGGTACTGATTGCTGGACAAGTGATGGTGATTTCTGTTGCCGTTCTGTTGCCATTGAAATCAAAGGCAATGCTGGTCCCGGCAAGGTTCAAGCGGAGCCAAGCCAGTATGAGAGATGGGTAGTATTGAGCCTTGTGGGTCTTCACCCGTGCATTTGGAAAAACAAGAACCAAGGTGAGGAGGACAAGGATTGAACACAAGACCTGGGGAGTTCAACACCCCAGGGACTCATCCCTAAACTACTGGGAGATGGGCAAGCTGGAGGATCTGGAGGCTGAAGGGATCTGATTCAGGAAAATGAATTCAATTTTTTTTTTCTTCTTAGGATGAAAGATAGCTCAAAAAATCATAAAAAATTCTAAAAATTTCTGCACTGGTCCTGAGTTTTCCAGATTTGGTTACCACATCTCTCTTAAACTTACAGAATTTCCCTAGTCTGCATCTGAGTTTGATGACATATATCAAAAAAAGAAAAGAAAGATGATTGGAACCCAAAAAAAGAAAAAAATGGCCTTTTGATCTTGAGGGTGATTGAAAAAAATCCTGATCCATCCAACAGAAAGTCCTAAATGTGATGGAGATAAAAAAAGGAGGCCTCCCACGTGCTCACATATGTGGTGTACAGTAGAGATTTACAACAAAAATGCAGCAGATGACCCTGGTGGTGCAGAAATTGGGAGGACTTAATTCTGATCTAAGTTTCCCCCACATCAATGAAATTTTTTTAATTGATCAGCAGAGAACCCCCTGGCCATCTGAGTACCATCCAGTTCTTCCAAAACATATGATCCACCTGTGACTCGGAGGACCACCCAATAAGGACCATTCCAGCAATTAGAGAAAAGCTTCCCCCACTGGGTTTCCAAGGATCAATTATAAGCTAAAACAAGATCACCAGGATTCAAAGAGTCCCTTATCTGCTTTGAATGTTTATCTTCACAATACTGAACCAATTTTTCTCTGGATTCTATCATCTTCTGATAAGCTTCACTGCCAACATCCTCACTCTGCTCTAGTTGCTTAGATTGGGCAACTAATAGATCAGTGGTAGAATAAACCTGTTCCCAAGAAATACCTCAGAAAGATTCCATTTCCAGATCCAGAGGAAGGACAGCCCTTTGACCAAACAAAATTTCATAGGGTGAGTAGCCAGTGGTTTTTTTTGGTTGAAATTCAATTAGAGAAAAGGACCAGAGGAAGATATTTGCAAAAATTCTTCCCATTTTCACTGGCCAGTTTGACAAGAGCAGCCTTCAAAGGAGCATGGCCGCTTTCCACCATGCCTTTACCTTCAAAATAATAAGGAGTGGTCACCCTATGTTGACCAGGAAGCAATTGGATCATTTTGGCCAGTTTGCCGCCAAACTCAGAGCCACCATCAGTTGAATAAGATTGGGCCAAGCCATAGCGCATTGTCCAAGTTTCATAGATAAAAGCTGCTACTGATTCAGAGCTGAGGTTCTTAAGGAATTTAGCTTCAAACCATCCAGAAAAATCATCTCTAGCCACAATGAGGTACTTAGCTCCACCAGCCTTAATGTGAACAACATCCATAGCAATCCTTCCAAAGAAAGTGTACTCCCCAGTTGGATAGCAAATTTCAGCTGGGCGCCTAACATCATGTTTCTGACAGACCTCACAACTCTTGCACCACTGAGAGACAGATTCCTTCAAAGATGGCCACCATAATTGTTTGAATATTTTTAAAGAAGTTTCTGCCTCTCCATGATGCCAAATTCCTTCATGCAGACTTTCCAACATCAAATCTTGTTTAGCAGGGATAGTGATAACAATAAGAGCACAAGGATTGCCTCTTTTCATAAGCCTAGTACCTTGTACAAAGAAGTTGGAGGACTCTCTTTATGGGATCAAAAATCTTTAGCTGAGAGATCAGGAGGTCTTTGGAGAGTGGAAAGGTACTTCTCTAGTTTAAGCCAGAACCCTTGCTGGAAGCCAGAATAATTTTGAGAGTAAAAGCCAAAGACAGGTTGAATAAAAGGTTCCTCTTGTTGAAATCCACTCAAACATCCAATTCTTCATCTCCAATAGGACCTTGAGATAACCCGTCAGGAATGGTGAAAGACTTTCCAGGCCTATCAACAATATTAAAAGAAAACAACTGGATAAAAGCCACCCAACAAGTCATGGGAGCATTTGGAAGGCTGGGGGCATTGATCATTTCAATGATGTATTGTGCGTTGACTTGTAACTTGAAGTGTTGACCCCAGAGAATAGTTTGGAGCTTCTTCAACATCCGGGCCAAACCAAAAAGTTCCAGTGTTGGCTGGGATTACCTAGATTCCACATTGGAAAAGAGGAGAGATTCATACAGAGCAGGATGATTTAAACCATTTTTGTCTTCCTGTGTAAGGACAGCCCTCACAGATTGATAAATCAAATCAACAGCAAGCTTGATCTTGCCAGATCCAGGTCCATAAGTGATCTTAATCAAGAAAATTTCTTTCCCAACAATTCTTTTGAGATTCTGAAATGATTTTTCACAAGCTTGGGTCCAAATCCATTCAGCATCCTTCCTGGTTAAGCAATGCAAGGTAATACAGATTTTGGATAGAGAAGGGATGAAGATCCAAACATAAATGACAAAACCTAAGAAACCTCTGACTTGAGTGGGATTGATTGAAGTGGGCCAAGAGAGGATTTTGTTGACTTTTAATGGATCCATCCTTCTTCCTTCCTTGCAGACCACATGACCAACAATTTCCAGAGCAGGGACACAGGCAGCCAATTTGGATCCAGAGACAGTGAGACAAGACTCCTTGATTCAAAACAAGATCATTTCCAAAGTGGTTGCATATTCCCAGATAAATCAATGGATTCCTGAGTTCCAAGGTAAGAGCTCATTTTTATAGTCAGAAACTGGACCTTTAATTCTCCCATCATCAATAAAGATACCAGCATGATCAGGGATTTGATCCTGGAGGATCCAAACCATCTTAGCCGGCACCCTGGGGCAAGCGAGTCAGTTGTAATCAACCAAGAGGAGTAATGAAAGTAGTGAAAGGACAAGAAATTGGATGTAAGGATCATTTTTCATAGCCACCCATAATGTCTCCTAGACCATAGCAAGCTCTCCCGGAGAAAGATTTGGAAAATTCTTCAGTAGAAAGGGGAATACCAGAGTCTTTAATAGTAACCTTATTTAGAGGCTGGAGATCATGAACTATTCTAAGTTTACCATTACTTTTGAGGACAGAATACAGGACTGGAATAGCTGGAAGTTGAATGCTCATATAAACCAGTATGGACTTGATTGGGGACCAACTTGATGAACTCCTCAACCTTAGCATCAGGTATAGGTACCTTTTTCTTTTTCCGGGGATAATTTTCTACTACTGGAATGATATAAGGTAGGCCATAGGATTCTTTCAAGAGACCTCTCTCTTCTTCACAGAAAGAAATAGATTTTTCTCTAAGAGCTAAGACATTTTTGATCAAATTTAACTCATCAGGAAGAAGCCATCCATCTGGACCAAATTTGACCACCTTCAGAAGTTATTCAGTAACACAACCAAGAGGAACAAAGGGACCAGTGAGAGATTGAGATAAACCACAGTAAGGATCACGAGATAGAGGAGGACGCATAAGAGGAGGGTTCAGGTTGAAAGGCATTGGTTGGTTGACTGGTTGAACCTTGTTTGCAACTGGCTTATACTTAGAGGCAAAAGAGAGAAATCCTTGCTTCCTCCAAGCATTGACCAGAAAGACCTGACGACAAAAGCTGATACCAAGCTCCAACATCTTCCAAGTTCAATGTTCCACAACGTCCTTGAAATGTGCCTTTTCCATAAAAGAGGATCCAAAAGATGACGCATTTCTCACATGTGTGGCACAGGGTAGGTTTTTGAAAATGACAGTAGTAGGAGCCCCTAATGGTTCACAATTGGGAGGACTTACTTCTATACCAAATTTCCTCCACCTAAGGCATACTTCTTCATACCAAAACCACCAAGAAGAGAATCAAGATTGGGATCTAGTTTAGACTCATTGCGGAGATTCAAAACCAGAATAGGAGAAGAATGATCAGGCTGAAAATAAGAAGGAAAAGAGGAGAAAAAATATCCAGTTAGAGGAGAAATATCTTTAGGATTTTATTAGTAAAACTAAAACCATTAGTAAGAACTACAACTGTTAGTAAGAACTACAACTATTAGTAAGAACTACAACTATTAGTAAGAACTACAACTATTAGTAAGAACTACAACTATTAGGAAGAACTACAGTTATTATTAAGAACTACAACTATTAGTAAGAACTACAACTATTAGTAAGAACTACAACTATTAGTAAGAACTACAACTATTAGTAAGAACTACAACTATTAGTAAGAACTACAACTATTAGTAAGAACTACAACTATTAGTAGGACCAACTAATCTAAAAAAATGATAGAAAGAAGAGTTTTTCTTCTATTTCCCTTTCAGAACTGATTTAGAAGGGTTACCAGGAAAATCTTGTTCCCAAAAACCAGAATCCAAGGAGCAAAGGGAAACTTCAATCTTCCTGCCATCAGCATCAGGGAGAAGAATTCTCTCCCCAAATTGATCAGAAAACATTAGTGTTGCACCAAAATCCATTAAGAAAGGTCTTCCCAAGATCATAGGTCCATCTAAACAAGTAATCCAGAAATGACAGGTGCCAAAAATATTTTGTCCAATTTGAACCGGGAAATCCTCAGAAATACCAACTAATTTGCATGACTGATTCCCTATACCATACACAGCAGATTTAAAGCTGACCCTTGGACTGAGTTTGAGTTTTCAGGCCATGAAATTCAAAATTAAATTGAGCTGGGAACCAGAATCCACCAGAAGAGAAACCGTTTTAGCAGATTCACCAAGATAGCAGGAGAGGAAACCAAGAGGACAGGAATACAAGTTAGCATCTGAAGGGGAGTCTATTCCACCAGAGTCCTCCATCAAAGTACCAGAAGAAACTTTTAATTTTTCTGGACCAATCTCCACTTGTCAACGAGAAACCCATTTCTTCATCCCTTCATCCAAAATGGAGAGATTGACAGTAGTTCAGCCACAGACAGATCACAAATTTTTAGATCAGAGATTTTCCTTAATACTCCTTCCACAGCATTGGGGTGATCCTTGGAAATTCCCCTCTAAAATCAAACTTTGGGCCCGGTGGAGGGAGAACAATCAGGTTGAGCAGGTACTGGATCAGGATCAGAAGGTTGAGGCACTTGAACAGATTGAACAGGAGGAGGATCAGAGTGGTCCTGGAACCTTTCCATAAGTGTTTCCCTTTCCAATTCCATGGCTTCTACATCAGAGGAAGGGGACTCAGGTGAGGATTGACATTTGCCAGGTTTTTGAAGGATTGAAGATGGAACTGGAGGAGACTTGTGAAGTTTGGGTTCCTCATGGCATTTCCTAGCTGGATCAGACTGATAAGTGCCAGAGAATCTTGAATAAGTCAAAGCTGGAGTATCAAAAGGTTGTAAAGTTCCACAGGATGATCAAAAATCCAAGGAGACCAAAGATGCCTTCTTGGGAGTTGGTGGTTGATAAGTGGTCACCACATGACGGATTGGACAAGACAAATCAAAAGGGATCAAAGCACCATTAGGAAGAAAGAAATTTTTTCCCTTCTGCTCCAACAGTTTTTCCTCCTTGTCATTCTGGAGTTCAGGAAATCTCCCAGTACCATGGCCTTCCCTATGACAGTAATGGAAGACTAGAGTGCTTTTAGGAACAGAGTTAGAAGGTTTAGGAGTAGCTAAAGAAGAAATTTTCTGATCAATTTTGTTTCCAAAGTCGTGAAGTAATTTAGTGATCTCATGTATGGTAGCAGTTTCCTTATTGGCCAGGGGATTTAGTTTAGGTTTACAATTTGCTTCCATCTTTTTCATTATTTCATTAGACTCTTTAAAGGAAGGAGCATGTACTGGTTCAGTGACTCTAATTTTTTCAAAACTAAGAGCTGTTTGACCTTTAATCACTTTATCCACTGCACTCCTTAGGACCAGAAAAGCAAGGAGCTTGAACCAATTATCTCTAGTAGTAATCATAGATCTGGATTTAACTAATTCATCTATAATCCTTTCCTGCACTCCTGGCAAAAAATAATGGAAAAACCAAACTCAAATTTTGTCTACCATTTTGATGTGATTGTTTCTGATGAGGTAAGACTGAATAGTATCCAAAGATTTTCTTAAAGATTGATAATCAGAGGCTGAAGAGACACTACCATTGGAGATCCATTGAAAAACCAGAGAATCCAAGTCCTGTAAGGTAAACCTAGCCACATCTACTTTTCCCCAATAAGCCAACATAGCCTCCTTCAAGAGCCTCCATTCATGAGTTTCAAATCCATTGAAAAATTTGATCACTTCCATAACTTTATCAGAGGAGGTAAAAAATTGTAACTTATAAGCCATATCATGCTCACTTGCACCATCCACTTCAGCAGCCATCTCATAGGAGTCCAAGAATTTTTCAATATTTTTTGCATTGAAGCCCAAGTTCTTGTTTTGAGGCTTGATCTTGACAATCTTGAGCCAAAAAGAGGAGAAGGAGGTGATAGTTGGTTCCATTTTGAAGAGCAGAGTTCCTAAGAGATCCAAAGAGCAGAATTCCAATGTGTCTCACAGGTGTGGCAATAGTAGATTTTTCACAAAAATTCAACAAGGATCTTTCACAGATGGTGCAAAATTGGGAGGACTTACTTCTGGAACAAGTTTCCTCCACCAATCAGATCTGGATGATGATAGAAGAAAGAAAAACAGAAAAAAAATTGGATTGGATTTCAAAGTTGATTCTTCAAATTTGGGACTGTAAATCCCAAGGTTGCTGGTTCAATCCCGGCCCAGGAAACCAAATTTAAGACTCCAAATGGTGCTAGGCCGTGTCAGTTTGGTGGAGGGGAAAGGTGCTGTTTAGGCTGCCCTCCTGAGCGTTAAAAAAATATTTAAATGTAACCAAGATCAAGGTCCAGAACTTTTAAGTGAGAAATCAAGTAGTAAGGATAAAGTTTGATAATAGTTGATAGAAATGGAACAGAACTATCTGAGGCAAGATTACTTGGGATATATTTGAACAAAAAGAATTTTAAAGTTTGTTTAAAGTTCAAAAGAACAAATCTGTTGTATGTAACAATTCCCACAAGCAAATGACTCCGGTTGTCAGCAGAAGATTGGGTGCAATCAACTCAAACCCCAACCAATCTCCAGGTTCTCAATGAACCCACCCAACTCTCTGCAATCAAGCGCTTGAAGGGTACCATATAATTGAGGGTGGCCTTACAAGACAAAGCACAATGTTTTGAGAAGCTCTAAAAGAAAACAGAAAGCCAATTTGAACAGGGATAACCTCAAAACTTCTCAAGGAACCCAAGAGTAGGATGGAAGAATGCAAATTTTAAAAATAACAGAGGTATAACACTCCAATTTTTAATCTTAATAAAAACTCTTCAATCAAACAGTATTGGCTCTGGAAAGATGATCAAGGAAGGATCAAGACCAGCATGGTCAGAGAAAGGGATAAAATAGTGGTGTAACACACTCAAGAATTCCATCAGACAGAATTCTCTTCAACCAGAAAGGCTATTGGTTGGTGATAAGGATCAGGCCTCAGAGGGGCAAAGACTCAGGATAAAACAGATCAGGGGGCAATCAAAGATATACCCAGGATAATGATTATAGATTACTATGATAACGGGGGAAATATACACACACTCCAATGGATGATTAGAAAAATGTAGGGGAGAGCCCCTCCTTTTATGGGCCATGGGTCCCTGTAGACTATGTACAAGTGATAAAACACATAGAGCGGAATTTTTTTTTTTTGACAGACATGAGAAAAACAAAAAAAAGAAACTGATGTGGAAACAAAGAAAAAAAAATAAAATAGCAGGAAGAAAAATGGATGAGGAATGAGTGGGGATGGAAGGAAACCAGCCTGTGCCAATGATGGGCACGGGCAGGAGAGCCGGGGGTGATGAACCGCGCGCACAGGCTGATGGGCCCAGAAAATTGCTGGCCTGCAGATTGTTGCGCAAGAGCAGCTAGAGGAGAAAGTCAAAGCCAACATGGAAGAGGGGTGATGATTTTGTCAATGGTTTGAAGGATTGAGAGCCATAGGATGATGGTTGATAGGTGATGATCAGATTGATGGGGGAGATGAGAAGGCAAGACCAGTTGTGGGAACAACCAATTGGGTCAGGAGATGGAGGTTGTTACCATGACCAATCTTGCGCAGGTGATTGGATGGAGTTCTGGGTGATGGCATGAGGGTTGTTGGAGTCAATGAGGTTTGATGATGATTAGCTTGGGAGAGGTGGCTTGGAGTGAGTGAGGGGGGATTGATGGATGTCAGAGATGGTCTGGTGATTACCAATGCTGGAGAGGGGAAGAGTGTTGAGTGAAGGGTTTGATTGAGATCTGATGGGCCTAATTCATCCGCATCCCTCCTCCTTCCTGTCTCCATCTTGGCTATTTGATGCAATACCCTTGTTCCTCCTGAGGCCTTCATCATCAGGGGAAGTAGCCTTGCAGCCTGGAGCAGATGAAGCAGGTGCAAGATTGCCGTCAAGGTGCAATCAACATTGCCCAAAGTTGATAATTTAAAGTTTCAATTGAAAGAGGAAGGCAAGGAAAGTGCGAGCAAAGTTGCAAGAGAGAAAAAAAAAAGAGAGATAACTGGGGGAGGAGGTAAAGGACTTTCTGAGAGGATATATGAGGAAGAGTTGAGGAAGGGTACTGATTGCAGGACAAGTGATGGTGATTTTTGTTGCCATCAACATTAATGGCAATGCCGGTCCGGGAAAGGGTCAAGCAGAGCCAAGCCAGTATGAGAGATGGGTAAGATTGAGCCGCACGGGTCTTCACCTGCGCATTTGGAAAAACAAGAACCAAGGCGAGGAGGACAAGGATTGAAAACAAACCTGGGGAGTTCAAAACCCAAGGGACCTATCCCTGAACTGCTGGGAGATGGGGAAGCTGGAGGATCTGATTCAGGAAAAGGAATTCAATTTTTTTTTCTTAGGATGAAAGATAGCTAAAAAAATCATAAAAATTTCTAAAAATTTCTGCACTGGTCCTGAAGTGTCCAGATTCAGGCACCACAGCGGCGGTAGGATCAAAGGTGAGACCTTCCTTGTATGCGCCTCCAATGGATGCCAGCACAAGCAGCTACCCTTGTGTTGCAATTGTGAGCAGCCCAGATTTTGTTGCAGGTCAGCAATTACAAGTGGAGGAAGCAACCAAGGGATCAAAGTTGATCAAAGTGTGGACTTTTGGTGGCAAATACAAACCAGTTGCTAAGAAGGTGCGGCCACAGAAAAAGCTGATGCTGCAGGACCTCAAAAAACCAATGAGGCCTATTTGTTGGTCATGGGACTTTTATGAGTCACTGTTGACAACTGTGATTCTGGAGGAGGATTTGATGGGCTTGATGGAAGAGAAGATGGCAGAACTCAACTTTGGGCCGGAGGGGTGGTTGTGAGAGGATGAAGTATGATAGCTGAAGGCAGTTATTGTCATGCGGAGGAAGGCGCTGTCTTGTTGTTGGAAGGAGCAGGGGTTGCTCAGGCAAGAAATTGCCCACCCCTACCAGATACCTACGGTGCCTCACAACCCTTGGCAAATTAATACCATTCCTATTCTGGCAGGGGTTAGGGATCAGTTTATGGAGTTTTTTTGGGAGCAATTGCGGATGGGTATGTACAAGCCTTCTTGTTCTAGTTATTCCAGTCCAATTTTTGCGGTACTGAAACAGGAAGGGAAGAGTCTGCGGATTGTCCAAAACCTGCAAAGGTTGAACCCAGTCACAATCAGAGATGCTGGTTTGCCTCCGCAGGTGGAGGAATTTGTGGAGAATATTACTGGAAGAGTGTGCTAAGGGTTAGTAGACCTCATGGGGGGTGTCAGCTTGCTACTATGTACAGAGCAACCTGTCATAGCAACACAAAACTATAAAAAATAAGAATATCTAAATTTACAAAAGAAGGAGTGGGAAATCCATAAATATTATTAAAGAAATGGATTCCTCACCCAAAATTAGGTAGGGTCACTCACTGACCCCACCCTTGAAATCCAAATCCTTGCATTTTTAGAATAATTAAAAAGAAAAGTACTAAAAATTACAACATCAGTATGGCACCTTTTGGAAATTTTGAAATTTCACACGTGTTGTCACATATAGAGTTTACATATAAAATTCACTCAGAATTGAGGTGTTGTGTATATCTTAGGTGTTACACGCGGAAATGTGTTATGTCACAATTCCCGTGCGCAGCCCTGCATCATTACATACCCCTAAATACTTGTAGTAGCAGTTTCCCGCGTACTAGAGACCCGCGCGCAGCTAATTCTGCCATGCACCCAGCGGATCCTACCCAGAGTGCATCTTTGCTGACTGATCCCCGCGTCTGGATCCCTCGTGACTAATCTGACAACCAGGTACGGCTCAGAAGAGCTACAACCTAATTAGGGTTGCCTGGCTTATGTAACAAGTTTAAATATGCATTTTTAATAGTCTTAAAAAATCAAAACTTAAATAAAATTAATAAAAATTAAGTTTAGAACATTTTTTAATAATAAATCAAAGATCAAGGATTATCACGTAATTCATTGACTCTGATCTTTGAAGACCACAAAGCACTATAAGGAGTGTTCATAAAAATTATTAAAAATTATCTACATGATCGGCAGATGATAGGCAATCAGTGAACTTCCACATCTGTTCACTTTAAAGCAATACTAATAGTACAAATGAAGGATCAGTGCAGAATGATCAAATTTATGCCATAATAGATTAACAGATCCTGTGGCTGAAATAGTACAGAAATCCAGCAGATCTAAAGTCAGCTGATTGACAGAACCAAGTGAATGTGCTAATCGTGCCCTGAATGGCTTGCCAGCCTCAGCCCATGAGCAGAACCCTCTCTACATGCCCTGAGAAGCTCAAAATCACCCCAAAAAGGTATTTATACAGACCTCTTTGGATCCATTATTCCATGATCAGTTTACCAGTAATTATTATTATAAATCAGAAACCGTGTCATTGTTAGTCAAGTGCTTATGAAGAATCTAAGCAATTTATTTATGACCAAGTCTGTAGTATTATTATTTATTTCTTAAAACCAATCAACCCTTGAAGTTGAGTCAAGCAATCCACCCCATCTGCTTTGAAACCCTTCCTATTATTGCAGGATTTTTGGGGTAAAGTGCTCAGAGTGAGTGTTTTTCTTCCTGTCTTGGCCATTGTGCTGTTATGCCCGGCCATTAGTGGAATAAGCCCTTTCTAAGGCACCCATCTTCATTCCAAGGTTCTTAAACTGCCAAAGGAGGCCCCTTGAAGAGAGGTTGCTTTGTCTGTAAAGACCCCCAGTAGTATAATACTGTGTCCCCTCTTTTATATACATATTGAAAACCTTTTATTACCAAACCAATTAAGCCTTGCAACTGCTCTTATTATATTATTTATTTGAGCCTCTAAGTGTTTATTTTTGGAATAATAATAATTATTATTATTCCAGTATTTTTATCACTCTCTGTAGCTAAAGGACTGCAAGGTTCCTGGTATCAGAGAGCTGACAGGGGGTGTTGAGATAGTGTTGCAATAGTGAATCTGCTTGCTCTTAATCTTCCATCTGTATAATTCCCACTCTATCTTTCTCATCTATTACAACCTCATCTTACAAGCCTTAGAGTACTTGCTATGTATGGTTGATAGTTTTACCAGGTTACAATCTCCAGTTGATCTCTCAGTTTTGTTTCTGTTTATTACTCTCTGGTTGTGGATTGATCTGTTATCTTGGTGATTTTACTCTTGTCTTGTGTATGTCACTGTTGTGACTTCAGGCTTTCTGTCCTGTTCATGTCCAGACTTGTGTTTCCAGTGTTTTCTCCTTTCTTTGAATTGTCTCCGGTCCCGCTTCTCCTGGACCTCTCTGATGAATATGCTTCTGCCATCTGATCAGACCCACTTTCATGGGTTCTCTAGTTGTTACTATTTAAACTGCTTGTTCTGATACTTGCAATCAACCACTGATTCTCATTATCATCTCAACCGACACACCCTGAGTTCAGTCCCTCCTGGTCTCTCCCCCAGGTTGATCCTTCTCTCTCTAATCTCTGTGTCTCTTGCTCCTCCCTGATCCCGACTCGCCAGATCTTAATTCTAACAGATTTACAGTCCCAAGTTCCTCCTCGTTCCCCATTGTCCCCTTTCAAAGTATCCTTTGATTTTATTAAAATAATCAAAAACAAAATAAAACTTCAAATATATATATATATATATATATACTTGTCCCTTTTCTTCCTTTCTTTGCTTCTATCCTCCGTGCAACATCAAAGAATCTACCCGTTTCACCTCAAATGTCGGAAGAGCTCAAATCATCAATCCTGCTGTTGACCACCAAAAACTACCTGGAATGGAACTTCAAGATGAAGAACTTTCTGCGCGGTCAAGGACTTTACCGTTTTGTTAGTGGAGAAACTGTTCCAAGGCAAGACGAGAAATGAAGGTTTGTGGCTGCCAATCTTGAATCAGCCGATAAAGCTCTTGCCATCCTTAGTGAGAAGATTCATAAGTCACTCATATCAACCGTGATCGCAAATGGAGGTGATGATGATCCAATCATCCTATGGAACAACATCAACAATCTTGGGTCTTCAAAGAAGGAATCCAACATATTTCGAGCCTACCGCGAGTTTAACACCATCAAAATTGATCCATCCGACCTCTCTGGCTTGATCCTCAAGTACCAAGATGCGATTGCCCAACTTGAAGCGTTGGATCTCACTCTCGATTACAGACAAATGGCGCACCAGATACTGAACCAACTTCCTCCATTGCTGGACCAAATTAAAGACTCAGTCATCTCATCTGGCAACTCGGCAAACGTTGTAACCTACAAAGTTGTCTTGGACCTCATTGACAGCAAGGCAAGGACAATGCCTGTCAACTCCGATCCTCCCATTAAAGACTATGGCAATGTCACTGCCATGCTAAAGCAACCCACCAAATACAACTGCTCGCCTGGTCATCACCATCCTCTTGCAAACCACCCCGAAGATTGCTGCTTCAAACTCCACCCCCATCTACGCAATCAGTTTTACAATTGTTCAAAAACTAAAGCTGCCCCTCAAGCCCACTTCTTGCAAGCAAACAATCCCTCCTCGTCAAACTCCCTTGCTTTCAACTCTCAACTCGATTCTGCCCCATCCAACATCACCTTGCAACCTACCGCGTACTTTAATGGACAACTCTACTAGTCCATCAACCTAAACAACCTCACACCATCTGTCAAACTTACCACTTTTGTTATCCACTTTTGCTTGGTCTCACCAGCCACTCAGATTAAGAGCAAGGGAGGATGTTGAGATAGTTTTGCAATAGTGAATCTGTTTGCTCTTAATCTTCCATCCGTATAATTCCCACTCTATCTTTCTCATCTATTACAACCTCATCTTACAAGCCTTATAGTACTTGCTATGTATGGTTGATAGTTTTACCAGGTTACAATCTCCAGTTGATCTCTCAGTGTTGTTGCTGTTTATTACTCTCTGGTTGTGGATTGATCTGTTATCTTGGTGTTTTTACTCTTTTCTTGTGTATGTCACTGTTGTGACTTCAGGCATTCTGTCCTTTCCATGTCCAGACTCGTGTTTCCAGTTTTTTCTCCTTTCTTTGAATTGTCTCCGGTCCTGCTTCTCCTGGACCTCTCTGATGAATATGCTTCTGCCATCTGATCAGACCCACTTTCATGGGTTCTCTAGTTGTTACTATTTAAACTGCTTGTTCTGATACTTGCAATCAACCACTGATTCTCATTATCATCTCAACCGACACACCCTGAGTTCAGTCCCTCCTGGTCTCTTCCCCAGGTTGATCCTTCTCTCTCTAATCTCCGTGTCTCTTGCTTGTCCCTGATCCCAACTCGCCAGATCTTAATTCTAACAGGGGTAGGACCAGCAGGAGCTACACCCAGAGTCCTGACAAATGACGGCATTTAAGACGCTGTTGGGGCGACTTCAGTTAACAAGGCTTCCACAGGGGGCAACTAATTTGGTAGCAGTTTACCAGGCACAGATGACCTGGATTTTGCAGGATTATGTTCCTGAAACAGTGCAGGTACTCATTGATAATGCGGGTATTAAGGGGCTGCGGAGCGACTTTGGTGGAGAAACTATTGCAGAGAATTTGGGGATCAGGCCGTTTGCTTGGGAATACGCGCAGACTTTGGAGAGGATCCTGTTCTGGATCAAGGAAGCCAGGTTGAATTTTTTGGTTAAAAGATTTTTGGTATGGCTCCCAGCCTTAGAGGTCCTTGGTCAGGAGGTTTCTTCAAAAGGAAGGAAAATCACTAATACCAAATTTAACAAGGTTCTAGAGTGGCCTACTCCACAGAAAGCTACTCATGTTTCCCAGTTTCTAGGTCTATGTGGATGGGTGTGGATCTTCATTGAACATTTTTTGGAGATAAAAAGCCAGTTGCGGAGGCTGATTTGGAAAGGACCTGAGTTGTTTTGGATGGAGGAATGCAATTGCGCATTCCGGGAGTTCAAGGAGATTGTGGGGCGGCAGATACTGTTGAACAATCTGTATTATGGAAAAGGGGGAATTCTTCTGGGGTTTGACTCAAGCAAGTTTGGTGCAGGCAGTGTGCTGACCCAAGAAGATGAGGGGAAAGACAGGCCAGTGCTCTACAAGTTGGTTACCTTTTTGGAGGTTGAATCTTGGTACTTGAAGCGCAAGTTGGAGTTATGCGGGGTGACAAGGATCATGTGGAGATTACAGAATATGCTATGGGGGGTGAAAATTGATCTCCTGGTGGGTGCACAAGCACTAGCTAGGATGATTAATTCCCCAACCTTGCCTAATGCTCCTATGAATCAATGGATTGCATACTTACATTTTTTTGGTGCTCCAAAACCTAACCTATAGCCATCAGAATCACTTTTCTAGTATGAGGACAGCTTCAATAATCAAAAATACCTCAAAAATGGATTTTACACCAAAAATAACCCATAGTCACTCAGCCAAAGTACCCCTCTATCTCTTATGGTTTAGAAGATACAGCTCAAATCAACTATGGCCTACCCATACCCCTACCAGTTGTCACAGACCAGTGAAAGTTCATGGACATACCCTGGAAGCCATCAATTACATACCACATACATTAAAACCATACATCACCAAACAAACCTGCAGAAGTATACATAATTAATATATGCAAGACCCTGCATGCAGCACCAAACAAACCTGCAGCAATATACATAATTAATATATGCAAGAACCTGCATGCAGCACCAAAAAAACCTGCAGAAGTATACAGAAGAAATATATGCAAGGCACTGCATGCAGCAACAAACTTGCAGCTGTATACAGAAGAAATATATGCAAGGTACTGCATGAAGGACCAAACAAATGACCAACCACCACTATACATATGTAATCTATGCAGGGGGGACCTGTATCAATGCAGCACAGAAATTCATGCAAGGGTGTACATGCATGCAGATCCTGCACAGCCTCCTCCTCTTACCAGCCAAAATGGCTCATGAACGTTATTCACTGTACCAGGGAGACCCTCAGGGGCAGCCCTGAGGGCAGGATTTTCTATAAATAGAGGGCCTCTCTCCCCCATCTAGGCACCATAAGATCACCCCATCCTCCCCCCAGGGATCACAATGCCTCCTAGGCACCCTTAACCCATACTTTTATTATCCTCAACCATTATCCCATAACCTATACTGTGACCATCACCAATCCCATATCCCATACCATCACCATCACCATCACCATCACCATCATCATCATCATCAACCACCACCATTACCCTGGACCAACCAACGTCATTGACACATACTTTTGACCATTACCCAACACAATAACCCATACTTTTGAACATCCACCACCACCATGATTCACCCAATATCCCATACCCTTGAAAATCACCACCATTTCCCCATAACTTTAACATCACCAAGCATCACCACATACCTTTGCCATCCATCATCATCATCATCACCTACCTTGACCATCATCAGTTATCACCATCATCATCCATCATTGTCATCACCATCCATCATCATCATCATCACCCACCTTGACCATCATCCATCACCATCCATCATCATCATCACCTACTTTTACCATCAACCATCATCATCACCTACCTTGATCATTATCAACCATTCATGCTGTCATCATCCACTTCCATCACCATCAGTTATCAACTATAGGCTCAGCCATTTCAACCTTCAATCATCACCTGTATCATCAAAGGAGTATCAATCAGGAACCAATAAAATAAAAAAAATACATAAAGGCTAAGACTAGATAAATGATTCTTCCCTTACTCAGCTTCATTCCTCAAGTTCACCCATTGGTTCCACCATTTCTTCCTTATCAAGCTTGAAACATTTGATCCTAGGTCTGATGGAGCTACTATATTAGCAACTCTATCTGAAAAATCAGCCACCAATCTCTTTTCTTTTATTGTTGTGAAACTACTATAGTGCTTAGAGGGGTGGGCAATTCAAAACCACCCTTAGTATTCATCTATCTTATCAGTAGTCTTAGTACTAAATTGCCCCTCAAGTGACTTCCAGAAAGCT
This sequence comes from Puccinia polysora, assembly GCA_025617555.3. Taxonomy (NCBI): domain Eukaryota; kingdom Fungi; phylum Basidiomycota; class Pucciniomycetes; order Pucciniales; family Pucciniaceae; genus Puccinia; species Puccinia polysora. The sequence goes on from CM062636.1 coordinate 11,759,987, forward strand.
ATTTCCTATACTTTACCCAATCCCAAAAGGAGTCTCCACACCTTTAGGCACATTTTGGGGAAGGTTTTTACAATGCTGGATGCCTTGTCTCAGTATCCAGAGATCCAGTGTGCGGAAAAGGAGGATTTGGATGTGGAGAAGAGGCTTCTGAAGGTGGCAGCAACGGCTGTGGAATTCAGAAAACATCCCCTGAAACAGTTTTGTAGGTTTCAGGCATTTGAGGAGTATCTTTGGACGCTTCATTTTTGGGAGGGTTTGTTGGTGACAGAGGTTAGATGGGTACAGCGGAAGGTTCCACATTTCTTTCACCAAGATGGGCAGTTATGGAAGTGGGCACTTCCAATACCCTTGGTTGTGGTCACAATGTGGAAGGATCAGGAGGATTTGTTACGGCGCCTCCACAACAACTTAGGGCATTGGGGGGAGGTGGAAATGCAGAAGAGAGTTAAGACCAGGTTCTGGTGGCAAGGACTGGGGCAAATGGTGCATGATTGGGTGCCAAGGTGTGAGCCCTGTCAGCGGGGGAGTACCAGGTTACCTTGGGAGATGCCTATTCCAACGGGTGAGGATTCCATTTTTGGGAGGATCTTGCTGAACATGGTCCATATCAAGGCAGGGAAGTTCCTGTATCTACTTGTGGCTTGGGACAACTTTTTGGGGTGGGTCAAGGCGTGTCCATGGTTAAGCTGTCAGCGGAGAAAGTTGAGAGGTTTTTGGAGGAGGATTTGTTTGCTTGTTGTGGGTATTTGCCGCTCATCAAGTTGTACTGCGGGGTGGAGTTTTGGGGTGATCTTTGGAAGCTGGTTGAATCTTGCGGTGCAAAGTTTGTACAAGTTACGGAACATTATCCAGAGGGAGCGGGGGCAACAGAGATTGGGAATCAGCTGAAAAAGGATGCAATGTTCAAGATCTGCAGAAAAAGCAGGGAGAAGTGGCAGGAAACTTTACCAGTGGTGTTGTTTGCCCATTTGATATTGGTCAAGCGGGGTACAGGATATTTGCCTTACAAACTCTTGTATGGGTGTCAGCCGGTCCTTCTGGTGGATATGGAAACCCTGACTTACCTTGCAATTGACTGGTGTAAGATTTATATCACAGAGGAAATATTTGTGGAGCAGAAAGAACAACTCTTGAGGAGGAAGGAGATGGTGGCAAAGGCCGCAAAGAGGCTGCGGGACAGTTGATCTAAGTTGGTCTGGTACTGGGACAAGCGTTGTGCCAATTGCTTGCAGGACCCTTTGCAGAAGGGCAATCTTGTTCTGCTTTATAATTGGAGCCTGGAAATTCATTGGGGTAAGCTTTTTGCAGATTTCTGGAACAGCCCTTATTGGATGGTAAGTCAGTTTCCAGGCGGAAGTTATCAGTTGGAGGAGTTGGATGGCACTCTGCTTAAGCAGAAGGCGGCTTCAGCTCATGTAAAGAAATTCTACATGCAGGGCACAATGGATTTTGATGAAACCACAGGTTTGGGGAAGCTCAGATCACCAGAGCAGCTTGGAAGGTCTGGTATCTAGAGGCCTTTGTCTGGGGTGGTCCAGGTCTGTTAGGTGATGTATTATTTGCGGAGTTTTGTTTTTTAGGAGTTTCTTGCCTTTTGTGTGTGGGTTTGTCTCTCTTTGTATGATGGTTTGTGAAATCAAGAGGATTCCTTTCTGGGGTGGGCCAGGAATCATATTTATTTCACAGATTAGAAACAAGAATCAAGGAGAATGGCAAAAAAATTAAATTTTTAGGAAGAGATCTTTTTTTTAATTTAGGAGAGAGAGAGAGTTGTGAAAATTTAAGGAAGGAAGATGGAGTGGCGGAGCCTGCAACAGAGCTCACCACTGGTGCAATTATTGCCATGGAGGAGCTTGCAACGCTTTGCAGCCGGGATTCCAACCAAAGTTTGGAGGATGACCAGTATTGGCTCATCCAAATTGCAGAGGTACCGGTTGATTTTTGCTTCCTCAATTCCTTGACCACAATCTTTGTTGTTTCTTTGGATGGCTGCATGATAAGGAGAGATCAGGCAGAATTGGGTAAATCTAGATGAGCAGGGGTTGGATGATTGGAAGGAGATTCAAGGAGACAGATTCCGGATTGTGGAAGAATAGTGCCAAGACCTTTGGACTGGCAATGGAGGCAAAAGCAACTCAACAGTGGGCACAGGAGCTGTTAGGAAATTTTTTATTGAAGTTAGTATGAAAAAAAAGAAACTTACATGGTATGGGAGGCAAATTGGAGATGATCACAATGACCAAGTGGTGTGGGGACTCAATCTCTGCCGGAGGAATTTTGGTTGGGGGAGATGAGGTTGGGGTAGTTGACACTGGAAGAGCAGGTGATGGAGGTTGGAAGAGTGGAACATTGGGAGCAGCCAGGGGGGTATTGGAGGCGTAGCCACTCGGACAAAGGTGTGAGCCATGTCAGGCCCGCAAGGTACTTTTCCAAGTCTGACATTCAAGTTATGATGGCAGCCCCAGGCTTGGGTGGCATCTCCCCAGGCGGCGGCAGTAGCAAAGTCTGTGCGTCAAGGAGAGGGAGATAGCATTTCCATAACCTCTGCAATGGGCAACAAGGAGGCGGATCAATCTGGCTCCAGAGTCCAGTTTTTGGTCTTGATTGGCTCATTATCATCCACCAAGAAGTCAGCCATAGGGCCACGGCAACAACATTTGCGGCAGGGGCTGGAGGTGGAGCAAGGGCAGGGCAGGGGACAAGTCCGCAAGGATCCAGGAGTTGGGGCAAGAAAAAAACACCTGCAGTGGCCTAGATGGCAGGAATTGCAGGATGGGCAACCAGCAGTATGGGTGCATGTTCTCTGCATTCTTGTTCAGTACTCACACAATTCCATGGTGAAGGTCTTTCTCTTTAGGCGGGTCTTGGGTGTATTTTTATGAGTTGGAGGGTGGGGTAACCAATGGGTTGACTAACGTGTTGGAGAGTGGGAATCCTGGGGATAGAATTCAAGTTGTTGGGGGATTTGGTGGTTATTTATAGACATGGAGGCAAGTAGGCTCATTGGAAAAAGGAAAAGAATTTATCAAAGGATTGGAGATTATCAGGGGATATTACCTTAGACGGCGTACAATAAAGGAGTTTCTATTATTTTCTTTGCTTCAAAAAGTGTGATTCCCAGCTTTGTTTCTTGGAGTCTTAATTAGGAAATGGTTCAAGTGCAGAGCTCATTGAGTAGTCCATTTTTTTTATTTACTATTACTTTGTTGTGAGTTAGCTTCAGTGGATACCGTTGAGGGTGGGATAGTTTTTCAGGTAAGGGGATAGGGGTTGGGAGTGATTCTTAAACCATTGTGGGCAGTAGGAACCTTCCTGGCGGAAGCGGATTATATTTAGATTTGCAGGGGTACAGGAGGGTAACTCAAAGGGCTTTGGGATTTCCTGAACTTGGAGTGAGGTTGTTGCAGAGAATTTTATGGAACACAAAATCTCTTTCCACAGTGTGCAGGGGGCTGCTGCAACCAGCCAGTGGGGGGGAGCAAGACCACCTACCTCAATTACTGCAAGGGAGTGATGATACCTGTTTTGCCTAAACCATGCATCATCATTCAGCAGGGCCATTTTAGGGGCCAGAGGGACTCATTTGGAGTCCCTCCACCCCAGTTGGATGTTGGGGCCGCACGCAGGGAGCTGCTGCAACCAGCCCAGTTGTGGCAGCAGTGGGAGGGGGCAAGACTGCCTCCCCCCATTTCTGAAAGGGAATGATGATGCCTGGTTTGCATAAAACAGGCATCACCATTCAGCGGGGCCATTTGAGGGGGTGGAGGGACTCATTTGGAGTTTTTGTTGCAGCTTCTGCAAGCAGCCCAGTTGCAGAAGCAGTGGGGGGGAGCAAGACCACCTCCCTCCATTGTGTCAAGGGAGGGGATGAGTTGGAAAAGCTGTTTGCAACAAGGCAACCAGCAGTGGGGGGGATCTGATCACCCTCCAACCTTCCACAAAGCAACCAGGCCGGTTGCAATGAGGCAACCAGCTGTGGGGGGGACCTGATCACCTTCCCACCAACAAGGGGAACCCTCCCCCACACCCTTTACCGGGGGGAGGAGCAACAGGCTGAAGGGGATCTGATCACCTATCAATGGAAACACCCTGGGGGCATTGACTTCCAGGGCCCTGGTGGGGGAATTCAACCGTCCCCTCCCAGGCAACTGACAGGAAGGGGGGGGACAGCATGTCTGCCAGTTACACACCCCCATTTGTGAGTCTGAGACCAGACCCAGGTGTCTCCTTGGTCCCACCTGGTACATGTGAGGGGCCAGGGGCTGGTTTCATGAGGCAACCAGCCTGTATGTGAGATCAGAGAAGTAACTGGGCTGGTTGTGAGGGACAACCAGACAAGGTTTGAACAGCCAAAGGGCTGTTTCAGTCCTGTAAGGATGGAGACATTAAAATCAACCAGAATAGGCTGGTTGTAAGGGTACAGGGACTGACTCCATGCGGGTTGAGGTAGCCCAAACCAAGTAACAAGGTTTTTAGAGCCTGTAGAGCCCATTTGGGGAGGAATTTTTCCCTTTTCCCCTGTTTTATCATGGGCCCACAAGAGGACAATCTTTTTTACTTAAGGAGATTTTCTCCCTGCTGTTTTCCATCATCCAATCAATAATCCAAAATATTTCCCCATTAGGAAATATCTGAGTTAAACTTTTCAAAAAATTAAATTTCTGATTATATGGCCATCCTTTTTTTTCAAATATTTATTTTTTTCAGTTAAACCCATTGGTTCATTGTTTATCTTGATAAAAAAATGTTTTCTGAAAAATTGATATTTTTCCTGAAATAAGCAATTTAATTTCTTCATAATTTTAACTCTGATACACCCTATTGGGAGAGCCCATTAGCCATTATAGAAACAAGGTCTCCAGAATTTATTTTGCTTTAATTCCTACTCATTTTCCTAAGCTAATTGCTGGCCATAATTTTCACAATGGGTGTATTCATAGGTATATTTTTCTGAACTTGTTTTTTTTTTCTTTTTTTTGGTCTTTTCTTTTTTTCTTTTTCTTTCCTTTATTCTTTTTCTTTTGTTTATTTTTTTTGTTATTCTTTTCTTTTCTTTTTTTCTTCTTTCTTCTTGGTTTTTTCCTTTTTTTTATTTTTTTCTTTTTTTTCTGTTTTTTTCTTTTTCTTTCCTTTATTCTTTTTCTTTTGTTTATTTTTTTTGTTATTCTTTTCTTTTCTTTTTTTCTTCTTTCTTCTTGGTTTTTTCCTTTTTTTTATTTTTTTCTTTTTTTTCTGTTTTTTTCCTTTTCTTTCTTTCTTCTTTCTTTTTTCTTTCTTTTTTTTTTCTTTTTTCTTTCTTTTTCTTTTTTTTCTTTTTTCTTCTTTTTTCTTCTTTTTTTTCTTTTTTTTTTCTTTTTTTTTCTTTTTTTTCTTTTTTTTCTTTTTTTTCTTTTTTTTTCTTTTTTTTTTCTTTTTTTTTCTTTTTTTCTGTTTTTTTCTTTCTTTTTGCTTTTTTTTTCTTTTTTTTTCCTTCTTTTTTTCTTTTTTTTCCTTTTTTTTCTTTTTCTTTTCTTTTTTCTTTTCCTTCTGCTTTTTCTTTCTTTCTTTCTTTTTATTTTTATTTTTATTTTTATTTTTCTTCTTTGTTTTTAAATTTCTTTTTTATTCTTTTGTTCTTGTTTTTTGTCTTTTTCTTTTTTTCTTATTTTTTCTTCTTTTTTTGTTTTTTGCTTTTTTATCTTTTTTTATCTTCCTTTTTCTTTTTCTGATTTTTTGCTGTTTTCCTTTTTTCCTTTTTTCCTTTTTTTTTTTTTTTTTTTTTGTCTTTTCTTTTCTTCTTTTCTTGTTATCTGCTTTTTTCTTTTCTTTTCTTCTTTTCTTCTTTTTTTCTTTTCTTCTGCTTTTTTCTTTTTTCTTATTTTTTTTTTGAATTTTTTTGTCTTTTTTTTCATTTTTTTCCTTTCCTTTCTTTTTTTTTTTATTTTTTTTTTCATTTTCATTTTCATCTTTTTTCATTTTTTTCATTTTTTTCTTTGTTTTCTTTTTTTATTGTTTCTTTCCTTTTTCTTGGCCTTTTTTCCTTTTTTTCCTTTTTTTTCTTTTTTCTTTTTTTTATTCTTATATTTTCTTTATTTTTCTCTATTTTTTTTGCCCTCTTTTTTATTTTTTTTAGTTTTTTCATTTTCTTATTTTTCTTTTTCTTTCCTTTTTTTTCTTTTTTCTTTCTCTTTGTTTCCCTTTTCTTTCCCTTTTTTTTCCCGTTCTTTCTTTATTTCTGTTTTTATTTTTCCTCCTTTTTTCTTTTTTTCCTTTTTTTTTCCTTTTTTTCCCTTTTTTTTCTACTTTCTGGTTTTCTTTTGTTTTTTCTTTTTTTTGCTTTTTTTTCATTTTTTTTCATTTTTTTTCCTTTTTCTTTTTTTTCATTTTTTCCTTTTTTTTTCTTTTTTTTTTTTCTTTTTTTCATTTTTTTGTTCCTTTTTTTTCTTTTTTTTTTATCTTTTTTTGGTATTTTTTTCTCTTTTTTTTTCTTTTTTTTTTCTCCTCAACCCAAACACTACTTGCATCCATCCAAGCTGCAGGGGTGGGTCTCAATATCACATGTGCAAAAATTGTTTTTGTCATGGTATGTGGTCCATGAATAGTTGAAAAAATATTTACTTGGAAGGGATGAAATGGGGTTAAATTATTTGAAAATCTTACAGCTTTGAAGGAGATCAAACATTAATAGAATAAAATAAAAGGGAAACCACGGCGAAATCAAGGGTATTCCTGGGGGAAAATAATGGGAAATTAAAAGACACCTTTGATAATTCCTACAGAAACCAATTAGAAACACAGTGGAAAATCTGAAGAATTAAATGAGAATTAATTGGTCACTTTTGGAGAATTCAAGAGGAGACTCAGAAGCAATAATGGATCTGTCAGCCTCCTGGATGCCAAGACCCTTGCTATCCTTTAGCTACCAGAGGTGATATTGTAAATAATAAATATATTATTTAATAATTGCAGCAAAAATCCGTAGAATACTTGGATTAAGCTTATTGCAAGGTTAAATGGTTTGGTTATTTTTTATTGTTTCAAATCAAAATTGATTATTAAATATTTATAGAGGGGCCACAATTATTTCGGGGATCTTTAACACCTCTCTTCAGGGATTTCAGTATGAAAACACGTAGTCCTGGTTACTTTGGGTTCTTTAGTTTAAAGATTATTATACCCAAAGATAATATGTATATAAAATACACAATGGAGTGGTAGGGCCTTGAAGCCAAGCTACCACGAAAGAGAAAGGAAAATAATACTCACTGGTATATTATTAAATCCTTTGGGTATCTGTTTGCGACGTGTACTGATGGGTTAAACCTGTATACTGGGGTTATAAGGTTGTTCAGCAGTTTTAATTGATAAAAAGAGGTTTGAAGACGGATATTACTGATCAGACATTGCCATAAATCACTTACTTATCTCTTATAAGTATTTTATTACCTTGGCACGGCGTCTGGATATGAATATTACTGGGTCTCTGCCCAACAACATCCTCAAAAGAGCTCTGTATTTATAGTTTTTGGGGTCCCAATATGGTCCTTCTGAGGGTTGTAGGTGCTCAAAGGGATGGACACTAAGGCTAGCAGGGTAACCAGGGGTAGCCTGTCATGTGCCCTTGGTGCTATAGCCCGGGTAGCATATAATTCCTTAGGGTATGGGAATTATTCTACCTTATAATGGACATTAGGACGTGTGAATAACACTAATCTGTCCTATTTATGTATTATTTAATTATTTATCCTTAGTATATGTTCCCTGTAATATAATAATTATATTATTAGACATCTCTACGTACATTTTGATGTCAGGTAAGTTCTCATTATGTATCATATAACTGGAGTAAAAGGTCATAATATTGTTTTTACTCCTTATCTACGAGTTCCAGTTGATTTATTAAGATAATTACTTAAAAATATAAGTCATGAGAATTCATGTAATATTATTACATCATTATCTTCCTTAGTATGTCCTAAAGATGTTGATGTATAGTAATTCTCATAAAAGTATATTAAAGTATTTTAATATATTTTTTGAAGCTGTCATTGTCTTATTTTCGACATTCTTGATTCTTTGCATTATATTATTAAAAAAATACGTGTAAAGATTATTTAGGTATTTTTATATAATATTATGTATATTTAGACATTCTACTATCCACGGGAACCTTTATTACATATGTAACAAGTTCCCGTGTATGTTGTAGCCTGTTTATGCGGTACCCAGGCTGCCTGTCACTATGTCAGCCTGTAGTCCTGCAGCTGCGTACTTGTCAGAGGCCCGGGGCTGCGTACACGACCCTGACGGGTTGACACGGCTGTATCTCAGCTGCGCGCGGGTGCTGTGGCTGCTGCGGCTGTGTGCGGGAATTGTGACAAAACACATTTCCGCCCGTAACTCCTAAAATATACACAACACCTCAATTCTGACTGAATTTTAGGTGTGAAACCTATACGTTGTGGTGACCAATCCGGGACACCACGGAAAGAAAAAAAAAATATCTTTGTTGGTTGTACCCCTATGGGTACCTTCATTTCCACCCATCTCTCAACCTCTCCCTGTCCTAGCGGTCTAGGACAGGCCTCTTGCCTGTCTCTCCGCTTTGATCCCCCCCTTCTATGTTCAACTCCTACTTGTTGCGCTCGCGGCCCTGACTTTGGGCGACGCGAGCAATTGTCGAACCACCTTTGACAATCCCTACGATCCTAACTCATCCAACCTCATCCTTCTATCACCCATCCTTCCTCATCCTCCTCACCCTCTTCAATGTTCATCACCAATCTCTTCCATCCACTCTCTACCTCCCCCATCCCAGCCATGAGAGAGAAGGCAAAGAGGATCAAATCAATCGCAAGGTGTCCCATCAAACCCAATCAATTGGTCGACTACAACTGTCCTTGCTCCGGTTATCCCACTCACTCATCCTCCCAGGCTTGGCTCATTGATCCCGAGAAGGCAAACTATTGGCCCAGGCTCAGGGAGGCAAACGAGGATGAACACGACCTGAGGTCCGGTAGACCAATGCTTGAATTCGATCTACCCAACTGTCAAACTTATGAAGAATCCATCACGCTCGCTAACTGGGATCTACTCCTCTACACCTGTGGCTTTTGTTCCATCGATCACGATTGATCCAGGCGTCACGTCTCAAAACTACTCACCTATCCCATCACCATCGAGCTCCACCCTCAATACCGACCAACAAGGAGATCATCATCCATCTCTCCCATCATCTGATCCAACCGACAACCGCAAGCAACCGCTTGCTGCTGTCGGAACCTTCACCCTGCTGTTGCCGCCGATCAGGCGACGACAGCCGTTGTCAACACCCGCGACCGCTGTTGCGGGTGTCCATCTGGTTGCCCGCGGTCATTCTTGATGCGGGCAACATTTCTTTTTTTTCCTCTCATCCCATCTTTTTTTTATGTTTTCATTTTTCCGCACCTATTTGTAGTATCTCTTGTACATAGTATACAGTGCCTCATGTCTATAAAAGGAGGGGCTCTCCCCTGCCTTTTGGCCCAGCATGAGAGGATCCTATCATCATCATCCTAGCATCCAATGAGACCATCATCATAATCAAACTTATCCGTGGGCATCCTTCCCCACTTATCTGAGCAATTTATCCGGGTATATCTATGATTGCCCCTTGATCCTTTGAGCCTCCATACTCAAACTCTGTCCCTTGTGACCTTGATCCTTATCACCAACCAATAGCCTTGCTGGTTGAAGAAGAATTCCTGTCTGTCTGAATTCTTGAGTGTGTTATACCACTCTGATCCCTTTTTCCGACCATACTGGTCTTGATCTCTCCTTGATCATCTTTCTGGAGCCAATCACGTTTGATTGAAGAGGTTTTATTAAGCTTAAAACCTGGAGTGTTATACCTCCCTTCTTCTTTAAGGTTGAATTTTGCCACGCTATTCTTGAGTCCCTTGAGAAGTGTTGGGATATTCTTGCTCAAATTTGTTATTAATTTGCTTCTAGAGCTTCATAAACAAATTGCTTTTGTTTTGTTCAGCCTCCCACAGTTATCTGGTACCCTTCAAGCGCTTGATTGCGGAGAGTTGGGCAGGTTCATTGAGAACCTGGAGGTTGGTTGGGATTGAGTTGATCTTTCCTAATCAGCTGCTGACGACCAGAGTTATTAGCTTGTGGGCGTTGTTACTTACAACTGCCTTGTCCTATTGAACTCTGAACAAACCTTGACTTATTTGTTCAAGTCTTTACCTGCACCATCTTGCCTCAGATAGTGTTGTTTCCATCGCTACCGACAACTCTTATCCTCTTCCCTTACTTTGATTTCTCATCCATAAGGTTCTGGACCTTGATTCCGGTTACATTTAAATATTATTGTAACTCCTAGGAGGGCAGCCTAAACAGCACCTTTCCCCTCCACAGAACTGCCACGGCTTAGCACCATTTGGAGTCTTACAACGTGACAATGTGTGCGAAATATTTAATTGGCCAAAAAGCTCAATACTGGAGCCGTAGTATTTTGGTTCTTTTTTTCTTAATTATTTAAAAATATAAGGAGTTGGATTTCAAGGGTGGGGTCAGTAAGTGACCCTACCAAATTTTGGATGGAGAATCTATTTCTGTAATAATATTTATGGTTTTCCTACTCCTTCTTAGGTTAGTTGTATTATTATTATTTTTATGTTATTTTAGTTACTTTTTCAGCTTGCTCTGAAATAGTAGCAAGCTGACATTCCCCCACTCCAAGATATGGTCATATCTGAAAAAAATCTGGAGAAAGTTGGGAGAAAAAAAAATTAACTTCATAGGTGCTTCAGTGCCTTTTACTGGCTCTGTAATTTCTGAGATGTATTGGTCCGTCAGGTATATTATTTTCTGGTAACCATTCATCTTTGTCTGCAGATTCCCCTTTGTATCTTACTAAGTATATTCTGATGTCTTTTCCTTGTACCCTCTCTTTCTTATCTCTCAATATCCTTCTGACTTTCCCTTTTTCTTTTACAGGGTCAGGTTCTATTGGGACTATTGCTGGAGGGAGGTTGCTGCCTTCTCTTGGTTTAAAGTGTTTGACTAGGCTAACAGGAAATACCGGATGTTTTCTTGATGATTCTTCACTCAATATTACTTCCACAGCATTTCTTTCCATGCATCTTCTTGATAACAAATGGTCCAAAAAAGGCTGGTTTCATTTTCCTGTTGCCTGCCAGGTTGTTGAAGTTAGTTTTAGATATCAATATCTGGTCTCCTATCTTAAAGTCAGGTTCTTTATGGGATTTGTCCCATCTTTGTTTGTTGTATTCAACAGCTTCTTCCACACATTTCTGAGCATGGTTATTTGCTACATCTATCATCTTTTTAAAGTCAAGAGATGTTGGATGAATAGTGGCTAAGTTATAGTTCACGTTATTCCTAGGGAGTTTTGGAATCCATCCTCTTTCTAGTATGTAAGGGGCTTCCTTGGTGGTAGAATTTTTACTGCTGTTATAAGCCATTTCTAGGGCTGGGAGTAGGCTGACCCAATCATGGCAATAACCATCAGAGTTTCTGTATTCTAGACCAAAGCTACAGAACCTCCTTAGCATATCTTCTAGGGTCTGTATCATCCTTTCAGCTAATCCGTCAGTTTGGGGATGGTATGCTGTAGAAAATGCTAGGGTAGTACCCAGTATATCATGTAGATTCCTCCAAAATTCAGATGTGAATTTGGGGTCTCTGTCACTGATTATAATCTTGGGTATACCCACATCAGCCATTATCCTATTCCAGAATAGTAAGGCTACATCCATAGCACTATCCTTCTTGTGGTTAGGTAAGAATTTTGCCTTTTTGGAATATCTATCAACTATAACTAGGACAGAGTTATAAGAATGAGTACCTCCAGGGGGGAGGCCAGTGACAAAATCCATGTTGATAATTTCCCACCTGGTGGTAGGTTCAGATATCTTCTGTAAGAGTCCAAACCTTTTTCCAGTAGTTTTATTAGATTTCTGGCAGGTTTCACAGCTGGTAACATATTCTGTAGTGACTTCTTTCCAGTCTATTCACCAGGAAGTTTTTTTCACTTTTTCTAAGGTTCTTTCTGTGGATAAATGTCCTGATGAACAGTTGTCATGGCATTCCTGGAGTATATGTTGTATATGCTCTTTGTTGCTCAGTACTAATATGCTGGAATGTTTGTGTCTATAGTAAAGGAGACTATCCCAAAAGGTAAACCTTCCTGCTTTATAGGGTTTAAGCAGTGAAGCGGGTAGGCTATTTATCAAAGCTGCTTCTGGGGATTCACATTCCATAATGGTGATCAGCAGCTTGATCTCAGGAGAGTAGCTATCCCTTACTAAGTTGAAGAAAGCAGTATCTAATTCACATAAGTGGATTCCCATTATTGGAGCACTTAATGAAAAAAGATTGATATTCTAGATAGGAAAGATATCTTGATCTTCAGGGTCATATGCTGGATTGTTAGAGTCATTAGGCAACGCATTCCTACTCAGACTATCTGCATTCTGATGTTTAGCTCCAGCTTTATGTACTATAGTCATCTGCCCTCTATATTGTTGTATATCAATTTGCCACCTGAGAATATGTCTGCTGGGGGTTTTCATGTTCATAAGAGTTCTTACAGCATTGCAATCCGTGATTACTTGAAAAGTGGTACCTTCTAAGTAATAGTGCAGCTTCTCTAAAGCCCATACTAGTGCCAAACATTCCAATTGACTGGCCCCATATCTCTTCTCAGTATCTTTGATCTGTCTAGATATGAAGAGTACGGGTTTTTCTAATGGTTTGTCTTCTTCTATCCTTTCCTGATGTAAAGAAGCTCCTAGCCCTTCCATGCAAGCGTCAATGTATAGTTTGAAGGGTTTAGAGTAATCTGGTTGGATAAGTAGAGGAGTAGAGTTCATAGCTATTTTTAATTCATCATAGTTCTTTATTCTCTCATGAGTCATTTCAAATAGTGTATTGTTTTTGCATACCTCATACAGACTTTTAGTTAGCATAGCAAACTTTGGTATATATTGTCTGTAATAACTGCATAAACTGATGAAGGACAGTAATTCTGTCTTGTTTTGAGGCATAGGTCTATTCATGACAGCAGCTATCTTATTTTGATCAGCAGCTAGAGTTAGACCAGAGACTATATGTCCTAAGGCTTTCAATCCTCCGTAGCCAAAATTGCATTTCTTCATGGAAACCTTTAATCCTGCTTTGGAGATAGTCTGGAGTACTAATCTTACTTGGTTCATATGAGTATCCCAGTCATCAGAGTATATGATAACGTCATCTATGTATACCATCATCCATCCTTGTCTGATGTAAGTGTTGGAATTCTAAATGAATTCATTTCATTTGTCTTTGAATTTCCTTTTATTCATATTCATTTTTGTCTTTGAATGTCATTTCTGTCATTTCATTTCTTTTATTTCCTTTTTCTTTTTCACACACGAGTGACCCTGCGCGCATGTCTTCACACGCTTCACTTCTGAAATGCCCCACGCAGTGTAGAAACTCCAGTTCTGCTGCAACTCCTCACTATTTGTATTGCTCGATGTAGTCTCTGTGTTTGCCCTCAGGACACTCAAGTCCTCCATGACGATTGGCCTATTCTTTCAGAAACCTCCAGCGACTCCACTAGTCTTTTCTCGAGCCCACTACTCCGTGATCTTTCTTTGTCTCCTGTTTTGACCTTTCATCTGGCCGCCACTCTTTTGGTTCTTTTTAGGTTCATTTTCTTCTCCTCTTTATTTTCAGCTGTTTCTGTGTGTGTCAATTTTCTGTCTGATGATCTCAATTCAAATTCTTTTTAGCCTCTAAACTTCTCAGATTTACAGTCCCAAGGCTTCTCTAATCCGACTCAAAAGAACCAAAAGATTCCGCCATGTCCAACGATGAAGACAGCTCAAAACAAAGAAATCTCCCAGTCCTAAACGAGACAAATTACTCTTCCTGGGCATTACGTATCCAAAGCTATTTGCGCCGTAAAGGACTTCTCGAGTATACCAAAGGAGAGGAAGGGAAAGATCCTGTTGTACCAATTACTGCTGCTCAAAAACGAAAAAGCTACAAGGCTGCTGACATCTTAATACAACATCTAGGAGACACAGCTTTCGATGCTGTCATTAATCCCACTAACCAATCCAATCCTATCTCCATCTGGAATGCAATCTTGGAAAGATACGCCTTGCTTTCTACCACTAATCGAGGCAGAATCTGGCTTTCTTTCATACGATACCAGTTCACTGGAGATCTCACTGCTTACATCCAAGAATGCCGCAAACTCATGAACGAACTTGCGACAGTCCAACTCAAAGTCCCTGACAACATTCTTAGTTTTACTATTCTCGCCAAACTTCCTTCTCAATTCTATCACGTAGTCGATTCCATCCTATTGAATGATAACTTACTGAAGTTTCCCACCAAAGTTCTGAATAAACTTCAAGAGGTTACTCATCTTGAGTCCACCAGATTGGCCAAAACACCAACACATGAAGGCTCCTCCTCCTCCACTGCTCTCTACAAGTCTTCCAATAGCAAGTCAAAAAGACGTCCCAAACATCCCTGCTTGAAAGGTAAACACAATCCACTTGCCGACCATCCCTAAAATTGCTGCTGGATGGTTCATCCCCATCTCAGACCCACCAGTAATCATCAAGGATCTGCTCATCTCACCGACACAGCTGCTTCTTCCCAACCTGCCGATGGAGCCTCCCAAGAACCCTCAGCCTACTTCAGTGCGCAAATCTATCTACAAAACAATTCGCCTCAGTCACTTCCTTTGCTTCCAGTATTGGACTCAGGAGCCTCACACCACATCATCAATGATCCCCAATGGCTTTGAAATCCCAGAAAGACTGCCATCAAGATAGGCACGGGTAATGACAAGAATGCTCTTGACGCTACTGCAATTGGTGAAGCATTTCTGATCAACCATGATGGAATTCGTGTCAAGTTGAAGAATGTGTTATTAGTCCCGAAAATAAACCAATGCCTAATCTCTCTGTCTCAACTCAAATCAAAGAAGGTCGTCATCAAGAAGGTGGGATTCTCTGGATCCTCCATCTCCTTGGACAATTTTGAATTGATTGGGTCAACCTCAAACAATCTGCTTGAACTGTGCGGGATCCGATTTGAACATGAAAAGATCAAAGCACTTTGCTCAGCTCCTGCGCCTCCTAACATGCACATCAAACTTGGTCACGCAAGTGATGCCAAACTCAAGATCCTCTTCCCTGACTCCAACCTACCGGACACCTCAAAGTGCGAAACTTGCCATGTGGGGAAGATGATCTCTACACCGTTCAACAGCAGCTTCAAACCAGTCTCTCGAGTTCTGGAAACTGTCCACATGGACCTGGTTGGACCGTTCGCGGTACACTCTCTCAGTGGAAGCAAATACTTCCTCACTATTGTCAATCAGTTCTCAAGATTCAAGTCTGTAGCTCTTTTAAAATTGAAAGACGAAACCCTGGATGCCTTCAAAACCTACGTGAAGAAAGTCAAACGATTACACAATGCCAAAATAGTGAATATCCTGACTGACAACGGAGGTGAGTTCATTGGCCAGGATTTCAAGCTCTTTTGCAAAGATGCTGGGATTAATCATCTCCTTTCACCACCATACACTCCGCAACAAAACGGACTTGCAGAACGTGCAAATTGATCTATTCTCAAAAAGACTCGCTGCCTTATGCTGCAAGCCAAAGTAACAAGTAGATTGTGGGGTGAAGCTGTCAACACAGCAGTCAATCTTCTTAACCTGCTTCCCATCTCTTCCAACAACAACTTGATTCCCTACAAATTTTGGCACAAGCGATCTGTCAACTATCAATTTCTGAAGCCATTCGGTTGTGCTTCCATCGTGTTGATCCCAAAACACCTCAGAAGATCAAAGCTTACTCAAACTGGCTTCAAAGGGGTGCTTGTTGGCTTTGCAAATGACTTCTCCAACTATTGGGTGTTCAATCCATTGACCAACAAAATAGTCATCTCAGCCAAAGTTTGTTTTCTGGAAGACTTCTTTGACGGCACCAAGTCCTCCGAACTCAACTCATCAGATCCGCTTCCCGAAATTGACTCTTTTTCCACATCTGAAGAAATCAATTGTGAGGACAAGACTCTGCCTATTCAACTAACGGAGACAAATGAAACTACTCCCTTGAATCATTCGCCAAAATCTCCCAGTACTCCACCCACCTCTGATAGAGAAAGCCTAGATTTTGAAATTTCCACCAACAATATCTTGAATCATCCCCGGAGACCTAACTCCCAACTCTATCTAGTTGATATCCATTACAAAGACCCCAAAACCTTGAAGCAAGCGCTAAATAGTAAATACAGGTTGGAATGGATACATGCAATGGAAAAAGAAGTGGACAACATTAACAGCTATGATGTATGGGAGGAAGTGGATGATGTAGGCGATACGACTAAAATCAAATGCATATGGGTATTCAGAACCAAACGAAACGAACAAAATGAAATTATCAAATTTAAGGCAAGACTCTGTGCACAAGGCTTCAACCAAGTCGAGGGAGTGGACTTCGTTAACACTTTCGCCCCTACAGGTGACAAAAGCTCTCTTTGACTTCTCATTTCTCACGCTCTTCGAAACAATCTTAAATTTCATCAATTGGATGTCAAGGCAGCTTTCCTGAACGCCCCATTGGCTGAAAGGATTCATATCTCAACCCCCCCGAACGTGACGGTCCAACAAGGAAAAAATCTTACGTCTGAAAAAGGCCCTGTATGGAATTAAACAGGCCCCGCAGGCCTGGTACGTTACTCTGAGTCAATGGCTCCTGGACTCTGGCTTCAAGAGATGTAGCAGTGATCACTGCGTCTTCTTCTCCAAAACCACCTGGCTCTACATACATGTGGACAACATTGCGATATTCAGTAAGCACCCCAAGGATTTTGTTACGCTCATCAGCAGCAGATTCAACGTGAAATATCTTCACAAATCCAAACTCCTCCTTGGCATTAATATCCATCAAGCCCTGGGTGTAGTCAAGCTTTCGCAAGAGTCTTACATTCTTTCCACGGCGGCAGAATATCCCCTTCCCAAGCATAAAGAACACTCAGTTCCATTCGCTCCTCACAGCAAGTTGTTTCCTGCCACCAACGTGGAATCAGCCGAATTCGCTAGGTCAGGCCTCAACTACGGCAAGCTTATCGGCGAACTCAACTACATTAGAGTCAACACCAGGCCCGATATTACCTTTGCGGCAAACTACCTGGCGCAATTCCTCAATGCTCTGGGTGTGGTACACTACAACGCTGCTCTTAAGGTCCTCAGTTATCTGGCCCATACTGCGAACAAGGGGATTGAGTACACCACTAACTCATCCGCTCCTCTCACTGCCTACGTGGATGCTGACTGGGCCACCTGCCCCACAACTCGACGCTCTATCTCCGGGATCATTTTAACCTGGTTCGGTAATCTAATCACGTGGAAGTCCAGAAAGCAGGCGACTGTCTCTCTGTCAACCACCGAGGCGGAATATAAGTTTGTGGGTGATGGAGTGAAGGAGGTCCTGTGGATGCAAACCTTCCTAAGCAAAGTAGTAGGTTGTAATTTTGACACTCCTACTGTGATTTACAAAGATAATGAAGGCTGCATTAAGTTAGCCATGCAGCAGGCAAATCAAACAGGCTTCAGGTCGAAACATCTTGACTTACGGCACCATTTCATTTGAGAAGAACTTGAAAAAGGAAGAATTCAATTGCAGAAGACATCGTCAAAAGATAACTGTGCCGACTTCCTCACAAAGGCCCTTTCGAGGATTCCGCTCTTAAATTGTTTGAGTTTCTTGAACGTAAGGTAAATTCAAAGCCAGGGAGGGTGTTGGAATTCTAAATGAATTCATTTCATTTGTCTTTGAATTTCCTTTTATTCATATTCATTTTTGTCTTTGAATGTCATTTCTGTCATTTCATTTCTTTTATTTCCTTTTTCTTTTTCACACACGAGTGACCCTGCGCGCATGTCTTCACACGCTTCACTTCTGAAATGCCCCACGCAGTGTAGAAACTCCAGTTCTGCTGCAACTCCTCACTATTTGTATTGCTTGATGTAGTCTCTTTGTTTGCCCTCAGGACACTCAAGTCCTCCATGACAATTGGCCTATTCTTTCAGCAACCTCCAGCGACTCCACTAGTCTTTTCTCGAGCCCACTACTCCGTGATCTTTCTTTGTCTCCTGTTTTTACCTTTCATCTGGCCGCCACTCTTTTGGTTCTTTTTAGGTTCATTTTCTTCTCCTCTTTCTTTTCAGCTGTTTCTGCGTGTGTCAATTTTCTGTCTGATGATCTCAATTCAAATTGTTTTTAGCCTCTAAACTTCTCAGTAAGTACCTAGAACTGTATCCATTGTTCTCTGGAAGTGTGATGGAGCATTCTTTATGCCAAAAGGCATCATGAGATATTCATATATTCCCAAATGACAGATTATTCTCATAAACTTCCGGCTTTCAGGACTTATTGTTATCTGGTGAAAACCTTTAAGCATATCCATAGTAGTGATGTACTTAGCCTTGGACAAATTATGCAAAGCATGATCAATCCGGGGTATAGGATAATAATCTGCTTGAGTGTAATTGTTGAGCATTCTTAATTCTCCTACCATTCTTGACTTGTCATTATTCCAAGCTATGATTACAGGTGTGGTGACATCTTCCTGTTCATTATGTCCTACTTTCCTTAACACTTGTAAGTCTATTAGTTCTTGGATATGTTCCTCAAGAGCTTTTCTAGACTTAGGATTAGACGGATAGGCTGGTCTTCTTAATTTAGGAGGATAAGGAGGCTTAATGGTCAATGTTAATGCCATATCATGTCCTTTAATATCACCAATGGGATGGTCTTTAGTACAGAAAGCATTCTGGTTCTCAAAGCAGATTTTTAATATATCTTTCTTCTGTTCCTCAGAAAGTTTTGTATTCAGAGCTGCTTGAGAGAAATATTCTTGATCAAAGTCTTCTAAATGCTTTTGGTAAATAGAGAAGGGGAAGTTAGACTGAATAGTGCATATCTTAAACTTCTTATCCCAATTACCTCCTACTGTGAAGTATCCTCCTCTTCTCTGGAACACGTCTATACCATATAGACATAAGGCATCATTACCCAGTATCAGGTAGTCACACAGACCGCTGAGTAATACTACAAACTCCACTTTTATTCTCAATGATCCTTTAGTGTGAGGTAATATTATAGGAGCAGTCCATACTCCAATAGCATTCATAGTAGAGTTGCAAGAACTGAATTTGGCTTTTGGGACAGGTAAAAGGTGTTCCCTCCAATTAGGGTCCCATTTGTTTAAGAATTCCGCACAGAAACATGAACAAAAGGCTCCACTATCCAGCAATAACCTTATGGGTCTGTTTTTATACAACCCAGTTGCATAGCACGTTTGACCAGTTGTATAACCTTTTCCACTCATAGGTTTAACTGTTAATGGTTTAACATCCATAATGTGTCTAGGAATTACATTGTTGGGGTAGGCTAGAATCCCCATGAATGTTATTGATCTCTGCAGAAGTACCTATATCCCCTTCTATAACATTAACAGGGTTGGTCAAGATCAATTCACATTCAGAAAGAGATCCTTCAGTATCAGCTATATCTTCATAGTTCTGATTCTCTTCAACCTCCTGTTCTCCTTCCAAGACTGCTTTCTTCCTTCTTGGTAATGGACAGTCTTGTCTCATATGCCCAGCTTTGTTACAATTCCAACAAGTTTCAGGCGTCCTCTCTTTATCCCTATTCTCATTAGGTTTCTTATTGTCAGAGGCATTTATCAGAGGAGTTTTTTCTCTGGTTTTGTTAACAGTATAGTTCTCTTTGGGTCTAGAAGGGGCTTTCTTGTCCAACCCATTCATGTCTATTACTTCTTCTAACACATTGATTAGAGTAGGCAAGCCCGCATACATGCTCATCCTACATCTTACGCTATGGTTAAGATTTCCAGGACACAGGTTGAGAAGTATTTCATTTACTTCCTCTTTATCAGCATCTGGATAGAAGCAATCCAATCTTTTCTTCTGTTCCAAGCACCCTTTGTGAGGTTTGTCCTTGGAGGGGTCAAATGAGGAATTTTTGAAATTTTTCATCATTTTCCTTTTCCACATTCTAGAACCAAATTTTTCTTTGATCAGAAGTTCCCAAGAATTCCATGGTAAGGATCCTACTTCTTCTCTCTTACTGATAAACCAGTCCAATGCTACTCCTTCAGATAGTCTAGGTAACCGGACTACAGCTATGGCTTCTGGTAAGTCATAAGAGTTAATGGTGTAATCAATAAATTTAATAAAATTTATATGATTTTATTCTCCTTCTCCTGAGAATTTGGGCCATTCAGAAATAGGGGGTAACAGTTTGAGTGCTTTCTCCATCTCAGGAGTAGGACTAGGCCTAAAGGTGTCACTCCTATGCATTCCTAATAAGGGTGGTGCATGAGGAGTAGTGGTTTGTCTGGGAGGTTTTGGTTCCTCTGTAGTACTCTCCAAGGGGTTGGTTAGACGGACTTTTAAGTCTCTAAGATCATTTTTGATCAAATTAAGTTGCAGGTCCACTTTGGTATTGAGCACATCCAATTTTTCACTAAGGGATAGAATAGAACTGTTAGTGGTGGTTGCCAATTCTTCTTTTAAGGGGTGGAAAGACATAATGAAATCTTCTTGTATTCCGGATAACATATTCTCAATTTTTTGAGTTTGTTTGATCCTACCTTGATTAATTGTCTCCAATAATTGCTCTGTGTGTTATTTAATCTCTTCCATTCCTACCGTCTTTGTTTGGTTATTAATTAATTTGGCTACTACTGAGGTTAATTTATCCATTTGGGTGGAAACCCCGTCCAAATTTTCACAAACAATTTTAAAATTATGACGCATATCATTAGAAAAGGAAGTAATTACATCAGAGGTCTGTTTGGGATCAGAGTTAGAGGCTAATTGTTGTAAACCTTTTTCCACTTTTGAGCTAGTTATATTATCTGGTCCCAGTCTTTCTTTCCCTTTGGCTTGGGATGGGAAGAGGATCTCTTCTTTCCTGATCCTTTTCCTTTCAGTTGGGCTAATTGATCCCACGGATTCCACTTTTCTACGTAGGATTCTACCTCTTTCCTTGGAATCAGTTTCTGAAGAGCTATCTGGGTGGCTTTTGCCTGGGAGATTATCTTTTTCATGGATACCATGTCCTCCTTGGCTTGGGCTTCTTTGAATTCTTCCCAATATTTCACGTGCTCTTTGACTAGGTCTTTGATCCTGGACTCCTTGGCCATATTCTGCTGGGTTGGCTGCAGGGAATCTTCTTGTAAAGGAGGGTTGCTTGATTCTGCTACTTTCTCTGGCTCTAGGTTGGGAGAGGGCAGAAGTGGTTGGTGCTGCTCCTTTCTCATCAACATTTGGTTCACGGGTTCTAATCCCTTCATTGTTGTCCTTACTGGTGGTCTCACGGTTACTGAGAGCTGTTGGCAAAGATCCATAGGAGGGAATTCTTCCTGAGGCTCTCGTGTTACGTCTGATCATTTTCAGAATAATATGTTTATAAGTGTTTTTACAGAAAAAATACGTAAAAATAAGTTTTGTTTCAAAACTCACTTAAATTGATATTCAAAGGTACTAAGACCTTATTGGGGTTGAATTGATCTCTAGTAGGTAATCCTACGGGGTCTTGGTGGGTTCCAATGAGGTCTTCACCCGTCCAATCAATATTTTCAGGGCGTCCGGAGAGGTCTGGGACTTCCTGATCTAATAGATCCACTTCAGTGGTGGTGGTTTCTGGTACAGGAGGGTTCACTGGTAAAAAAGGTGTATTTTATTGGTTTAATAAAATATATTAATATTATTTTTTTTAAAAAATAAATGGTGATGCAAGTTGTGTACTTACTTTTATATTTCAAAAAGTAATTTACGCGGTATTTTTTCCAAGCTTTATGTTTTCTTAATAGAGCCTGAAAGTTGATACACCTTTCAAGATCTTCTTGTTCAAGTAGTTTATCTAAGTGTTTGTGTGCAGACAAAATATTAAGTTGCTCAGCTGGAGTTAAAGCTTTCCAACCGGTAGGTTTGTAATTTTTAATGTATTCTTCTTTTCTTATCTTTAAAAGATTTAGATAATAGATCATTAATTCTGCATTGGTTTTGAAATCCACTCCCAAAGAATTGAATAATAAATCATGGTTATAAAGTCAGATAAATTTATCTTTGATTTTATTTTTTTGTGAAAATGTCTGGTCCAAGGTATTAAATATAATAAAATGGAATATTTCCCGGCCAGACCCCCAATTGTCAGCCTCCTGGATGCCAAGACCCTTGCTATCCTTTAGCTACCAGAGGTGATATTGTAAATAATAAATATATTATTTAATAATTGCAGCAAAAATCCGTAGAATACTTGGATTAAGCTTAGTTCAAGGTTAAATGGTTTGGTTATTTTTTATTTTTTCAAATCAAAATTGATTATTAAATATTTATAGAGGGGCCACAATTCTATTGGGGATCTTTAACACCTCTCTTCAGGTATTTCAGTATGAAAACACGTAGTCCTGGTTACTTTGGGTTCTTTAGTTTAAAGATTATTATACCCAAAGATAATATGTATATAAAATACACAATGGAGTGTTAGGGCCTTGTAGCCAAGATACCACGACAGAGAAAGGATGATAAGACTCACTGGTATATTATTAAATCCTTTGGGTATCTGTTTGGGACGTTTACTGATGGGTTAAACCTGTATACTGGGTTTATAAGGTTGTTCAGCAGTTTTAATTGATAAAAAGAGGTTTGAAGACGGATATTACTGATCAGACATTGCCATAAATCACTTACTTATCTCTTATAAGTATTTGATTACCTTGGCACGGCGTCTGGATATGAATATTACTGGGTCTCTGCCCAACAACATCCTCAAAAGAGCTCTGTATTTATAGTTTTTGGGGTCCCAATATGGTCCTTCTGAGGGTTGTAGGTGCTCAAAGGGATGGACACTAAGGCTAGCAGGGTAACCAGGGGTAGCCTGTTATGTGCCCTTAGTGCTATAGCCCGGGTAGCATATAATTCCTTAGGGTATGGGAATTATTCTACCTTATAATGGACATTAGGACGTGTGAATAACACTAATCTGTCCTATTTATGTATTATTTAATTATTTATCCTTAGTATATGTTCCCTGTAATATAATAATTATATTATTAGACATCTCTACGGAAATTTTGATGTCAGGTAAGTTCTTATTATGTATCATATAACTGGAGTAAAAGGTCATAATATTGTTTTTACTCTTTATCTACAAGTTCCAGTTGATTTGTTAAGATAATTACTTGAAAATATAAGTCATGAGAATTCATGTAATATTATTACATCATTATCTTCCTTAGTATGTCCCAAAGATGTTGATGTATAGTAATTCTCATAAAAGTATATTAAAGTATTTTAATATATTTTTTGAAGCTGTCATTGTCTTATTTTCGACATTCTTGATTCTTTGCATTATATTATTAAAAAAATACGTGTAAAGATTATTTAGGTATTTTTATATAATATTATGTATATTTAGACAGTCTACTATCCACGGGAACCTTTATTACATATGTAACAAGTTCCCGTGTATGTTGTAGCCTGTTTATGCGGTACCCGGCCGCCTGTCACTATGTCAGCCTGTAGTCCTGCAGCTGCATACTTGTCAGAGGCCCGGGGCTGCGTACACGACCCTGACGGGTTGACACGGCTGTATCTCAGCTGCGCGCGGGTGCTGTGGCTGCCGCGGCTGCGTGCGGGAATTGTGACAAAACACATTTCCGCCCGTAACTCCTAAAATATACACAACACCTCAATTCTGACTGAATTTTAGGTGTGAAACCTATACGTGACAATGTGTGTGAAATATTTAACTGGCCAAAAAGCTCAATACTGGAGCCGTATTAATTTGGTTCTTTTTTCCTTAATTATTTAAAAATATAAGGAGTTGGATTTCAAGGGTGGGGTCAGTGAGTGACCCTACCTAATTTTGGATGGAGAATCCATTTCTTTAATAATATTCATGGTTTTCCTACTCCTTCTTAGGTTAGTTGTATTATTATTATTTTTATGTTATTTTAGTTACTTTTGCATCTTGCTCTGCAATAGTAGCAAGCTGACAGGATCAACTATGTTTCCATCTTTGTGAACTCTACAAGAAATAAAACAGTTTTATGGTGAGTTTCTCTGGAAATTGATTATAAACTGTGAAGCAATTGGGGAAACCATCATGGTTAAGTGAAGTCTCTGTTCAGCCAGAGATGCCTGATTTTTCCTGGCGTAGCCACCCATCAAATCAAGCCAGCAAAATCAAGCTAGCAAGATCAAATCAGAAACCCTATTCCAGTCAGCCTACCCAGAAAAGACCAGACATCCTACCCAGATCTAATCAGGGCAGATCAGCCAGCCAACCCAGACCAAGGTAATCATCCCAGATCAAGCCAGCAAGATAAGACCCAGCCATCCAAAACCAATTGAGCCAGCCATCCACTGCAGACAAAGACATCAAGCCCAGACCAGCCAGCTCGGATTGTACCAGCAAGCCCCAATTATAAAGTAAGTCAAAGAAAAACAGCCAGTCAGCCAGTCAGCAAGCAATTCAGAAAGCCAGCCAGACAGCCATCCAGATAGCCAGACCATCAATCAGCCAGACAGACAGCTAAAATAGACAGCCAGCCAACCATTCAGACAGCCAGACAGCTGATTAACTAGATTTTCAGCCTTCCAGCAAGTCATTCAAGCTCAGAACCCCATCAAACCCAGTTTAGGCAGACAGCAAGACTAATGAACACTGACCAAATCAGACACCAGGACCAGCTAGAAAGACCCAGGCCACCAACCAAGCTCAATGGGAAGACCAAGCCATAACAAGAAGATCAAGACACAGAAGGAGAAGACAAAGAACCTCATCTGGATCTTTGAACCAGTCAACCTCTGGTACCCCCACCAGACCAAGATCAAACCAAGACAAAGGTGGACAGCAGGATCAAGAGGAAGATCAAGCCAAACAAAGACAAACCTCAGGACCCCCACCAGACCAGAACACTGGTGGATAGAAGGACTGAAAGAAGGCATAGACAGACAGAAGGACCCAGACAAACACTCAATCAGACAGACATACCAATGGAAAGACCAAGATATACCAAGACTTCAATAAAATTCTTCCAGACTTGTTGGTCAGATTTCCTTGTATTATCATCTGTGCCTCAATTTGAAGCCATTTTCCTCATACTAAATCAGATTTCCTTCACTAATTCTCTGTTTTCATTTGTTTCCTCATTTGTAAGTAGACTGAACCTAGCCCAGCATTGTTGGTTTTAGAGAGAGCAATTAAAACAGAAATTGTGGATCAGAAACCAATTATTTTTTTATTTAGCAGCAAGGAAGCGCAATAGCGCGCAGACATAATCTTCTGTGAAATACAGGGTTGTGCCTGTTGTAAGAATCCAAATGGTGCTAGGCCATGGCAGTTCTGTGGAGGGGAAAGGTACTGTTTAGGCTGCCCTCCTGAGTGTTACAAAAATATTTAGATGTAACCAAGATCAAGGTCCAGAACCTGGTAAATGAGGAATCAAGGAGTAGAGGATAAAGATGATAATAGTTTGGTAGCAATGGAACAGCACTCTCTGAGACAAGATTATGCAGGGAAAAACTTGAACAAAAGAAGTTGAAGTCTGCTTAGAGTTCAAAGAACAAAAGCCATTGTATGTAAACAACGCCCACAAGCTAATAACTCTGGTTGTCAGCAGAAGATTGGGGATGCTCAACTCAAACCCAACCAACCTCCAGGTTCTCAATGAACCTGCCCAACTCTCCGCAATAAAGCGCTTGAAGTGTACCAGATAACTGAGGGTGGCTGTACAAGACAAAGCACAATGTTTAAGAAGCTCTAAAAGCAAACAGTAACTTATTTGAAGCAAGGATAACCTCAACACTTCTCAAGGGACTCAAGAGTAGGCTGGCAGAATGCAACTCCAAATAAAATGAAGGGAGGTATAACACTCCAGGTCTTAAGCTTAATAAGACCTCTTCAAATAATGGTGATTGGCTCCAGAAAGATGATCAGGGATCAGGACCAGTATGGTCAGAGAAAGGGATCAAGGAGTGGTATAACACACTCAAAAATTCCAACAGACAGAATTTTCTTCAACCAGCAGGGCTATTGGTTGGTGATAAGGATCAGGCCACAGAGGGGAAAAGACTAAGGTTCAAAAATGGATCAGGGGGCAATCAGAGATATACCCAGGATAAGGATCAGGATCTAATTTCACAATAACGGGGGGAAATAAGCACACACTCCCATGGATGATGAACAAAAGGCTGGGGAGAGCCCCTCCTTTTATGGGCCATGGGTCCCTGTAAACTATGTACAAGAGATAACACATAATAGAGCAGAAAAAAACAATCATTCAAAAAAAAACAAAATTAATTTTTTTTTTTTTTTTTTTGAGGATAATGTGAAAACAAGCCAAAAAAAGAAGTGACAAATGGAAAAAAAGCAGAAGGGAGAAAAAAACAATTAATTAGAAAAACTAATGACATGAGGGAAAGAAGTGGATGAGGAGAATGAAGGAAGACACCATCCCGTGCCAATGATGAGCACAGGCTGGTGAGTGGCAGGTGACAGCCGCGCGGACAGGAAGTGGCAGGCCTGGACAACCGCGGGCCCGCGGATGAACATTTGGGGACCCGCGTGGGTTGTCAATGACCTGTTGTCGCCAAGCTGCGCAATGGCGGCGGTGCGAAGAGGAAGGAGCCGAGACGATGACTGGATGAGAGCGGTGGGAAGGATGGTTGTCAAGCGAGAGGATGAGTTAGCTCTGGCGCGATGGATGATGTGCTGCAAAGCAAGCATGGTTGGAAGGATGATGGATTGGGCGGTTTGAGTCGGACAATCAGCTGAGGATAGACTGGATGACTGTGGCGCTCGTCTTACAAGGGGGACATGACGGAGGCGAGCAGATGGGGTGGGGAAATTGAGATGTTTCCAGGACCGTGAGAGCTGTTGGGATGATGATGATGATGATGATGGAGTGGGTGATCTTGACAACAGGGTGAAGTAGGGTGAGTAGGGGAAGATGAGCATGAGGCAACATATGAAGTTGAGGTGGGGATGGACCGTCCGCAGGACAATAGGCCAATGGGTTTGATTGGTCTTGCACCAAGAAGGATCCTCAACCGTATTTCATCTGATGAGGTAAAGCGCCCCGTAACAAACTAGGGATGGATTTGACTGACTCATGGGCTGGAGGGGGCTCATGATACCCTTGTGAAGAGTTCATTGCTGCTCTCTTCCCAGCTGAAGAAGAGACTGGAGAACTAGGAGGATCAGCAAAACACTCATCAACCACCATGACATCAGCAGGATGTTGCCTAGCAGGATCTATCCCCATCAAACGCCATACCATTGCTATGTCAATCAAAATGATCAATGGAGGCTCTAAGCTATGTTGGATGTGGATTGGGCCAATGGAAGGATAACGGTGGCAGAGTGGGATGGAGGGTGGTTGTTGGCATAGGTTGACAAGCCATCCTGGTCGTCTTTGGGCAATTGGGACGGGATCGCCAAAAAGGATTGGGGGCAGCCAATGCCGGCGTGATGGATGGCAGGGTGGAGGCAAGCCCGGCGGTCTTTTGGCCGCGCGCTTGGCAAAAAAAGGTGTAAGGCTGAATAGCGGAGCTGCAGAGATTTGAACACAAGAGCGGGGATACAACCACCCAGAGATCATCCTTGCCAAATGAGAGAATGAGCAGTTGGGAAGCTGGGAACCAAATGGAACCCTATTCCAGATCCAAGATTTTTTTTTTTTTGATAATGATGCCTATGAATGATGATAAGGAAAAATCATAAAAAAATTAAAGTCTCCGCACTGGCCAGGGTGTCCAGGATGGGGAACCACACTGTGAGAAAATTTATTCCCTAATTTAATGAATGGTTGTATCTTTTTTGAGATACAATACAAATAAATCCTAGGCAAAATTTGGTTATTTATCTTGATAAGTAACATGAGCTGGATTTTGAACAAGACAGGATTTGAACTGATTGTTTCAGGATGACTGGAAATGGATCAAAATTAAATCTAGGTTTGAATTCTGTAGCTAATGTTTATTGGAGGTGCAAGAGATTCAAAGAACAACCAAATATTTGTTTGGAAATAGTTTTGGATGATGAAATGTGAGATTCAAAGTTCAATTTCAAGTAATATCTGAGTTCCCAGAATAGGTTGGTCCCTTGCTCAATGCCAAAATTGGTGAGAAGAATGCATTAATTTGCTAGAGTCTTTTTGGTGAGATTTTATTTGATCAAAGTAGATACCCATAAGAGGGGATATTTCAAATTTATTTTCAAAAAATAAACTTTGATTTTGAAGGGTTGAAATAGTTCTATTTCTTCATTTGGGAAAAATAGTGAGTGTAGATGGTATTTTAAAAAATGGTTTGATTTTTATATCTGCAACTAGTCAGCCATGTATTTATTAGATCTGTGCATCAAATCCTGAATTCAGCTCATCAAAAAATAGCATCAAATTGATATATTTGTTAATTTTTCTTAATTCATAATCTGATGATCCAATTGAAACAGAGCTAGTAATTTATGGTGGTAGATAATAGTAAAGAAAAAAAAACAAGTTTTTTTCTGGCTTTCTTATCAACCCATAATCTGGGAGTGAATTTGATCAGAGTGATTCTTTGGTTATTTTTTTGGGCCTGTACATTTTTTAAGAATCAAAACCCTCAAAAACCATAATTTATACAACTGGAATAAAATAATCTTGATTTGACTGGTTATCTGGTAGCTTAAGTACTTCTGCAACTCTTCCCATGTAGCTGCACTAGGCCAAAGTTTCTAACAACTAATGCAAGGCATTCTGATTTATCGCAATCCTTCAAAAATATCTTGATATTTAAATTTCATTTAGTTATTCAAGTAGAATACCCAGTATTGATGGGCTGCAATACTTCTAGCTAGCTTATTTGTTGTAATTCCCAATTTTGTCTTTCTGTCATAGATATACCAAGGGATTCAATTTCTTTACCATTCCCTTTTTGAAACTTGTTTTGAAATTTCTCCTAAAAAAAATTATGTTGAGAATAGTTTTGGAGGCATGCACTGGTTCCCTACCAATACTCCTTGTGGTGAAATGTAGGCTTTTGACTCTTTTTCCTCACCTCAATGCATCATCCAAAGTAAATGTAAAGGAAAGAGAGGTGACATGGCTTTGATACTAACTGGCATTTTTTTTATAAAATTTTCAAATTTCTCCGGTTTTAAATACCTTCTAATGAGATGATTTGAGCATACAGCCTCACACTTCTGATCTTTCATGGGTCTGCATAAACTTGCCCTCATCTTTGAGCTAGACTCATTGTAACATTTGGAGGTTGTATCTCAACCAAACTATTTTGACAGAGCAAATTCAATGGAGATTTTTTCTAATTGAAACTTTCATGATTCCATGAAACATCCCTGTATGAGAAAAATAGAACTCATCCCTTATATCACCTCCGCTAGCTTTTTTGTCATCGTCGCAGAATACGCTTCTAGCTGGGTAGATGGCCTATTGGCTCTCCTCGGACACGTGGGCCTGGTCCACAAGTGCCCATTGGCCATGCGTGGCCCAGAGCGATACTCTCATTGTGTACCCACTGCCAGCCTCGACTCAGCAGAGCAGCAGCACCAAGCAGCACCACACAGAACCCAACTTTGCTCCGAGTTGGCTCTCAACATCCAAACGATTGTCCTTTTTTTATTCTCTCCTGCTGTCTTTGACTCGAAATCTCAACTTCACGATGAGTAAACCACTGACCGATTCCGAGGTTATCTCTGAAATGAAGAAGCTGGTATTGTGCCCTATGTATTTTTTGTCTTGGCTTACGTCCTAACAATTTTTTTCCTTGTCTATGTTGCAGGTAGCTTTCATAAAGCAGGAAGCGATGGAGAAGGCTAGAGAGATTAAAGTCAAGGCAGATGAAGAATTTTCCATTGAAAAGGTTGCTGCTGCCATTTCCCAACTGCCACGCCCAGTTAGGACTCTGACCCCTTTTGAACCTGCTCGACGTGGTCGAATTCACAGGCAAAGATCGTCCGTCAAGAAACCACCAGTATCGATGCTCTCTTCGCAAAGCGTCGCAAACAAGTCGAGGTCCAAAAGCGGATGTAGGCCCTACCTACCTCCCATTCTCTCAAGCCTCAAACCGTCACCCGTAATGTTAATGCTACTGTCGGTAATTTCTGTAGCACTCAATCAACACTGAGCAACAAGGCTAGGCTTAAGCAATTACAGACCAGAGATCAACTCCTACAAGAAGTTTTCGAAGAAGCCGCGAAAGGATTATCGGATTTGACCGCCAATCAAGATGATTACCGGGGAATCATCGAAAACTTGACTCTGCAGGTGTGATGAAGTCATATTTACCTTGACACCCCAGTCTCATGACCGCTCCCTGCGTCAAAATTTATTATTTAATCGAGAACTATCTTCGCTTCACAGGCTTTATATTCCTTGATGGCCAAAGATATCGTCGTTTCTGTCCGCCCACAAGATCGCGAGTTTGCAGAAGCGGCGATTTCACAAGCGGTGAACCGCTTTAAGGACGAATCCAAGATTGAATGTACTTATTCGGTCAATGATGACCTCCCAAAAGAGTCGTAAGTTCATCGCAAAAATATTTGGTTTTTGGTCGCGTGGGATAAACTCATTAGATACCACTCCTTAACGTTTTATTTGCCTGCCAGTAAAGGAGGTGTGGTTGTCTACGGTTTCCATTCGCGAATCAAAGTAAACAACACACTTGATGAAAGATTGCGCTTGTTGGAAGAAAAGGTTCCTTTTTCAATGTCATTTATGCTCCCGTACCCTTTATACATTTTGAAGCTTACGCTTCGACCACATGGTTTTAGATGTTACCCGAAATCCGAACCTCTTTATATGGCAAAAATCCTAACCGAAAACATGAAACCTGAACTATCTTGAAAGACCTTTGTCCGAATTCCCCTCATCCGGTAAGACGGCATTCTCTTGATAGTACAGGTTGCAGTCTATTCTCTACTTGGTAGCAAAAGTTTTCCTTGCCCTTCCTTCCCCTTCAAGATTAACTTCTTCCTGTTATATGTTTTTTTGTATTTTGCTCGTTCCGTCGCATGATAAATTTCCGTTGTCATGACAAGTAAACCTTGCGAATTTTCGCATGTAATGATGTTGACATCCAACCAGGATCTAGTGCTTTGTGAAGATCCTGTTAGTTAGCTTTCCCCGCCAAACCGTTGATTCAATGACAGTAAATTGTAACAAGACAATCTCGGACATAGATGCATCGGCATACCGCTGGTTGGTCCCAGTGTATTCGGATTGCCCAGGCATCTTAAGCACCTCGCAAAAGTTTGGGTCAGGTTGCTTCTTTGCTGAATCTAGGCAGAGAAGCAAGTCTACCCCTAGTTCTTCCACAAAAACCGACTGCTGTTAATTACTGGCATAAGGTGTCACGGGATTTTTCAACCATGCAGAAGCTTGGGTCAAGCTCATGGCAATCCAACATTATGATGTCCACAACAACTGCAATATCATCGTTTTTGAAAGCGCATTCTCTTAATATTTAGATTGAATTAGTCGAAAGAGGTTGACATGCAGCAAATTCAAACGCGAATAGTAACAGATCTGAAGGAGATGTGGTGGAGCCACTCCATTAAAGTTGGTAGGAACCGATGGTTTCATTCACTTTGACAACACCTAGCTTAGGTAGTTTAGGTAGATCGGGTTGAGGAGTGGCTCAGGAGCAAATGCGTAGAGGGATGATTCAATTTGGAAATCGGTGAACATATTAATAATGAGTAATCAAATCATAAGTGCACTACTAAAATCTGTACCACTGTTAGGATCTTTCAGACCAAGCAAAGATAGAAAAAGAGGAGGCCACATGTACGTGAGATAAAAATTCTACTAGAAACATAACCTTGTTGGTACTCTATGTAGATACCAATAGACAGATGGAAACATGAGCTAGGTAGGGGATAAACAGAATACAGTAGATTTCACTCAAGAATTGGGTAACACTAATGGTGACTTGAATTCTGACACATTATTTGTCTTCCAACTGACTTGATGAAAGATCTCCAGTAAATTCAATCCATTCCTAGGAAGGTGTCACAAATTCTTCTGGTGTGCAAGGAGCAGATGGCACAGGTACTACTACTCATAGAACTCAAGGATGATTGGTTGGGATTCCAAGAATGATTCATTGGGATTGCAATGAAGAAGATGAGAGGAGGATTACATATTATGAGGAATGGAAGGATGAGAAGAGCAGTCCAGGAGAATTGTGTTGAAGCCTATAATGTAAATAGTTATTTATTCCATGTAAGTCCCCTATGAGGCTCTATTGTTGTCTTCTTTTTTTCCACATTGGAGGAATACATTCTTGTATCCCCTATAATTTTTCTTTCTCTAGTCCAGGCCTCCATGGGCTCTGTCCCATCCAAATTCTCTGGATTCAAAGTCAATATCTATTCATGGTTTGGCTATGAGGATGAGGATTCCGGAAGGATTCAATTATCCTTGAAACAAATTTCCAAATCAAGTTCCAGAAATAATTGTTGGTTGTGAATAGGTCTAGACCATGGTTTATGGTAGGAAAATCGTGTTGGATAAATTACTTTTACAGACAAGGCAAGTGTTTGGTGGATGAGGAGAGTAATAAGAGGAAGGTTTATTTGGAGTTGAGGTAGGCATCAAGACCAATTTTGAAATTTTATCTGAGGTAGATCAGAATTATGATGGCCAGGGAGAGAGACTAGATGGCCAGGATCAACAAGCCAGCCTTGTATGATTTTAGTTTGGTTAGGGATGGATTAGAGGCCAAATGATGATGATGATGATGTGATTTTATAGTCATATTGAATTTCATGACAAGTATTATTAGTAAATATCAGAGTTAGCAAACTGGCCATTAGAAACCCGCCATTTTTTTTTTTGCAAAACCTGCCATTTTTGATGGAAGGTTTCTGAAATACACATACCACCCAACTGGTGTATTTCAAAATGGTGTGGTTCACGGAAATGGAAGATTTCAAGCATCAAACCTGCCATCATCATCAATCCACCATCCACTTGCAAAACACCCATCCACACATCCACTTCAGAAAATCCATACAAATCTCATCTCCATTGCATCACACACATCTCATCTCCATTGCTTCACATCTCCATCACATCACACACATCCCATTGCATGCAAAACACCCACCCACACCTCCAACTCAGAAAATACATACCAATCCCATCTCCATTGCATTATGCACATCTTGTCTCCATTGCTTCACATATCCATCACATCACTCACATACCATCATCATCTCATCACCCCACATCAACTCACCATCTTTCTCAACATGTCCAATCAAACTTCCCAGCAACAAGTTGAAAATACAAAAAAGCTGACTGAGCTTTTTTTTATTATTGGAATCTGATTCAGACTCTGATTTGGAATAAACTTGGTTAGCTTTGAATTCTCTATTTGAAAACCAGTACATGGTTCCAAGAAGACAGACTCTCCACAACCCTATGTATGAAAGGAAAAAGCGTCATCCCCCCCCCCAACATAATTTTCCAGCAACTGTTCCAAGCTTTCTTTCCTTCATTCATGAAACCTTTGGAGATGATTGAAGACCACTACATCTTCCAGAATAATTCTTGGACTCCTCAGCGTGACCCAGCTATCCAACTGGCTTTTTCCCTTTGTAAATTGAGATCAAATGGAAATGGAGCAGCAATTCATTTATCAGAAAATTGTTTCTCAGTTGGTTATGGAACTATTGAGTTATGCACCAAGAGAGTCATGATTTTTATCCTATCTTTCTGGAGCTTGTTGGAATTCTTGTAATCTGTGTATTCCCTGAATATTTAGTGCATTCCTCCTCTGACCATCCTTACCAATGTTAAGATCTTGAGTATCTCAGCCCAGTGGGCACTCTATACTATTGCTAGTTTAGTCACAGTTCCAGTTGTACCTCTTACTTAGACCCTAGTTGCTCTCCAGTCTCTGTCTGTCCCATTTTGTCCTTCAATCTGTGGGGACTCCTAGGCCCAGCTTTGAATATCTATTCATTACTTTCATTTTCATGTCAACCACTTATTGGAACTCCTTGTATTTAGCTTACTTCAAGCAGCCAGCTTTCAAGGAATGGACCATCATCAGTTCTCACTAATTTTGAACCAGATTGCCCTCCTTGGCTCCCTTGATCTGTCTGTCTCTGGGTCATCAGACTCTCTCTTCCTACTTCCTTAAAGTTCAACGGGAGCAACTCTCCTAAAATTTCACAGAGCTCAGTCCTTTGTTGGACAATCAAAGAAAAAAAAAGATATCTCAAGAAATGGAGACTGATTAAGGCTTTCCTGGTTGCATTGTTTTTTTTATGGAAAAACTAAATCCTTGA
Organism: Puccinia polysora; assembly: GCA_025617555.3. Taxonomy (NCBI): domain Eukaryota; kingdom Fungi; phylum Basidiomycota; class Pucciniomycetes; order Pucciniales; family Pucciniaceae; genus Puccinia; species Puccinia polysora. Next base: position 11,794,390 of record CM062636.1, read on the forward strand.
GTCAAAAAACCAAGATAGATGGCAACCACTATATTGATTTTTTTTAAAAAAAGGCAATTGATTCATTTCTTTTCCAAAGCCATTGATAAAAACTTTTATAAAATGCTGACCAAATATGTTTTACCTGTCTGTATAGATACTCTGTTGCACTACAAATTGTTTGTGATAACAACAAGAAGTTCATATCCCTCCATGCTGGCCTTCCAGTTTGTTGTCACAATTAATATGCTTTCAATTGGATGCAGATTGCCCAACAACCAGAGAACAAATTTGACCAAGATCAATACAATCTGGCCAATTCAGCTTATGCTAGTCTGAAATATGTGGTTCCAGCATACCACAATGTTTCATCCAATGATCAAGCCAAAAACTGATTTCAACCATCATCTTTCCCAATCAAAAGTTTGGATTGAGCATGCCATAGTAGTCATGAAATGAAGATTGGCCAACTTGAGGGAAATACAAGACCAGCTCCAAAAGTCCAAAGAAATGAAGATCCTCATTGAATGTATTATCACTGGTGTAATCCTTCACAACCTTCTGGCCAACATCAAAGATGAATGGGAAGAAATATCTGAAGAAGATATTCCTTATCCTCCTCAAGTCATCCCTGTCTCATATTTTTCCTCATCTTCTGCAATGAGATATCAGATTATACCCCTCACACTTGCTTTCTTTGATGAGTAACATTTAATCTTCAAATAGGCATTCTTTTTTTGGTTGTTCAACCAACAATCCTAGGCTGACTCTGGGTCTTTTTTATTTTATTTTTTTGGTGGACTTAGACAAAAAAGAACCAAAGCTTCCAAAACATCCACCTCACCCCAACAAACCACTGGTCTACTCCTACCGTTCCACTCCTTCCTCCTTTTCACCAAACATCCTCACCAACCACCACCCCTCCTCCTTTGGTTCACACCCCTGGCAAGCCCCCCCTCCACATCTTCCTGCCCCTCATCAGTTGCTGATCCTTTGATCATTCAACCTTTAGGAACCCCCCCCACCTCCTTTCTTGATCCCAAAGGCAAGCTCCCCACCTCTACCTCCTCCTCACCCTTCCCCTCCCTCCCTCCCAATCAATTTTGAATCAATTAGTTTCTCAATCAATTGCCAATTTATTGAGCAGATTTATTTGCAATCAATTCCCCCTCCTCTCCTTGTCTCCTCCTTCTCCTCTTCATCATCATAAATTGAATATTGACTTCTTTTTTTTTGTTATCAACATTGACCGGTATTTTTTCTCTATGTTTTGTTTGATGATCTTCTACCTTGATTATAACATTACTAATGATGGTTGGTTTTTTTTTGTTTTTTTGTTTTTTTGTTTTTTTTTGTTTTTTTTTTGGATTCCATGCAGTTCCAAACACCCTTTGACCTCCAATTCTTTCTAATCCTTCCCTTTTTACAAACTTCCAATGCTTCTCCCACAACACTCAAAATTTTATACAAAAATTTGAATCCCTTCTTGATCCTCACCCAAAGTGCATTAGATGCCTGGGAGGGATCAAGATGGAGGGAGATGGTTTGAAAAACATAAAGAGAGGTGGCAAGCAGAGGTCTCAAATGAGAGGTTCCAAAATCTCTTTTGAAGTAGATGAAGAAAGGTTTAATGAAAAGGTGGTTTGGTATTGACAAAAACTGCAACCTTTGGATTTTTACCCTGCTATTGCCACCAAAAAGAAAAATAATAATAAAAAACCCTCCCCTGAAGAGTTTGGACAAGCCAAACAGAAGATTGTAGGTTTCCAATTCTTCACCTCTAGAAAACTGGCTGTTCTTGACCAATCCAATCACCACTCTCTGGTTGCAATAATCAAATTTTTCCCTTTGAATAAACTCTCTGAGCAAGAGAAGAAGTACATAAACTCAGTCACAAAGTTCCTTCACCAATGCAAAACGTTTGTCAACACTGTTGGTCCCTCAAGATCTTGGGGTGGGAAAATGTGGGAAATTGGATGGCAAAAATGGATGCACCCTTCTGAAGTATTTGGACAATATTTGAAGAAAGCTGCTATTCAATCTTCCCCTCAAGAGTTTTCTCTTTTTAAAATCAGGCCTGACAAGGTCTCACAAATTTTAGGCCAAATGTTCTGAAAATTAGCCAGACTGGCACATGATTCTAAATTTCAAACAATACTCAAAAACAATATCCCCTCTTTCTCTTCATTGGAATTTGGATCCTGGCTCACTCCTTTTGACTTTCCCCCCTAAATCACATTCACTTCAAATTCCTTCTAAAGTTTTCCACACATTGGAAAAGGTCACATATCTTCCTATTCCTTTTTACTGCTGGTTCCAACCAGAAAATTCAATGGACAAATTATTGAAAAAAGGAAAAATATGAAGTATCTGATGGCAAATTTGTTTTTCCTGACTTGGGTTTTGGAATTGACTTCAAAAAAAAAGGTGGTTTCAAAATGGTTTGGCATAAAACAAGTACAAGCACTGTACCTTTCCTGATGTGGAGACTACCACCCATACTAGGATGGCCATGTCTATGCAAATTAACAAGACTACTTGGAACAATTTCAAAGACATAAAAAGAAGTAAAATATACTCTAGACCAAAAAATGTAAATAAAAATAAACAACATTATTTTATTGGTGGGTTTGAAAATAGGCTCAAACATTATTATATTTGAAAATAATTTTTTTTTTTTATTCTTAATTTTTTCATCAAAGTAGATATTTTAAAAGCCAAACAATTGAGCAATTTACTTCATTTCTTCCACCATTCTACTGCTACCAATACATGCCATGGCTACTGATAACCTATCTTTTTTTCCCTTTCCAGTTGTTTCCTCTCATTTTCCAGTCCCTCTTCCTGTCAATCCTTCTCCTTTTCCTCTTTTTGAAACTCCTGCTCTGCCTGTTTCAATTTCCACTCAGCATCCAATTTCTGTTTTTGGGCCAAACTCTTGGTTTTCTTATTTTTAAAATCAATAGCCAGTTGATGATCCCACTTCTCCCTTTCAAGTTTAATTTTTCAGATTCAATTTGTGATTTCACTTTTTTTTTGAGGGGAATGGGAATGAGCTTGATTTTGAAAGTGATCAGATTCAATCAATTCACTTACTTGAATCTTGCTTCTGCATGATATCTTCAAAGCCAGAAAAATTTGAAGTGTTTCTCCTCTTTTTATGGCTATTGGGGTTGATTTTGATGGAATTGGAGGCTTGTTTTGTGTGGGAACATCATTGCTCTCATTTGAAGGTGATGTTGGAGGCCTTATTGGCTTGAGTGTTTGGCCTTTCAGAAATTGATGTTGCCTTTTTTAAAATCTAAATCAGTCAGGATTAAACAGACAGAAAAGAAAAGAACTGGCTTCCTTACTTGAACATATTTTGATTGTAATGTAGTTGAATAACTTTCTCCTCATTGGCCAAGTCATTAAGTTCTTCCACCCCCGGAAGAGAGAGATCCAAAGAAGGAAGTGAGGGGTCCAAGGAACAGTTTGAATCATTGATCAATGCCAATTTAGAAATGATTGGAGCTGGTTGTGTTGGAATTTCCTCCTCCACATCCAATTGGGCCACTCATAGGTTTCTTTGGGATTGTCATTGCTAGGCTTAGCATCCACAAGCAAGTCCTTGGCATCTACTGAATTGGATTTTTGGGCGTCAAAAGCAGCTAAAGTAGTGATTTTGGCCTTCTTTCCAAATATTTAATCCATATGAATATAAAAAGGACAAATGGATTCAAGCTTATCAACCACCAAGTTGATTCTCTTGGCTTTATCACAAGTGGTGATACCAAAGCTGGTGAAGATTGAAAATTATTGGGCCTTTTTTTACTTGGCTAAAAAGTTCTTTAATTGCTCCCACATCTGTTTGAATGAAAGATACAGCCTAACTTTTGTTTTATTCTTCAGTTCATTGGCCATCAGGAGATTAATTTTAACCTTAGAGGACGGAGGTTGGCCAAATCATGTTTTGTTTTAAGATCCAAAACATGTGTCATAGTTGGAGGTAATTTTCAGCCAGTGTACCAGGATGATGTGATCAGCGCTCTCAAGATGACTTGATCCTTTGGAAGCTGATGGGGGAGGATTTTTTAATATAGAGTTCCTTGGGGATGTTTGCTTTGGTCCATTGGATTTTTTTGTTGACTTGCGGGGGACGTTTGCTGAGGGGCCATTCAAAAAGAGTAAGAGGTATGAAGGGATGAAGAAATGAGAGCAATAAATTGATGAGAGTTAGGATGTGATGAAAGCAATAAAGTGATGATAGAAATGAAGCAATGAGGATAGCAATGAAGAGATGATAGTGAGGAAGTGACAAGAGTGATAAAGCAATGAGAGTTAGGATGTAATGAAATTGATAAAGTGATGAGACTGATGAAATGATGAGACTGATGAAGTGATGAGAGTGATGAAGCAATGAGAGTGATGAATCAATGAAGATACAAAGAAGAGATGAGAGTGATGAAGTGATGAGAGCAATGAATGGTATTTTTTGGATGAGGTTTGAGGCAGAATTTTTCCAATGAGGTTGGAGCTTGAAACCGGGGGTGATGATGTGGAATTATGGGTTGAGGCGGTGAAAGCCTTTAAATACTTTATTTTAAAAAAACATTTATTTTCAGGTAACTCTGACACTTCTGGTGTGAAATAAGTGGTTTTTGTTATTTTTAATGGAATATTTGGGTTGAAACCCGCCATTAAAAAATGGTGGGTTTGGTTAACTCCAATGCACCCTATTGGAGGGAACTGGTGAGTCTCTTTATCATATTGACATTTTGAGGGTTAGTTGTTGATAGGATTAGGATGGGAATCAGAGTTTAAAATTGATCAGATTTAATCAAAGGAGTAATAGACACATAAAAATGAGGGGTAGAAGGATGAGGAAGATTAGAAATTATTTTTAGAGGAGATTCTTCATGTTTTGAAACTAGTGGCAATTATAGAAAATGTGGAGGTTGTAGTGGATGAGGAATAATTTGATGGAAGGAAAAATTGACTTGAGGCTGACAATTTTTGAGGTATGATGGATTGAAGTGTGAGTGTGGACCAAGAAATTTTTAAAAGTATTCATTTAATTCAAAAATTTGGGCAGGGAATAAATCAAAGACAAGAGAGCCTTGTTGTAACTTAACCCTTGGTTTTCTAGGCTATCAATTTATCTAAGCCAGGCCAAGATTGGAGAGGATGAGGATATTTAGATTGATAGTTGGCATATAATATAATTGTTGGAAAGGATTGAAAGGAAAAGAATTGAAAGGAACAGAATTGAATGAAGGAGATACCATTGATTAAAGTTTTTCAGGAAGGGGTGAGAGTTGAAGCCATGGTGATTACCATGCTCCAAAGCTCTTGGGTTATTTTTTACCATTAATTTTGCATATTCCCCTCTGCTAAGTATAATATACCTCATTCCACTAGCATGAAACCAAAATCATTTCAAAATCAATGCAATATGGTTCTATCTTTGACTCTCAAGAGACCTCATATGTCCAGTAACTCAGTCATCACTTGAGATCATGCCTGCACTTTGAGGTGCCTTCTAAAATTAGTTCCAATTCACCTTTCAATTGGGATCACACCCTTGCCCTTCCATCCCTGGTTAGCTGAGGATTTTTCATGGGCCTAGCTACCATTTTTAATCCATTCCTGGTCACCATAAAACATAATGTTCACACCTTGAATAGTCAACCACCCAAATACTTGCTAAATTCATCACACCTTTTCTCACTCCCAGGACTCAGTCCACTTTTCTTACCTTAATTACATTCATTACTCTGTTCCTTGCATTTCATTTTATTTTCATTTGAATGTTTTTATAACCTGCTTTTACTTGTTTTTTTTTCTTTAAATTAGCAATAAATCAAGAAACTGTGTTATGATTTACCAAGAAATTAAATTGAATGCATCTGAAATAAACCATAATTTCCCAGATATTATGTATTTTTTGAGGATTAGAAAGGATCCTGTTGGAATAAAACTCGGAAATTATGAAATAAACAAAATAACATTCTTTTGGCCCTTGGAATTTGGAAATTAGGCAATTTATTTTTATTTATCAAGCCATATCATATTCAAAACTCATGGATTCTGAAATGTCAATTGATGGGGTGTATGGTGCACTGGAGCAATCATTTTAGTTTTGCTTTGTCATCCAAATGGGGAATTTTTTCATATTGATTTTATTATGTGAAGGGTTATATGTGTGTTTTCCTACTGATGAATGATGATGCATAAATTAAGGATTAGATGTTTAAAACACAATATTTGTAGAAAATAACCATTTTGATACACCAGTTAAGGTGTATTCTTCTTTCATAAACATTCTATTAAAAAATTAATTTCTCTAAAGGAAGGTGTGACAAATCTGAAAATTCCCAATAATATTAATATACAATAATTCATCTCAGAGCTAAAAGCTTTTCCTCAAACCTTTCCTTTGTAATGGTGTGTTTCTGAAATAAAAATACCCTCTAATTGGTTAAATCAATAAAAAAACTTCTCAATATGTATTTTCCAGAAAAACCAAATTTTCACTCTACCACACCATAAAAATAATCCCTTCACACCCCACTAATTACCATCACTCAAAAAAATCTTCACTCTCCGCAGTTCCAACCAACCTCCAAAAATCTTGTTGAAAAGGCAAAAAATCTGACTGATTTCTTTTTCTATTTGAATCTGATTTGGAATCTGATTTAAAATAAAAGTGGTCATCCTTGAATTCTCTATTGTACACAAGAGAAAATTTCACCATAATAAAGATAGTGCACCATCCTAGGTATGAAATTTTGAAGATCCATTTACTTGCCAACTTGAGATTCCGTCAATTTTTTCAAAATCCCTTGGTATCCTCCATGATATTTGAGATTATTAAAAACCAAGATATCTTCCATATTTAATATTTTAATCCTTCCTGAAATCCTGCTATCCAACCTTCATTTCCTTGGAATATATTTAGATAAAATTTTAATGGAGCATCTATTCATCCCTTATAAACTCTTTTTGGAATTTTTATGAGAAATTCCACTCATATACACAAATCATAATCAATTTTATCTTTTTATTTTGATTATAAGGCCTTTTCTTAAAAGCTAAAAACATTAGGAATAGATATCTCATGTAATCAAGATGTGAAGCTTCTATTTTTTTTATTTTCTTTGTTGATGGTATCACCATCCAGTTGTGTCAAAAGACCAAACTCTATGTAAACCACTATTTTTTATTTTAAGAGGGGAAAATCCATTCTTTGATTGCTGAATATGTAAAATAAGAAACTGAAGAAAACTATCCTTTGCTCAATTAGATGGTCTGTTTTAAATAATTTTTGACATTAACAGGGATTTTGTTTCCCTCAATATTGGTCCACCATTCTCATGTCACCATTTGCATGTTTTCCAGTGGATGTGGATTGTGTAAGAAACTCATGTTCACTTTGAAAAATACCAATAATTCCTGGCTAACTCTGCTTATTCAATCAGTCAATACATTGATCTAAAATACCAGATTCTTTCTCCTGACAATCATTATAGAACATATTTCAACTGTAATGTAGCCCAATAGAGATTTAAAATTTAAAATTCCTGAAAGGAAGCAGGGAAGGCTTAAGATTAATTTGTAATCACCTCCAAAACTCTAAATACATAAAGATATTCATCAAATAATTTTTTTTTCTTATTCTTCATAATTTATATGCAGAAATCAAAGATGAATTTTATTGAGTATTTCAAGATTATATTCTTTATTCTACTTCAGCTGTTCTGGTACAATCTCATCCTTTATTTTTTTTTCTATGCAGAATATAATTCTACTTCTAAATCTAGCTCACTTTGATTCATTATTTTTTATTTTTGTACTGGGTCCAAAAAAAGACAACTTCCCAAAATCACCGCCCCACCTTTTTTTTGGGGGGGGGGGGGGATTCCCTCCACCTCCTTGCTTACTTTCCCTGGTCACTATTCAAACATCTGCAGTTCATCATCTGCACCACCAACCAAGATAAAACCCCAAGTTATACCCTCACCTCAACCTCAACCCATCATCACCACCTCCTCATTTCCCATTCACCTCAAATTCACTACCCCCACCTCAAACCCACCACAGCCTCTCCATCAGCAATCTCATCTATAAAGCTCACAAAGGTAAGTAACTCCCTGCTCATCCAATCCACTTTTTCTTATAATCTCATCATAACTGATCCCTAACCTGTTATGTCCACTACCAGGAGCCAATCTTCAATTCCAACCTTTTTTTACAATTGTAGCTCTCACCAGTTAAGTATTCTTATCCAATCCTTCCCTCATCAACACCAATTGATTTATCTGCTAACCACAAACAAATTGATCTGACCACCACCACCACCATCCTCCTTGCAACCACTCTTTCAAATTGTAAATCAGATTGAAAATTGAATTTTTATTCAATTCCCAAATCCCCACCACCACTCTCCTCCTAAAAAACTCTGAATTTTGAACCAAAACCAAATCAAATTGCTTTTAAATCCCCACCACTTCCAAATTGCAAACCAAACCCCAATTTGGTTGAAATTTTATTCTACCACTACCACTTTTCAATTTGAGTTGAAACTCCTCACCACTTTCAAATTTAAAACTGAACATAAATGGAATTTCCAATTCATTTTAGATTCAGTCCTACTACAACTTCCATATTAAACCAACTGTCTCACCACCACCAATAAATAAATTTTCCAATAGATTCAAAAAAATATTTTCAATTTACCACCACCACCCTCCTCAATCTCACCAAAACCGCCACTGTCATAAAAAATTTAACCACCATCACCATCATCATCTCCACCTCCAACAATTTCACCCCCCTCCCCCTTCCCCTCAGGTAAGCTCCAAACTAATTTGATTCCTCTCCATCTAAATTCCCTGGAAGATTTATTATTTAATGCTTTTTATTCTCCCTTCCATCTTTCCATCTCTTATTTTCTATGAATTCCTGAATCCTCCTCAATGTATCAGTTTTTTCAGGAAAATATTTGTGAAAAAATAAATTTCAAAAAATATCTTTGAGATACTCCTTCCATGCCCTAAATTTTGGACATATTCAATTCTACCCAAAAGTTTCTGTTGAATTGATTATGAAATCAAGATCATTTCCATTTGGGTAGTGAATGAGTCAGTCCATTCTTAAATTATCCAATTTTTCTGTCAAATTTATTATAAAATCAGGATCATGGCCACTTGCGGAGTTATTCCATCTTTCAGGTGGAAGCTTTCTCTTTCCCAATATCATGAATTTGGTTTCTGTAAAACTGATTATAAAATCAGAAACACAGTAATATTTATGGAAAGTTTCTACTTTCTTTTTTTCTTTGATTTTTTATGGAACATTCAATAGTGGTTCAAGGAGAATTAAAATATGTGACGGGCTAAAATCACACAAATAATCACTAAAATCAGACCAATCTTTGAAATTGGTGTGATTTTAGCAATTCTTTTTCTAAAATGATTCTAAAAGGTTTCATTGGCATTATGATAGTAATTTCTTACCATAATCACACCCATTTGTGTTGTTTCTAACTGCAGGAAGGTGTGCAGAATTTGAAAGGTTTCATTGGCATGATTATAGTAGGTTCTTCACTATAATCACACAAATTTGCATGCTTTCTGACCCCAGGAAGGCATGCATCATTTTTAAGGCTTAAAGGAATGCTTGGGGTGGGATACAATGCCCTTTGATGGCGTTTTGGGCCCCTCAAGTCCCATGAACATTAATTGGATCCCTGGAGTAATAAAAGGTATCCAGATCACCCGTGGGGTCTTTCTGGGCTAGAATAATTTGAAGAATTGGAATATGGACACCAATTAAATTTAATATGAAAAAGGGCATTATTTTTCTCACGCCCCCAATCCTTTATTTCACAGATTGTTACCTCTTTGAAACGTCACCCTCACATGGAAAAATCCTTTCACAAGGGGAAAAACAGAGGCTCATGCTAGCATGTGCCCGGCTGTAATGTTGGGTTTACTGAAAGCAATAAGTCTTCTTTAACAGGAGGTTAAGAAAGACATATCTCCAAAATAAAAAACATTGAACTCTTTTCCAACCAACAGCAAATTCCATTCTAACTCCGATACAATGCACATGCATCCCAGGTTTAAGGGAGGAAATTAGCTTCAAATTTCATAGCAATCAAATTGAAACTATTTACAAGGCAGAAAATAAAAAATGAAGTGTAGTAATGAAAACTGATAATTTTGGTTTTGCCCATCACTGGGCCTTCAATTCCTTCTATCATTCCAAAAAAAATTTAACTGGTTTTTGAACCTATCCTGTTCATTGGATTTAATTTCCAATTACTCAATATTAGAATTGACAAGACCAGATGGGGGCATCAATGGAATTCTTTAATTGAGAGAGTGAGAGGAATTTGAAATTTGTGATTCAAAATTCTTCATGGAACCTATCATTTATCAAAATTATCTTCTGGCCAAACAAAATCATAAATTTATTTGAACTTTCTCACTTATTAATAATTTCACCAAGCTTAAAGATTTTTGACAGGAAACAGAAAACTAAAAAAAATAAAACCAACTCTCAACCAGTGGAATGCTTGCTTAATGCTTGTACAAACTCAATCCACTTTGAGTTTAATCCCAGGACTATTTGATCCTTTCTCTGTTTTTTTTTTGTCTGCCAGATTTTTTTTCATTTTTTTGTAAAACAATTTATGAAATCATCCATTAAGCTCTTTAAATCCAGGTTTTTGTGTTCCAAGGATTCATAAAACAACAAAATATTAATAGAAGGGCACCAGCTTGTACCAAAGCAACCAAAAAAACTGTTGGACTAAGATTTCATCCCAAAACCAAAAAATTTAATTTATTTGGAGTTTTTGCTGGACAGGAAAAATCTTAGTTATAATTAATGCTGAATGGAAATGGGGGAGATATTTAGAAATTTATTTTTTGAATGAATTGACCAAACCAGATCAACAACAAATTTTAATGTGGAAAAAACAAACACCAATGAATGTTTAAGTTTTTAAAACAACTTTAATTCATTTGGAATACCATGTCCCACAGAACTTTCAGATAGGGATTGTTTAATATGCAATTTTGTGGAATATTTCTTATTTTATGACTGCCACAGTCTTTCTGAATAATTTTATTTATTTTCAGAAAAAAAAATCTGATTTGAAAGAAGGTTTTGGAGCCATGGAGAAGGACACTGTGTATATGCATGCCATTTTGTTTTCAATACTAAATGCATAGAGTTTACCCCAGCCCTTTGCCCAAAGGTCTGGGGCACATTTCTGTCTCAATATTCAAGTTTTTTTGGAATTAATTCATATTTGAAATCCTTTAAACAAACAATTCAAGACCAAATCCCATATTTTCAATATGGATAACTCCATCAACCCTGGGTTTTAATTATATCTTGAAGGGGCTGCAACTCAATTGCCACAATTTTAAATACCTTGAATTTGTTTCCCATCTTTTCCAAGATAAAAAAATGCCATTTTTTTTCTGAATTATATCTTCCTGTAAAAACATTGAGAAAAATTACAAGAAAATTGATGGGTGCATACTAAACCAACCAAATTTCACTCATAAAAACTTATATAAAATTCATCTTATGGAAAGAAATTGACCAAGGTTTTTTGAAGGGTAGCTTCCAGCAATTTTGAATAATTGAATGGTTAAAAATGGTCTTTGAAAAATTTAGCAAGCATGTAGTCTAAAAACACCCTGTGAAAGATATTTCAAAATTTATTTTTTTACAAAGCAGATACTGTGGAGTCAAGAAGAAAACCAACACCAGATTACACCCCATCATGAAAATCTATCAAATGAAGAAAGCTGTGGGGAAATCAGGAGGGTAGATATATAATAAAAGCTTTCAAAATATCCTAATAAATTGATTTTCTACAATTTTATTAACAAACTGGATTATCTGCAAGGGGAACAAATTGGAAAGACACTACAGATTTTTTTTATCTTACTGACTCACTGATTATTTTACTCCACTCCTGTTATGGGTTTTATGAAGCTAATGATTCAGCTTTGCATAATAAGCCAACAAGAGTAACCAAAAAAATTTTTTTTTAATTTGAAAAAACTGTGCTTCTTGAAGAAGTTTAGCTAAAAAAATGTGTTTATTTTTTAGTTAAATAATTAAATTATTTGATTTTTTTTCATAAATTCAATCTTTAAAGTCCTGACCATGACCAAAAATCAGAAACAAGAGTGATGGTTCTATTCACTATCAACCAAAAACATGGGTGAAAATTCCCTGAAAATTTATCAAAAGTTGTGGAATATCCTTGTAGTATGAACAAAATAGCTATTTACACACTCAATATCATTTTTTGTTGTAAATAATAATCTTATGAGAAAATGTTTCAAAGCTTAAAGTATTCAGTAAATACTCTTGCAATTCTGGAGTTTCCATCAAAGTTACAATGCATATACCAGCCAGTCCTTGTGATCATGTTAGTTCAAAGAAAATTTTTGAAAACAGGGTGGAATATATTTTTTTAAAAAATTAATAAGGAAACAGCTTGGCTTGGGCTGTTTTTCAAATTTCAACTTCCAGAGTAACAGCAATCAAATTCTCCCAAGATTTATTTATTTATTTGACATTGAATGTTTTTGGGAAATCACTTCAAATTTTATAATGAATTTAAAATAATGGAAAAATCTAAAAATATTGGTATAAACTATACCAAACTGATTTTTTGACCATACATCACCAAAATATATTAGAAATTTTAAAGAAAACTTGAGTTAAAATTGGACCTCCTTTCAAGCATGAATGACAATTGATTGCAAAGTGGTTACAGATTATTTCAAAAGAAGTTGCTGTGTGTGTGTATTTGGGAGTTATTTGGATAGATTTCCTGAACTAGGACAGAGTTACAACCCGGTTGTAACCAAGTTGAAACATTTTTACAGGGTGACACATGCTAGAATTTGCCTCCATTTTTCCCCTGGTGTTTATTTCACAGGTTTTCAAGAATTCATTTTTTTGGACATTTGATTCCACAAACCTGTAGCTAGTTGTCTGAAACCCTTATGAAAAATCTTTGGTAATTTTTGAAGCATTATAAAACTATTAAAATTTCATTTTAAAAACAAAATTTACCATTGCATGTTTAATCAATTTTCTTTTGGTGATTTAAGCTTTCAGAATTTTAAAAAAACCATGAAAGGGATCTATATTGTTATTTTGTTAATTCTTTAGATTGAATATCAAACCACAAATAATTCATTTAAAATCAAAAATAAATTAAAAAATCAAAATTCACAAAATTCAAAAAGTGAAAAAAAAGAATCAAATTTCTCATTGTACTTTTTGGATCATTTCCTTTGAATTTTTAATTAATCTTTTAGGTTGAATGAACAAAATTTAATGGAATATTGAAATGGCTTTGTATCATTTATTTGGGCCTTTGTGGATTTGTTCTTACACCTTAAATAATTCACTCTAAAGATTTAAAATAATCAAATTTCTCATTGCATTTTTTTGATCCTTGTGTTTTCCATTTCAATTGATTTCTTTGGGGGGATTCAAGCTCCAAAATAGTTTTCAAAATAATCAAAAATATTTGTAAATTTATTGTGATTTTTTGGAGGGTGATGATAAATTCACGGCTAAAATGAGCCGTGTACATGATTTATTTGAGCTGTGTGGCACGGCTACACAGCTACATTTGAGCCATGTAGAGCTCCACACGGCTCAAGTGTGCTTTGGTTGTACTCCACGCAGCCCAGGACTGCCATGTGGTGTTGGCACAACTACACAGCTTGAATGCAGTTGTGTAGCTGTGTGGCACTACTAACGGCTTGAATGCAGTCGTGTAGCCTTGTGGCATGACTACAATTTTGGTGGCCCAAAAAAAAAAAAGTAAAAGTAAAAAGTAAAAAGTAAGAGGATGATGTTAAATTCACGGCTCCAGCCGTGTGGTAGTCATGTAGGGCCCTACACGGCCCAAATGAGCCGTGGGGGCCCCAAGACAACTACAAAGGGCCTTTTCAAACACGTGCAAACCCTGGGGGGTTGTGTAGGAGCCTTGTAACCCCCAAAAACGGCTCAAGTGAGCCATGTTTGGGGGTGCACAACCCCCAGGAAGTTGTGCCCCAAATTTTGGGCACCCCCTGGATCACACTTGGTTTCTGTCAACCCAAATTTGGGATTAATGCATACTTTGTGGGACTGTTGTTCCACACCTATCAATCCCAAAGAGAAATTAAAGTGAAAACCAAGTGAAATTAAAGTGAAAACTCAAATCATAAATCATATAAAAATCTTAAGCTTGTGATGGAATCAGTCCAAGACAAGTTGAACTTGTTTTTGATTTAGGGCCTGGGAAAAAACTTATTACTTGAGGGCTTGTCAAGTTACTTGTCTTTTTTTTTGGTGTTTTTACTTTAGGGCTTGTCAAGTTAATTGTCTTTTTTTTGGTTTTTTTAGTTTAGGGCTAGTGCAGTTACTTGTTTTTTTTTTTTGGGTCTTTTTACTTTAGGGCTATTCCATTGGATAGTACCAGTTTTTTTATTTATTTATTTATTTGTTTGTTTTTTTAACCAAAAAATGAACATTCTTTGATTTTTTGGTTGATTTCTGTTTTTTTGGAAGGTTTATTTAGTTTAACGGTTGTGTTAGTACCCTTTCATTCATTTTCCTTTTTTTTTTGGCTCACCGCGGTCTGGTGCCGTGTGGGATGCCACACAACTACATTTGGGCCGTGTACAACTCCACATGGCTCAAATGTACTTGTGTGGAAGTCCACATGGCAGCCAGCCGGGCTGGGTGGGCCACACGACTCTGTAAGCTGTAGGGGTTGTACACGGCCCAAATTGGACCGTGTGTTGTACCACATGGCCTGATTTGAACCGTATGCACAGCTCAATGAGCCGTGAATTTAACATTACCCAAAGTAAAAATAAATAAAAATAAAAAACAAAAAAAACTGAAGACAACCAACCAGTTGCCTTCCAAATTGAGGCCATAAAATTCAAGAATTCTTTTGAAAAGCCCTAAAGTAAAAGTGCCAAAAAAATACAAGGATTTTGAACAGCCAAAAAATAAAATAAGTCTTTTGACCATCCCTAAATTAAAAAAACCAAAAAAAACTAAGTTCAACTTGTGGTAAGCTGATCCCATCACAAGCTTAACTACAATTTATGCTTGTGATGGGATCAGCCCAACACAATTTGAACTGACTTACCATTAAAATATCATTCAAATCACACATCATAATGATGCTAACTCAAAAAACTCAACATAATGATGTTCAAAATGTGATAACCCTTTATATTAATAGAATTACAAGATCAGCATCAGAACCCAAACCCAAATTATGAAATTAATCTATAAGTTAGAATACAACTCAAGTTGATCTTTGAGGTGATCAACCCAACAAGCTGCTTTTTTAGAAACCAGGGAACAGGGCTTGGAAACTATGGGCAGGATTGGAATTACATCTCCCTTAAGTACAAGCTGCACCCAATGGTTATTGTTAACAAAACAAATGAACATAGGATCTGATTTTTCTTTTACACCCACTTTCATATGATTAAAAGTAAAACATGAATCCAATAAAATGAAACATTTTGGTCTTTCATAAGTATGAGCTAGTATTTGACACATATCCAACTTTGAAAGCAATTTTGAAGATGGAATCTTTTCATTGATGTCATTGACATCAAGTCTCTTTTCTATCTTTTCAATGTCTTTACTTCCACCAAGGATCTTAGCATAGTACATCTTATTTTTCCTCAATGTTTCAACCATTTATTTCCAAAATTTAAACCATCCATCCTCATCATACCCAATTGATTTATCAATGAATCTAAAAACACAATTTCTATCACCAACTGGATCCCAAGCCCCACACAAGAACTTATGTAAGTTCTTGGGTATTTGATTGAGGTAATCCACTTACTAAAATCTAAAAGTTGTTAGCCCAAATTCTAAACTCATTAAAGGATTCAAGACTCACCAAAGATGGGCTTCTGTTTGACTCATCAATTTCTTCTTTATCATCCTTCAAAAAGGAATCAGATTCCAACAGCACCAAACCCAATGAATTTTCAGTTTCTTCAACTGAACTTTGAAATTCAGATGAAGAGCCTGACTTGGAATATAAAAAATTGACAAAAGAAAAGAGTTACAATCATTTTTCTTTTCTTCTTTAGGCACCTTCTACTTCTCTTTGCCTTCTCAATTTCCTTTTCAACATGTTCAAATCAAGAAGGATATTTCTGGTTATCTGTCAATTTTGGACATCCTCTGCTCAATTGCAAGACTTTAGGTTCAAGTCTTGGCTTTGATTGGTAATTGTCCATCTCCTTCATCAAGTGCTTCAACAGCCCACAATAATCTTTTTCAGGATTATTCAAGACCATTGCATTCAGATTCTCATGTAACTGAGAATTGTTGAGAAGTTCATCAAAATTGACCTTTAAAAATTCAAAAGATCAAATATTAGTCAAGTAGGAATCATCATTCAAAAAGAATTAATCACAAAGTGATTTTAAAAATCCAACTTAAACCAACTTACATAACTAGAACTGCAAGGGTCATGATCCAACCTCCACTGAGGATGAAAATCTTCAGGCACAACAGAGCCTTTTGAAACTAGTAGGTTGCCTATTTGGTGGGAACAGGGCAAACCCATAGTAATTGAGTACGACTTGGTGCACACTTCCCCATCATGGTTCTGATTTAAATTCTCTAATTTTTGCCCAACAAGTTTGATTGCTTGTAAAGACACCTTTTATCCCAATGGTAACAGTTCAGTAGGAATAACTATTACAATCTTTATTCAAGAGTTTTTAAGCGCAGACTGAACCAATTTAATTTGATTGGAAACTGTTCCCTCTAGGTTTCTCCAAACTTCCAACATGTTTCCTGACAAGTTTGCAAGGAATTTTTTGAGATTAGCATGGGCCCCTTCAACCCCAGATTTTTTTTATTTCCAAAGTCTGGGTTTTTGCAAGTCCAAGCCATTACAAATTTCTCTTAGATATGGAAGATATTATGATCCATATACTTGAGTAAATCCTCACGGTCTGCCAAAAAACACTTTAAAAAAGTCATAATGTAAGCAACCCAAAACTAGGAAGATTAAGAGTAGAGGCTGTGATTTGGAACTTACTCTAAGTGCCGCATGATTGAGCTCTGCCTCCCCCTTGGTTTTTCAGGACCCATACTTAACCCACAGAGACATAAAGCTTTGCCAGCCTTCAACATCATTATTGAAGTGCACTTTAAAGTTTGCTTGTATGTTTTTAGACAAGTGCCATTAACAGCACTGTCTTGTTGACTCAGGGAATATTTGTTCTAGAGCACAGATCAAATCTTTTTCATGGTCCTTCACAAAGACTTTGGGAAGTCTCTCAGGATCATAAGCCAACTCTTTTAGCGCATTTACAGACTAACTGTGGAACTCAAAAATTTCTCTTGTTATAAAAACAAGAGCTTTTGTGAAATTTTTCTGGTCAGAAGTAATTCCTACAACATGCAATAGGGGGATGTTGTACTTATTTGTCTTATAAGTAAAATCCATCATAGCTATATGATGCAATTGCTTGCAAAGCTTTAATGACTCAGGGTGAGCCAAGAATAGGGCCTCCAAGTGACCCTCTCCACTGAATTTTTCTTGATGAACCCAACCTGAATTACCAAGTTGTTCAAAGAGGACCTCCATAACACTTTTCCCCTTTAGCTCTGCTAGGGCTATCTTATTCTTAGTGTTATAGATTGTTTGGTCATCAACATCTTTGCCACCATCAATCTTGCTCAATTTTCTTTTGAGTTGAAGTGTATTGAGCCCATAATTCAAGCCTTCTTTTAGATTGCCTAAGGCTATCCCAGGTATTCTCCTCAGGTCAGGATGCACTGAGGGGTGTGGGGATGGTTCATGGTTATGTTGATCATTCTTGTAGGAGATATGCCACAAGGGGTCCTGCTCTGTGCAACTTACATGGATTAAAAACTCAAACCCAACCTTCCTTGTGTGTGTTTTCCTTGACCGTTCTGTGAGAAATTGCCCCGAGTACAAACCATATCTATCACAGGCTAAATCCACATATTGTTCAGGCTTTGAGTTTAAAACTGTTAATGTGTAACCATGCTTCATTGCCCATGTTTGACAAGACGTTTCTACCTCTTCCCTAGTAGGAAAATCTCTCACAGTAGGTGGGTGAAGTGGGTCAGTCATATTTACTTTGTTATATTGATGACATGCACTCCATTGGTTTCCAGTTTCAATCCAGTTAAATAAGGCTAAGACCATTAACATAAAATGTTACTCACCACCACAGGTCATTTCCATTTCTGAAACATTTTGTTCCTCCATTGTCACCCTTTATGAGGATGAAATTTGGGCTTCCAATGATTCATTACCTGCATCCTTTGTTTCCACAGCTTTGTTGATTGCACTAATGTAGTCCTTGAACGCAGCCATGTTAAAAGGAGAGCTTGCCACTGTTCCCATAATGCAAAACAAATGCAATGCTACTTCAGTTTTCAATCCAACTTTCAATTGAACAACAGTCTGCTCACTTTCAAGTTGAGAAATACTAATTTTTTGGGTTGTTTATTTTCAGTTTCCTATAGTGTCACTTTAATTTCACTTTAATTTCACTTGAGTGTCAATTTATGATTTCTAGATGTGGTCCAAAAGTCCCACATAGTATGTGTTGATCCCAAATTTGGGTTGATGAAACACAAATGTAGTCCAGGGGTACCCAAAAAGTTTGGCATGACCCCCTTCTTTTACAGAACTTTAGATAAGCATCCAAAGATGCAAAAAATAAATTATTTTGACCATTCCAGATGTGAAAAAAAACCTTCAAATGATGTGCTATTTTTAAGTTTTTTAATTTTGGACTTGATTTTTGGAGGCCAATGATACATCCAAAAGATCCCAAAGAAATTTAAAAGATCCCTTGAATTGTTTTTGGAACTTTTTTAGAGCTTTAATCACCAAAAAAAATTAATTAGGGCATATCAAAGTTGACCAAACCTACCATGAGAAACCTGCCATTTTTAATAGCGGGTTTCTGGAACACACATACCCCCTAACTGGTGTATTTTAAAATGGTTTGTTTCATGGAAATGGCGGGTTTCAAACATCAAACCTGCAATTATCATCCATCCACCATACATTACATGCAAAACACCAATCCACACCTCCACCTCAGTAAATCCATACTGATTCAATCTCCATTGCATCACACACATCTCATCTCCATTGCTTCACATCTCTATCACTTCACTAACATCACACACATGCCATCATAATCTCATCACCCATCCAGACCTCCACCTTAGCAAATCCATACTGATTGCATCTTGATTGCATCACACACATCTCACCTCCATTGCTTCACTCACATCACACACATCCCATCATCATCTTTCACAAAATTTCCAATCATACTTCCTGGCAGCAACTTTAAAATGCAAAAAAGCTGACTGAACTTTTTTTATTATTTGACTCTGATTCAGACTCAAATTCTGAATCTGATTTGTAAACAACTTGATTAGGTTTTTATTCTCTATTGGAAAATAAATACATGGTTCCAAGAAGACACACTCTCCACAACCCTATTTATGAAAGGCAAAAACATCATCTCCTCCCCAACTTAAGCTTCCAGCAACTGTTCCAAACTCTATTGCCTTCATTCATGAAACTTTTGGAAATGATTGAAGACCACCACATCTTGCAGAAAAATTCTCAGAACCCTCAACAAAATCCAGCTATCCAACTGGCTTTTGCTCTTTGTATATTTGGATCAAATTGAAATGGAGCATCAATTCATCAATTAAAAAATCTTTTCTCATTTGGTTGAGGAACCATTGACTTATACAACAAAAGAGTCATGATTTATATCTTATCTTTCTGTCACTTGGTCCTTTTTTGGCCAACTAAAAAAGAATGCAAGGAGATATCTCAAGTAATGGAGACTGAAGGCTTTCCTGGTTGCATTGTTTTTTGTTGATGGAACCACCATCCCCTTGAGTCAAAAATCCAAGCTAGATGGCAACCACTATTTTGATTGGAAAAAAATGCAATTTATTCATTTATTTTCCAATGAATTTGATAAAAAATTTGATAACACACTGACCAAATATGTTGTATTTTTTTGTTTAGATACTCCATGGCCCTACAACTTGTTTTCAATAACAACAAGAAGTTCATATCCCTCCATGCTGGCCTTCCAGTTTCTTGTCATGATTCATATTTTTTCAATTGGATGTGGATTTCCCAACAACCAGATAACTACTTTGACCAATATCAATACCTTCTGGCCAATTCAGCTTATGCTAGTCGGAAATATGTGGTTCCAGAATACCACAATGTTTCATCTGATGATCAAGCCAAAACTGATTTCAACTATCATCTGGCCCAATCACAAGTTCAGGTTGAGCATTCCATGGGAATCCTGAAAGGAAGATGGGACAGCTCAAGGGAAATGCAAAACAAAATTCAAAATTCCAAAGACATGAAGATCCTCATCAACTGGATTATCAGTTGTTTAATCCTTCACAACCTTCTTGCCAACATCAAAGATGAACGGGATGAAATCTTTTAAGAAGATATTCCCAATCCTCCTCAAGTCATCCCATTCTCATCCTCTACCTTGTCTTCCGCCATGAGAGAGCGGATTCTACCTCTCACACTTGCTCACTTTGATAAGTAGTATTTTTTTTTTTAATCTTTTTTGGTGGATGTAGAAAAAACCAAAAATTCCAATCCACCCACCTAACCCCAACAAACCACTGGTCCACCTTCACCGGTACACTCCTTCCTCCTCCTCACCAAACATCCTGACCCACCACTTCCAACTCACCCACAACCTCCACCTCACCATCACCTCAACCTCACCTCACCTCACTCACTGCCTCCCCTCCTCCTTTTGTTGGCAACCCTGGTAAGCCCACTCCCCCTTCTTCCTCTTCCTGCCCATCACCAGTTGCTGATCCTTTGATCATTCAACCTTTAGGTCCCCCCTGACCACCTTTCTCATCCACCATGGTAAGCCCTCCCCTCCTCCTCCTCCTCCTCCTCCTCCTCCTCCTCCTCCTCTTCCTCCTCTCCCTTCCCCTGAAATTTATTGCAATTGATTGAGCAATGAATTTTGATCAATCAAGCAATTGATTAGCCATCAATCAAGCAATTTCTTAGCAAGCTCACCCCTTCCTCCTCCTTCTCCTTGTCATTGTCATTGTATGAAGCTGACTTTTTTTTTGGGGGGGGTTCAGCTTTGACTGGTATTGTGTTTTTTTTGTTTGTTTATCATCTACCTTGATTATAACTTACTAATGATTTTTTTTTGGTTTTGTTTTGTTCTTTTGGATTGGATGCAATGCAAAACCATTTTAAAATCCTTGTTCTATTGACCCCTGCCCCTTTTCTGGACTCCTCATGCTTCTTCCACTGCACTCAAAATTTTATACTACCAGACAATTCCTTCTTGATCCTCACCCCAAGCGCAGAAGGTGCATGGGAGGGATCAAGATGGAAGGAGATGGTTTGAAAAACATAAAGAGAGGTGGTAAGGAGAGGGCTCTTTGGCAAAAGTGAGCTAAAATGAAAAGATTCTAAAATCTCTTTTGAATTAAATGAAGCTGGGTTTAAAAAAAGAGTGGCTTGGTCTCAATAAAACCTGAAACCTTTGGATATGTACCCTGCTATTGCTGCCAAAAAGAAAACTTGAAAACCCTCCCCCGCAGATTTTGCACAAGCCAAACAGAAGATCAAACAATTCCATTTCTTCAGTTATGGAAGATTAGTTGTTCTTGATTTTTCAAATCACCACTCTCTTTTTGCTATAATTGAATTTGTCCCATTGAATAAACTCTCTGAGAAAAAAAAGAATGAAATCAACTTGGTCACAAAATTCCTTCACCAATCCAAAAAGTTTATCAACACGGTTGGTCCCTCAAGATCTTGGGGTGGGAAAATGTGGGTGATTGGATGGCAAAAATCAATGCACCCTTTGGAGCTTTTTGAAAGGTACTTGAAGACAGCAACTATTAAATCTTCCCCCCAGGAATTTTAACTTTTGAACCTTAGGTCTGACAAGGTATCACAAATTTTATGCCAAATTTGGCAAAAATTAGCCAGACTGGCACACAATTCCAACAGAGAAACCATGCTGGAAAACAACATCCCCTCTTTCTCTTCATTGAAATACGGATCCTGGCTCACTCCTTTTTACTGCGCCCCTCACATCAACTTCACCTCCAACTCTTTCTACAACTCTCCCCATATTGACAAAGGGGATGTCTCATGCTATTCTTTTTTACTTGTTGTTCCAACCAAAAACTCCAATGGATGACTTATTGACAACAAGGACAAATATCAAGCATCTGATGGCCTCCAAGTCTTTCCTGACTTGGGATTTAATTTATTTCAAAGAAAAAGGTATTTTAAAAATGGTTTGGGCAGAAAAAAAGTGCAAGCACTGTACTTTTCCTGCTGTTGAAACTGCCACCCATACTAGGATGGCCATGTCTTTTCAAATTAACAAGACCACTCTCAACACTTGCAAAGACTTGAAAAGTGGTCAAATATTTTATAGAACAAAAAATTTAAATAAAAATAAAAAAACATTTTATCATTGGAGGGTTGAAAAATAGGCTAAAACATTGTTTTATTTGAAAATAAGTTTTTTGTTTTTATTTTTAAAATTTTTATCAAAGCAAAAATTTTACAAGACAAGCCATCAAGTAATTTCTTTTATTTCATCCACAGTTCTACTGCTACCAATACAGGCCATGGCTACAAATAACCTATCTTTTTTTTCTGTAGCTAGCCTTTCCCTCTCCTTTTCCAGTTGCTCTTGCTGTCTATTGTTCTACGTTTCCTCTTTTTGAAACTCCACCTCAGCCTGTTTCATTTGCCACTCAGCATCCAACTTTTTTTGTTGAGAAAAAATCTCAGCATTCTGCTTTTCAAAATCCATAGCCAGTTTACAATCCCACTTCTCCTTATCAAATTGAAGTTTTTGGATTCAATTTGTGATTTCACTGTTTTTTGGGGGAGTGGAATAGGAATGAGCTTGATTTTGAAAGAAAGGAGAATCAACCAATGCACTGACTTGAATCTTGCTTCTCCATGATATCCTCAAAGCCAGAAAAACATGAAGTGTTTCTCCTCTTTTGAAAACTATTGGGTTGATGTTGAGTGAATTGGAGGCTTTTTGCTTTCCCTTTGCCAAGGGGGTTTGTGTGGGAATGGTGTCACTCTCATTTGAAGGGGATGTGATAGGCCCCATTGGCTTGAGTTTTTGGCCATTCAGGAATGGATCAGCATTTTTTTACAATCTAAATCAGTCAGGATTAACCAGACAGAAGAGACAAGAACTTGGTTCCTTCCTT
This sequence comes from Puccinia polysora, assembly GCA_025617555.3. NCBI lineage: Eukaryota > Fungi > Basidiomycota > Pucciniomycetes > Pucciniales > Pucciniaceae > Puccinia > Puccinia polysora. The sequence goes on from CM062636.1 coordinate 11,817,718, forward strand.
GAGCAGATGTTGATGGCAATGGTGATACAGGAATAAAATCCTCCTCATCAGCAAAGGTGTTGGGGTCTTCCATCCCAGGAAGAGAGAAATCCATGGAAGGAAGTGAGGTCTCCAAGGAAGGGTGTGCCAATTCTGATCTAGACATGATTGGAGCTGGTTGTGTTGGAATATCCTCCTCCAAATCTAATTGGGACAACTCATAGTTTTTGGGGGGATCATCATTTCTAGGCGGAGCATCCACAGCCAAATCCTCATTGTCAACTGAATTGGATTGTTGGGCATAAAAAGCAGCTAAAGGGGTGATATTGGCCTTCTTTCCCAAAGATTTTATCCATTTTAACATAAAAAGGACAAATGGAGTCCAACTTATCAACCACCAAGGTGATTCCTTTGGCTTTATTGGAGTTGGTGATGCCAAAGCCAGTGGAGATTTACATTGAGTTGGCCTTTTTATACTTGGCTCAATAGTTCTTGAATTGCTCCCGCATCTGTTTTTATTAAAGATCCAGCCTACCTTTGGTTTTATTTTTTAGTTCATTGGCCATCAGGAGATAACCATTAACCTTAGATGATGTAGGTTGTCCAACTAGTGTTTAATTTTCCAATCCAAAGCAAGCATTGTAGTTGGATTGAATTTTGAGCCAGCTTACCAGGATGATGTGATTGGCTCTCTTGAGCTGACTGGAACCTTTGGAAGCTGATGGGGTGGATTGTTGGATGTTGAGTTCCTGCGGGATGTTTTCTTTTGTTGAGTGGAATTTCAGGGGGAGTTTTGCTGAGGGGTCATTTAAAAAGAGTTATAGGGATGAAGGGATGAAGCAATCAAGTGATGAAGCAATGTGATGAAGCAACAAATGAGAGTTAGGATGTGATGAAAGGAGGGATCAAGTGATGAAGCAAAAAAGCAATGAAGTGATGATGTGATGAAGCAATGAGAGTGATGAAGGGATCAAGCAATGAAGAAATGAGAATAACAAAGCAATTAGAGGATGTATGTGATGAAAGCAAGAGTGTGATGAGAGTGATGAAGCAAGGTGAGAGTGATGAAAGTGATGGTGGGATGAAAGTGATGGTGGGATGAAAGTGATGAAGCAAAGAGGATATAATTAGATGAGAGTGATGAAGTGATGAGAGCGATGAAAATCAAATTTTTCAGATGAGGTTGGAGGTACAATTTTTCCAATGAGGTTGGAGGTGAAACCAGGGGTGATGATGTGGAATGATGTGTGTTGAAGGCCTGAAAGCCTTTAAATACTTTATATGAAAAAACCCATTTTTGTGAGGTAACTTTCACACGTCTGATGTGAAATAAGTGTGTTTTTTATTTTTAATGGCGGGTTTGAAATGGTAGATTTGGGTTGAAACCCGCCATTAAGAAAAGGAGGGTTTGCTTAACTTTGATACACCCTAATATATATTCTTTAACCTTTTTTTAACATTTGTTTTAATTTTAAATTCTTAATTCTCTTTTTGATTTAAATAAAAATTAAATTAAATTAAAAACGTAAATACATAAAACAACATAAAGAAATAAATAAATAGAAATAAATAAATATAAATCAATAAATATAAATAAATAAATATAAATAAATAAATATAAATAAATATCAATAAATAAATAAATATAAATATAAAGAAATAAATATAAAGAAATATAAAGAAATAAATATAAATAAATAAATATAAATAAAAAAATATAAATATATATATATATATAAATAAATATAAATGAATGAATATAAATAAATAAATATAAATAAATAAATATAAATAAATAAATATAAATAAATAAATATAAATATATATATATAAATAAATAAATATAAATAAATAAATATAAATAAATAAATATAAATAAATAAATATAAATAAATAAATATAATTAAATAAATATAAATAAATAAATATAAATAAATAAATATAAATAAATAAATATAAATAAATAAATATAAATAAATAAATATAAATAAATAAATATAAATAAATAAATATAAATAAATAAATATAAATATAAAAACAAATATAAATAAATGAAATGAAATGAAATGAAATGAAATGAAAAGAAATAATTAAATATATAAATATATAAATATATAATGAATTAAGTAATTATAATAAAAAATACGTAATATATATATATATATATATATATATATAATTTACTAAGGATAATTAATGAAAGGATGGTCAGGTGGATAGATTAGTGCCATTCACACATCAAAACATCAATCAAAAGGCAGAATAATTCCCATACCCTGTGGAATTAGACTTTACCCATGCTAAAGCACCAAGAAAACGTGACAGGATACCACTGGTTACCCTGCTAGCCTTTGCAACCATCCCTTTGAGCCCCTGTATCCCTCAGAAGGACAGAATTGGGACCCAAAAAGCTATAAATATAGAGCTATTTTGAGGTTATTGATACCCAGAGACCCAGTTATGTTTACATCCAGACACCATTCCAAGGTAATAAAATACTTATAAGAGATAAGTAAGTGATTTATGGCTTAGTCTTATTAATAATATCTGTCCCAAAACTGTTTTTATCAATTTAAACTGCTGAACAACCTATTAAACCCCAGTAATAGGTTTAACCCATCAGTGCACATCCCAAACAGGTACCTAAAGGATCCAATAATATACCAGTGAGTTTTATTATCCTTTTTCTTTTGTGGAAGCTTGGTTACAAGGCTCTGCAACTCCATCATATATTTGATATATATATTATCTTTGGTCAATATCTCCTTTACAAATATAAATTGAAGTTTCCACAGTGACCAGGTATACATTTTTTCAGAGTGAATTCCCTGAAGAGAGGTGTTCAAGATCCCCAATATCATTTTGGCCTCTCTATTGATTTATTTAATAATCAATTTATTACTATTGATTAATAGAAATCAATCATAACCAAACCAATCAACCTTTCAATAGCTGTATCAAAATATTTTACAGAGTTTTTGCTGCATTTATTGAATAAACTATTTATTATTCATTCCATCACCTCTGGTAGCTAAAGGATAGCAAGGGTTTTGGCATCCAGGAGGCTGACAAAAAACACTCAACATAATGATGCCCAAATTGTGATAACCCTTTATACTCATAGAATTAAAAGTTAGCTGAATCAGAATTAAAAGTCATATGGAAACCCAATGATGAAATGATCTCTATAATTGAAGTCTATAATCTAGAATACACATTCAGTTGATCTTTGAGATGATCAATGCAAACAGAAGCTTTCTTTGAAATGAAATCAGATTTGTTTGCTACAATGGGTGGTATTGAAATCATTTCTCCCTCAAATAATAATAGAACCCAGTGGCTATTGTTGACAAAGGAAATATAAATTGGCTCTGATTGATCTGTAATACCTTTTTTCATTGAAGTATAAGATCAACATGACTCCAATGAAATGAAACATAGATGGGTCTGGCATATGTGTCTGCTATTATTTGACCCATATTCAACTTATCCAGCCATTTTTGAAGAGAGAATCTTTGCATTGATGTCTTCAACATCAAGTATTTGTTTAATATTTTCTACCTCTTTTGCACCACCAAGCATCTTAATGTAGCATGCTTTATGTTTCTCTAACGTTTCAGTCATTTCCTTTCTCACTTTAAACCAACCATGTTCATAATAACCAAGGAATTTAGCAATGAATCTAGATCCGCAATTCCCATCACCAATTGGATGCCAAACCTCACCCAAGAACTTATGAAATTTCTCAGGTATTTGATTGAGGTATTTCACTTTGGGTTCCTATAGCAAAACGCAATCAGAAAAAAATCCAATTACATTAATTAATCACATCAATACTCACCAAAGATGAGCTTCTGGTTTGTCAGCCTGCTACTTAGCACAGAGCAACCTGACAAAGCAACAAAAATAATAATATTAACAAAAATAAAAAGAACAAAAATAAATAAATAAATAAAATTATTGTAAAATGAAGGAGTAGGAAATCCATAAATATTATTACAGAAACGGATTTCCCACCCAAAATAAGGTAGGGTCACTCACTGACCCCACCCTTGAATTCTTACTCCTTATATTTTTTAATTAATTTAAAAGAAAATGGTAAATGACCACGGCACTAATATGGCACCTCTTGGCCATTTTAATATTTCACATGATATGTCATGTATAGGTTTCACACCTAAATTTCAGTCAAAATCCAGGTGTTGTGTGTAGTTTAGGAGTTACACAGGGAATTGTGTGTTGTCACAATTCCCGCACGCAGCCCCGCGTCCCTACAGCGCTGGACTCCCGCGCACCCAAACTCCCGCGCGCAGTTGATCCCCCCCGCGTGCAGGTAATCCCGTGACCTAGTCATGCGCGCAGCGGATCAGTCCCCGCGCGCATCTGAATGGACTGATTCCCGCGCCTAACCTGCCTTGATCACGCGCGCAGCGGATCAGTCCCCGCGCGCATCTGAATGGACTGATCACCACGCCTCCTGCCGTGATCAGTCTGACAGCCAGGTACCGCTCAGAGGAGCTACAACATAGTAGGATCTACTCTACATATGTAAAGCTACCACACAAGCGTAGATCGTAGTTTGAAAACCTTAAAAGTCAATTAAAATTAGTTATTAACTAATTTTTAGTATTTTTTATTAATTAAATAAAGATCCAGACTCACCACGTCATGAGCTGATCAGAACCTTCAAAGACCACAAAACTACACAAGGAGTGGTCTTAAAAATTATTAAAAATTACATACAGGATCAGCAGATGATGAAGAATCAATAAACATCCATGTCTGCTCACTTTGGACCAGTACTTACAGTACAAATTGAGGATCAGTGCAGGATCAGCAAAATAATTAATCTGTTGATTAACAGATCCTGCAGCTAAAAAGGAGCTGTTCCTTGACAGATCTAAGGCCAGCAGGCTAACAGCACCTTGAGGACGTGCCAATCTTGCCCTGACTGCCCCCCTAGCCTCAGCCCATGGCTAATACCCCTTCTAGAGGCCCTCAAGCACCCAAAAAGGAATATTTAAACAGGCTCTTTTTGCCCTTTTGTTCCCAATCATCCATCAGTTATCAGAAATATTATTATTATCAATCAGAAATTGTGTCATTGTTAGTCAAGTGCTTATCAAGAAGAAAGCAATTGATTTATGATTTAGTCTGAAGTATTATTATTATTATTTTCTAAATAACTATCAACAACCAGAAGTTTGAACCAGCCACCAACCCCATCTGTTCTGAAGCTTCTTACCTGAATCTTCGCAGGATTTCTGTGGATTACTTCCCAAGTAAGTTGTTCCCTTCCTGCTCTGGGTTTGTGTGCTGTTTTGCCCGCCCAAATTAGTGGATAAGGCCTTAGAAGGCACCCATCTTCATTCCAAGGTTATAAACTGCCTAAGGAGGCCCCTTGAGGAGAGGTTGCCAAGTCTGTAAAGACCCCCAGTAGTATATTACTGTGGCCCCTCTTTTTATATTATATTTAAAATATTTATAACCAAACCAATTAAACCTTGCACTTGCTCTTACCATATTATTATTGGAGCTGTAAAGTGTTTATTCTTTGGAATATTATTGCTCCAAATTCTTTTATCACTCTTTGTAGCTAAAGGACTGCAAGTTTCCTGGTATCAGAGAGCTGACATGGTTGATGCTTCCTCCCTTTCTTCTTCCTCTGAAGAGAATTACAAATCCAAATGAAGTGAAGCTAATTCACTTTAAGTCCCTTCCTCTGAACTATGAAATTCAGCTTATGATCCTGCGGACTTTTACTAACAATTAACATCATATCATCATCAGTTCATTAAAACCCTAAAAATGAACATTTCACAAAAGAAAAGAATTAAAATCTTTTTTCTTTGCTAATTTGGTGCCCCTCTAATTCTCTATTCCTGCTTGAGTTGCTTCTCAAATTTTTCAAATCAAGAAGGATCTCTCCAGGTATCTGTCAATTTTGGATTTCCTCTGATTTATTGCAAGACTTTAGGTTCAATTTGTGGCTTTGATCAATAATTTTCCATCTCCATCATCAATTGCTTCAACAGCACACAATGATCTTCTTCAGGGTATCCCAAGATCATTGCATTTAGCTTCCTATGTAACTGAGAATTTCTGAGAATTTCATCAACATCAACCTTCCAAAAATCAAAAGGATCAAATATTAGTAAAGTAGGAATCATCATTCAAAAATCATTAATCACAATGTGATTTGAACAATCCAGAAATCCAACTTAAACCAACTCACAGAACTGGAACTGCAAGGGCAATAATCCAACCTCCACTGAGGATGAACATCCTCAGGCACAACAGATCCTCAGAATGCTAGTAGATCACCTATTTTGTGGTAACAGGGTAAACCCATAGTCTTGCAGTATGACTTGGCCCACTCATTGCCATCATGGTTCCACTTTAATTTCTGAAATTGTTCCACAAAAAGTTTAATTGCCTCTAAAGAGAACTTGTATCCCAATGGTAAAATTTCAGTAGGAAGAACTATTAATATCTTCATTTGAGAGTTGTAAAGCGCAGCCTGAACCAAATTAGTTTGATTGGAAACTGTTCCCACTAGGTTTTCCCAAACTTCCAACATGTTTCCCAAAGAATTTTCAAGGAATCTTTTGAGATTAGCAGGGCCCCTTCAACCCAAGATGTTGTTTCATTTTCAAATTCAGGGTTTTTTCAAGTCCAAGCCATTAGAAAAGTCTCTTTGATACACAAGTTTTTATGATCCATATACTCAAGCACATCCTTGCTTTCTGAAAAGAAAGACTTTATAAAAGTCATAATGTAAGCAACCCAAAACTAGGAAGATTAACAGTAGAAGCAGTGATTTGGCACTTACTCCAAGTTCTGCATCATTGACCTCTTCCTGCTCCTTGGTTTTTTGAGGCCCCATACTTAGCCCACAGAGACATAAATCTTTGAAAACCTTCAATTTCATTATTAAAGCACACTTTAAAGTTTGCTTGTATGTTTTTAGACAAGTTCCATTGACAACACTGTCTTGTAGACTCAGGGAAAATTTTTTCTATATCATGAGTCAAAAAATTCTCACTGTCTGTCACAAAGACTTTTGGAAGTCTCTCAGTATCATAAGCCAGCTCCTTTAGTGCATTTAAAGACCAACTGTAGAACTCAAAAATTTCTCTTGTTATAAAAACAAGAGCTTTTGTGAAAGTTTTTTGGTTGTTTCTAATTCCTACAACATGCAATAGGGGGATTTTGTACTTATTTTTTTTATAAGTACAATCCAACAAAGCAATATGATGGAATTTCTTGCAAAGCTTAAATGACTTGGGGTGTTCCAAGAATAGGGCCTCCAAGTGACCCTCTCCACTGAATTTTTCTTGATGAACCCAACCTGAATCACCAAGTTTTTCAAAGAGGACCTCCATAACACTTTTTCCCTTGAGTTCTGCAAGCTTTACCTTTTGCTTAGTGTTATAGATTGTTTGGTCATCAACATATTTTCTGCCATCAATCTTGCTCAATTTTCCTTTGAGTGGAATTTTATTGAGCCCATCATTCATGCCTTCTCTTAAATTCACTAAGGCCATCACAGAGATTCTCCTCAGATGAGGATGCACTGAGGTTTGTGGAGATATTTGATGGTTATGTTGATAATTTCTGCAGGAGATTTCCCACAAAGGGTCTGCCTTTGTGCAGCTTGCACAGAATAAAAACTTGCACCCAACCTTCCTTGTGTGATTTTGCCTTGACTTTTTGGTGAGAAATTGCCCAGAGTAAGAACCATATCTATCACAGGATAGATCCAAATATTTATAACTCTTTGAGTTGAAAAATGTTAAAGTGTCACCATGCTTCAGAGTGCCAATTTTAGACAAAAATTTTGTGCCTCTTCCCTAGTAGGAAAAGCTCTCACAGGAGGTGCGTGAAGTGGATCTGTCATAGTTAAAGTCATAGTTACATGGCCATAGTTCAGTTTCCATCAAATTAAATGATTCAAAGCCCAGAGTAACATTAAATTTTACTCAACACCAGAGGTCATGTCAATTTGTGAAACATTTTGTTCCTCAATTGTCACCCTAGATGAGGATGCAATTCAGGCTTCAAATGATTCATTACCCAAATCCTTTTTTTTCTGCAGCTTTGTTCATGGCACTATCAATGTAGTCCTTCAACACAGCCATGTTACAAAAAGGAGGGCTTGCCACTGTTCCCATAATGCAAAAAAAATGCAATGGTATTTCAATATTCAATCCAAATGTTAATTAAAAAACTACAAAGTTTGCTCACTTTTGAGTTGAGAAAGATCAAGTTTAGTGGGACGTTTTTAGGCAGTTTCACTTTAGTTTCACTTTAATTTCACTTTATTTCACTTTAGATTCACTTTAGTTTCACTTGGGGATCGCTAGGTGTGGTCCAACTGTCCCACATAGTATGAGTTGATCACAAATTTGGGTTGATGGAACCCAAATGTGGTCCAGGGGGTCCCAAAAAGTTTGGCACAACCCCCAGGGGGCCTTGTACCCCTGCACACACCTCAAAACTGCCTTGTACAGGGGTTCACAACTGAAAAACACCATTTACAGGGGGTATACAACCCCTGGGGGTTGGGTGTGTTTGAAAAAACACTGTTGACATGTGTATATGCATGTTTTGGCCTGCACATGCACTTTGGACACGTCTATTGGCCCCCACTCTTCCATTGGGCCGTATAGGGCCTCACATGACTCCCACATGACTGGGAGTTGTGAATTTATCATCACCCAATAAATAAACAATTTTTTTTTTGAAAAAAAATGAAGGTAAATAAAACAAAAAAAAAACAAGAACAAGAAAACAAGAAAAAGAAAAGAAAACAAGAAAAAAAAAGAAAAGAAAGAAAGAAAGAAAAAAAAAACAAGAAAAACAAGAAAAACAGGAAAAACAAGAAAAACAAGAAAAACATAAAAAAAAGAGAAACAAGAAAAACAAGAAAAACAAGAAAAACAAGAAAAACAAGAAAAACAAGAAAGAAAAAAAAAAACAAGAAAAAAAAAACAAGAAAAAAAAAGCAAGAAAAAAAAAACAATACAAAATCAGAAAAAAAAAGGACAAGTCAATTTGAACACAGGATGATCAGGATCTACTGTGATGATGAGCTCACCAGGAGGATTTGAAGTTTCAAAAGTTGGTAGGGTTTCAAGATGAGACTGGATGAATTGATTGATGAAAGAATGTAAGTTCTAGACTCAAATCGATCTCTGAAGGTTGGATGAGATCGATCCAGGATCCAATCCATCATGGCTCAGGTTGAGGATCCCAGCACCAGCATCAAGGACCACTTGATCTGAAGTTTTTAATTTCTTGAACCTTCTCATGGAGTGGCAGAAGATCTTTGAGGAACTCAATATCAGTCTGGTGTCAGTCCAATAAGAATTTAATCCTAAAAACTTAAAACAAGTTCATTACTATCCTGTCCTCAATCATCTTAACAAAGTTTGAAGGAGCCTTGAATCAATGGAGATCCAGTCTGGTTTGGGATCCCAGACTGATCCCAGTCATGGATCTTCAAGCTAAGCTGGTAGGATTTTCTTGATGATGATGATGATCATCCACTGATTTAATTTTTTTTTTTTTTTTTTTTCAATCTGTTAATCCAAATACTTCTTCAACAAAAACTTCTTCATCCCCCTCCCTCCCCCCTTCCCCCCCCCCTTTTTTTTTTTCTTCATCTTTTTTTTTTTTTTTTTTTTTTAAAAAAAAAAAAAAAAACTTGTCAGTCTTGGCTGCTTCATACCAGCCAAACCCCCATTCCAGGCTGAGGATGACCTCCAGCTCATGAGAGCTCTCCCCCCTCCCCCCTCCCCAGGTCCAGGTCAGATCATCAGGTATCAATCAATCAGGGGTTTTTTTTTTTTTTTTCTTTTTTTTTTTTTTTTTTTTTTTGTTCAAGTTCTTCACTCAACATGGATGTTCAGAAGATGGGTTTTAAAGATCTGATTGGTCAAGAAGATCTCCAACCTCCTCCTCTACTCCTGCCACCCAACAACCCATTTGCCTTCCCTCCCCCCCCCCCCCCCCCCCTCAAAAAAAAAAAAAAGGTCACCTCATCATCAGGGACACCTCACCAGCCCATAGACTCTATTTATCCATCCCACCAATCTCAAGCTATCCAACAGACCCACCCAGATGACCTTGAACCCACAAGACATGCAACCCAGTCAGACTTCCTCTTCTGATCATCTTCTCAAGCCTCTCCAAACCACTAGCCAGTTGGATCTCACAACAAGCCTCAACAAAAACCTCTTCTCAGAAGCCATTCCAACTTCCATCTGCTCCCTCATCCTGGATGGCTGTTTGTTTTCTTCTTGTGACTCACCACTCAACAGAGCTTTCTCCCCCCCCCCCCCCCCCCTACCCCTACCTCTCTCTTTTTTTTTTTTTTTTTTTTTTTTTTTTTTTGTTGATCTTCATTCTAATTCAATCTTTTTTTTTTATTTTCTTTCTGATTTTATCTATTTATTTATTTATTTATTTTTGTGACCTTGATTCTATCCTGAGGATGAAGACTTGATGGATCCAGAAGAGCAGGAAGGAAGGAAGAGACTTGTATCACCCATCCCTGGGCATAAGACCTTTCAAACCTTAAAACCAGGGGCAGCTACAATATTCTCTTTCCAAAAAACAAACAATCAAAAAAAAAAAAAAAAAAAAAAGTATTAGTAATCATCATTCATCAAGACACAATTAGTTTCTCAACCTTGAGATCTGGTTTCCCATGCCATCCAAAGTACATTAAACCATGGGTTTAATTTTTATGAGACCATCAATCTTGCCCCACACCCACCCACATCAGCCAACCCAAGACAAGCCACTACTCCTCAACCACCCTCAACATTTCTTCTTCCCCACCCCCACCCACCCCATGTTTTTTTTTTTTTTTGTTTCTAATCTAATCCATCCCAATCCTTGAGTTCTTCAGAGGTCAAATTGAATTAGGAGATCCATTGCCTGATAAGAGACACTTGGGACCAGCTGATCTCATCACCTACTCAATCAACCCATCAAAATTAAATTAGTAAATAAATTTAAAATTTAAAAAAACAGAGTGAATGGATGGGTGGGGGGAGGGGGGTGTCTCAGGGTGGGTTGGATCAAAGGATGATAATCAAAAGTGGTCTTGGTTTTTTTCTCTCTTTTTCCTCAGGAAAAATAAATCCCAGGGAATTAGTGGTGGCACTTGGTTTCCAAATCACATGAATATATATATGTATAGATATATATTTCAGTGTGGAGGTTTCATGGATATATATATATATATATATATATATATATGTATATGTATATGTATATATGGGGTGTAGAGATGCAAAAAAAAAAAAAAGTAATTAGAATCGACCGTTTTTTTTCTTTTCTTTTTTTCTTAGGCGAACAAAAAACAAAGCAAACAGAAGACCCAAAAAAAAAAAAAAAAAAAACCTGTTGAAGAAAAACAAACGCAGGGGTGAGGGAGGAAAGTGGAGGAGCCTTTTTTTTCTTTTTTTGTTAGTAAGAGTAGTAGTATAGCTTGGGATGAAAGTCAAACTTTTGAACAACATCGGAACGAGTTAGCAGGAAGATCTATGTATTATTTTGTAGAAGTTTATAAATCTGTCTGATCGAGTGTGGTGGAATAAGTATATATAGATATATGTACCAAAACGGGATTTCGTCATCAAGTTTTCGGGGGGGGAAGCCAATGGGCTTAAGATTATCGAAGCGAAGTGAGACCATGAGAGATAACATCTTGAGTAGCCATGATGACTACCTAGTATCAGCCGATGAATGATTGGAACCAGAGCAGCAATCATCACTCTTCCTAATCGACGAGGAGCCTTCAGGAAGGCCTAATTTGGGATGAGTCGACGCCAATTTGGAGGTGGACGATAGAGTAAGGTTCTGAGTCGTCGGCGTCGTTAACGAGGAGATGGATGAAGAGGATGATGCAGATTTATTACTCCTACTCCCGAGATGCTTTCCAGCTCGACTGACCGCCTTCATCTCCTTTGGGTCAAACCCGATCGAAATCGTCGGCTGCCCCCCGCGTCCTCCCTTCTGCTTCGAAACGCTTGGGGTCACTAAAGGGAGAGTAAACGTAGCCCAGATAAGTTCATCGACTCAAAATGCGGCAGCAACCCAATGGTTTGACTTAGATAAGAACAAAGGAAGAAGGAGAGAAAAGAACGGCATCTCAAATCATTACCAATTACCAATGTTTGAGGGTCCTGGCTAGAATGGCTACTACGATGCTGAGGCTCTTCACCATCTGCTCCTTCGCCTCCAAACCTAACCCCTCCCCCCTCATCATCTGGATCTTCTCGGGCTCCATCGACTTTTAACTCTTCAGCAGGAGTTTCATCACCTCGAGATAAGGTAGTAGTGGAACGACTATCGTCTTCGTGATCAGCGGAAGAAGTAGAAGGATTATGAATCGATTGAGGAGTCGAATCGATTGGGATCGTTGGCTTGGAGTGCTCCTCACTCTCATATGATTCTTGAACATGGTCTTGAAGGGGTTGAGAGCCATCGGTCAAGACCAAAGATGGATCGATGGTCTTCTTGGCCGGTAGGATCCAATCAGCCCAATCTCCCCCTCTTCGGACCAGCATTCGACTCTCGTCGACTTCCAACAATCCACTCATCTTCATCATTTCACACACCAACTGAATATCGGTCGTCAAGGATTTGATTCGGTTGAATCGACCAATCATCTCGATCTGAACCCATCCTTCTTGATCCATCTGAAGATCCAAATCATCCATCAGTTCGAGCATCCACGCGCATATCTCAACAGAAGAACTTTAATCAAAATTCAAAACTGACGCAAGTCCTCAAAAACATATCTTTCGCAAGGTTGTCTGGACTGAAGTAGTATTCACACTGGCCGAGGACGTAATAACGAACCGAATCCAACGAATATGAAAACTTGGTGATCGGCGCGGGATAAGTGGGGTAGTAGGAAGGCGGTTGGTCATAAGCCAAGGAGGATGAACGAGATGTCAACATCGCCGGGTTGGTCTGGTGATCCGCGTAAGCAGTGGCTGACGGAGCCGAAGTGACCAGGTTAGGATTCATTTCATTTCCGATCGGCGGTCCGGTTGGAGGAAACGGACCCGCGGGCGGTGGTGGATAGTAATATGGAGCGGGGTAGTAGCCCTGCATACCATAGTAATTCGCAGGTTCGCCATTGGAGGAACCATTGTGATGATAGGCAGAGTGAGGATCGATTGGCATCGAAGAAGCGGAATAGGATGAATTCATAGGGGGTGGTCCATAGTTCGATCCGGTCGTCGGAGAGGAGGTTGACATGTGAAACCTAGGTGGCTGATGGTGGTGATGAGTCACGTTCATCATCGGATTACCACCACCACCACCACCAGATGGTGGGACGGTAGCCGAATAAGACGGATCTAGGCTTGGATGGGAGGCATCGGGGTTGATCGATCCATACGACGGAGCGGGATAATAGGATGGTGGATATGGATGAGATGGCGGCAGTTGGGACGGATCGGAGGCGATGGGGCCGTACTTGTTGAAGCCTGGTGAGTTGGAATAATTTGCAGGATGACTGGGATCGTGAGGTACAGGAGGAGGAGGAGGGTACCAATGCGGACTGTACTCCTCCACGGGGCGAAGGGAAGCTCGAGGCCCTCGGATGGAGGATGACGAACATGATGGTTAGGGAGATTCGAAGATGGTCGAGCCTTCATACCGCCCGGGCCACCGGGGGAATTAGTACTGATGCTGTGATTCCTCCATCCTCCATGTCGGGTTCCGCTCTGATTCTTATTACTCCCGTTACCAAGTCGACCCCCTGAACCCAAGTTTTTATGACCGGTTTGGGTAGAGCCGGCTTGATTGAATTTCCGTTGCGAGGTATCACGAGGAGCGATAGGATTTGATCCGTGAGAATAACCTAGATTGGTAGCTTGATGACCAGTGTTAGTTGAGCCCAAGATAGTATGATTCGACTTGGAATCCTGAGACGAAAACTTGGTAGAAAGATGATGACGGCCATGAGGATCGGAGTGTTCGTGCTCCTTTGACTTGCGGGGAGATCGAGTCGAGGCGGTCGAGTGATGGTGAGACGAACGCCTAAAGTGACTATGATCCCGGGCGTTCGAATTGGTTTCCGTCAGACTGGCCGATCGAACCGAGGACTTGAAATCCGACTTGGGTTTACCAGAGGGTGAGTGAACCGAGCGTTGATCCGGTCGATCGGAGGCGATAGACTGAGAAGGATCGATCTGATAGGAATAATGATTTAGGGGTAACTGAGACGGGTTAGGATAGGCGGAGGGATATTGGATGGGAGGGGCTACGAAGGGTGAGGGATGATGATGATCTAAGGAGCTGGCGTCGAGGATCATGGCAGCCGAGCGTACATGCTCTTCTGAGATCGAGGTCACCGGAGCGGTTCCATCACTCATGACGAGCGGATCGTTAACCCAGACGTTCCCTTGGGGAGCGTTGACATGTAAATCCAGGGGTACGGAGTCGGAGGGTTGATCGGAGGAAGTGAGGGTCTTGTGCAGGGTATCTACGGAGACAGGGCCGATGGGGGGGTGATGAGGGGGGTAGGAGGGTAGCAGAGGAGCTAAGGGGTTGGAAGTTGTAGGTCGGAGATCGGGAAGGTGCTAGTGGCGGCAGTAGAGAGGTAAGGATTTGGGGGACCTGCGCTCAATTCCATATTGGGTGGTTTAAATGGTGGGTGAGATTCTGGGAATGAAACCAGGTTTGGAATGAGGTAAGGGGTGAGCAGCTATGGATGCATGCACCCAAGAAGGTAAGGGTAGGCGGGTGATAAGATGAGATTAGAATAATCGACGAAGGGTAAGAGGGAGGGCAGGAGGGGGAGAGAAAGATGATGATGATGATTTGTCAGCATGATGATGACGATTGAATCGAAGACATCGATTGAGCTGAGAATGGGTTACCAGTAGTAGGGTTTTCAAGATTCAAAGGTGTTGACGATGAGTTGGGTGAGGTAGTGGATGGATTTGAAGGAACGGGGATAGGACTGGAGATTGATGGAGGATGCTCAGACTAAAAGGATGAAACGTAAAAGTCATGGGGTTTTTATTCGGTGAGGGTTGATGGATGGCAACCAAGTGAAGAGGGGGGGGAGGGATAGAGAGGATCAAGGGGGGGGGGGGGGGAGATAGAGAGTATCAAGGGGGGGGGGGGGGATTGAGATGGTCCATAGGTGAGGATGAGTTAGTTTATTATATACATCACACGTGGATAAGAAGTGAGCAGAAGTTTCCTTTTTTTTTCTTCTTCTTCTTCTTCTTCTTTGGATACCACAAGAGTACATGTGTACTCATACGGTAAGTCGGAGGGTGAGGGAGAGAGGAGGGCTTACCTGATGGGCAAGTGATCGATGAGAAGAATGATTTTTCTCGTTCTGATGGGAATGGTTCGAATTGGATGGTTTATGAGACTTGGGATGATGGGAGGAATGCTTTGGGGAGTGATGACGATTGGAGCGAGATGGATCCTTTCGGGAGTGTCGATTGGTTCTTGTCGAGCTCGGATGATTAGTCGGCAGTGGGGCATTGAGGGTGATATTGGCGGGGATCGGTTTCCAATGAATCTTCTTACCGTTCGAGGTGGGGATAGTGATGGGAGTGACCGGGGTGACCGGATCGGGGGGAGGATGTAAGGAGGAGTTCTTGGATTGATGATGAGCAGGATGGGAATCTGGGCTAGGTTGTTGTTGATCTGAATCTAGAGACGGGGTGATGGATTTGGCGAGTCTTGGGGATGGGTCATGGTTGGGCGCCGGCCATTCGGACTGATTATCAGAGATCAGGTCAGCTAGGCTGGGCTGGTGGGCTTGGATGGGATGTGGCTTGATCGTAGTGGATGGGGGATCGATGAGAGGGGTCGTAGAGGGTGAGGATGGATGATGAGTGGAGGTGGTGGTGGGTGATTGGTATCGTTTGGATAGTTCGGCCTTTCTGATCTGCCAAATGTTGAGATGGTTCGAGTTGGGGGTCGGTTGATGGTTGGATGGAGCTTGTGGATCGTGTTGATGGGGGTTGAAGGATGAGGATGAGGATGGGGAGGATGAGATGGGGTTGGATGGTTGTTGTTGGTTAGGATGGAGTGAGAGGGAGGAGAGTTGATGATCGATCGATTGAGTCGTGGGTGGTGATGGTGGTGTGGTGGTGGTGGTGGTGGTGGTAGTAGTAGTCGTAGTAGTGGGTGGTAGTGGTCGAGATGAAGAGGATGAGGATGAAGGGGATGAGGATGGTTTGATGGATGGTTTTGATTCTAGAGTGGGGAGAGCATGGATGCCATTTTTGGATGGGTGGGTCAGCTCGAGATTAGCAAGTAAGTGGGTGGGTGGGTGTGGTAGAGTGAGTGGGATGTGATGGTGATGGATGAGAGGATGACTGACGATCGATCGGTCGATGGTTTAGACCGGCTCGAGCCTTATCGGCCCAGGATGGTAGTGGGAGTGCCGAGTGTGGTGGTGGTGGTGGTGGTGGTGGTGGTGGTGGTGGTGGGGATGGAGAGGGTGGTGGTGGTAGTGGATTGGTGGTGGTCATCGTGGTGGGTGAGGATGGGAGAAGGGAAGGGTAAGTGGTAGAAGCAGACTGGTGGTGCGATGGGGAGATGGGCAGAGATCGATCGATGGACACAGGTTCGAAGGCAGCAAGAACGAGGCCAGAGTCCGGACGATCTGGCAGACTCAGTCGTCCCCTCCAGCCACGGGTGAGCTTGACTGTGGGCGTGGGTGTGGGTGTCTGGATCGATAGATCGATCGATCGATGCTGGACTCTGTGGTTTCCTGGGGCAGTTCGACCGTCAGCTAATCTTATGAATAGCCGTGGTCATGGAGCTTGTGAGTGGAGTGAGTGATGAGCAGTTTTGGAAGAAGGTTGTGAGGGTGAGGAGGGTGAGGAGGAAGGGGGAGATCGAGAGGAAGGCGTTAAGGGAAGGCACTCACTCGAGTAACAGAAGCCCCTGGGCCTGGATCGAGAACCCACTTCTCTCGAGCCACCACGGTTTGGGATCTGGTGGGCCTCGGAGGGGGGTGGTGGCCGGTTGTGTAGACAAAAGTCCTAGGAGAGCAGGAGGTCAAGAGAGAGAGAAGCTCGAAGGATTAATCTTTGACACTTGTACTACTCTCAATCCACTCGACTTGGTCACGATCGATAGTTCTCAATCTCGACGATGATGACCAGTAGGAGTACATCGATCATCTTCGCACTCCTGATCATACTCGTCTTGACGGCTGGGAGACACCGAGGCAGAGGAGGAGGACATGAGAGGAGTCAAGTAAATCAGTAGTCTTAGAGTGACGAGTTGAGAGATTCAAGATGTCAAAGTGCTTCTTTAGTTAATCGATTCTCAAATCAGGAGATCTCAAGATCAACCCCAAGAGATCATCTAGCCACCGAATCCCTCATCAAACCTGCTCATCCATGGGCTAATAATCTTAGACTCAACTCGAAGGCGAACGAGCAAGTTATAATAAGCACTCCACCACGACGGCTCAACAACAACAACCACAACGACCACCACCTGAGAGCCTAAGACCAAGCTCACTGCAGGCAGTCATCAAGAGCTCCTCCGGGTGTGTGCACGGGTGCCACGGTACTGTATCTACATACATACCATACATACAGCCACCAACGACGACAGTACGGTTTGTTAAATCTTCACATCATCCTCATCTCCCCAACGACCACCCTCCGATGACCGCCGATGGCAACCCCGACGACCGAAGCCAGCCCACCCACCCACCCACCCACACGTCCGCCTCGCAGTCACCGTGCAGTCGGCCGGCACCCCGCGCACCCACCCCTCCCGCAGCATCCCCATCCAAACCCAAACCCATATCCATATCCATCCGGGCCCACTCTCAAGATGAGATGAAACGAGCATCCACCAGCCAGGGCCCAGCCAGGTTGACTGACGATCGAGCTTCATGACCGGGATGCGCATGCATAGAGATCACCTTAAAATTTCATCTATCGCGAGTCCTATTCGTATTCAATCACTTCACTCACTCCGCCCTCCCACTTGGTACCTAACTCATGGTTCAAGAGAGAAGCCATTCGGTCAACTTGGGTCGAAAGATTTCTCAAACTAGATACTTGATAGTGATTGATTTAGATCGCTCACTCGTCGTCCGAACTCGATCGAAGACTTGTAGCTATTGATCAGGGTGCTTATCCCAAATGAACCCAACAGAAACAGGATCACTTGACTACTACGACACTACTCTAGGTCTAGGTCTAGGTCTAAATGGATGAGCCGGATCGTAAGGGATCAGAGTCTGAGTGAAATCGAGATCGTGGCTCGTTGGAGTACTCGCTCGTCGGGTAGACGGACCGACTCAAAACGAAGCCTCATCCGATCGGGCCTCATAAGCTCTCATCCGATGGCCATGTCGTAGATTTTCCACGGGACTCAACCCATCGTCAGACTGCCTCAACCCTCACTCTGACTTGAGATCTCTAGGGCTTGATAACCTCTTACAACCCATGAAGGGCTCTCATAACACCAGTCTTCTAGTCGGCCCTGGTCGAACTGGTGACCTCCAGGGAGGGATGGGATGAGTCAGTCATAGTCTGAAAACCATCACCCATAACAGGATGTCATCTAAGATAAACCTTTGAGGGTCGAGTCATCACTAGCATTGTACCCCATCCCTCTTGAGCTCAGTTAACCTCATCTCATTGATCATCATCGTGCTTAATCAGTAAGTCTGATTGATCAGGTTCAACCTCTGATCAATCTAGATACCTTCGACCCATCAATGGATTATCAAGATTTTGAGGGCCAGGAGTTAATTCACAACTTGAGCTGATGATCAGATTGCTGGGGTACTACTGATTTAATGTTCATTCTTGGTTTGAACTTATTCTGAAGACAATTTTTTTTTTTTTTTTAAAAAAAAAAAAAAATCATCATCATCATCATCATCATCAATCTCACACCACGTTGTGGTGTTGTTATATAGCCTTGGGTCAGGGACCATGCCACAGTTGGCCCGCTGAGCATTTAGTAGGTCAGGCTCAGCATTTGGGATGTGCGTGGTCTGAGCAGTGGCCACTGTGGGCTCAGCAGCAGCCACAGCAGGCTCAGCAGTAGCCACCCCAGAGCTCAGCATACCAGGCGTGGGTCAGGCTTAATCAGATGTCGTAGGCCGCGGCCAGCTTGGACATTATGGACCCAAGAATGGAGCTGGCCCAACCGGGGTTTGTGGGCCGCTAGTTTGGGAAGGTAGAGCGGGGTAATCAAGGCTATAGGAGTGGGCCGGTGTGGAAACTTTGGGGGCAACACCCCAGAAGTCATCCTTGAGTTCCGGAAGTTATTGATCAAAGCGTCTGTAAGGAGATTGGATGCAGCCGTTCAAGAGAGAGAGAGGGAGAGAGAGAGAGCAATAATAAGATGAATTCCTTCCTTTCCAATCCAATCCAATCCGATGCCATAAAAAGTGATATCCTAGAGTGCAGTCCAGTCCGTGAAGTGAAGTGAAGTGGGGTGAAGTGTTTTTCCCGTCCCTCCCCTTCCTTCCTCCCTCCTCATAAGATGCCCCTACAACCCAGAGTTGAGAGCAAAGTATTTAAGTCCTCCCTCTCAACCCTAACCTAAGTACAACCACAATTAACAAGAAAGAGTGATGAAATACAACCCTAAGCCGCAGAACCCTAGCCCAACCCTATCCCTCCATCCCTTGCCATTACCCGCGCCCTTTGGTATTAACGTAGCCCGGTTTGTCTGCCCGCGCGCGTCCGCCCAACAACCCGTTCCGATATCCGGGGCATACCCATGTGACCCAATCCGCACGTCTTGCGATGCGCGGTCCGATCCGTGCAAGCTTTCCAATCCGCGCAAGCCTTCCAATTTGCGCAAGCCTGCCAAACCGCAAAAGCTTTCCAATCCGCGCAAGCTTTCCAATCCGCGCAAGCTTTCCAATCCGCGCAAGCCTTCCAATCCACACAAGCTTTCCGGTCCGCGCAATCCGTTGTCTCTGGTCTCCAGGTGCTGAGCCCAACCCAACCGCTACTGGGCCTACCTGACTGCTGCTGAGCGCGCCGCCTGCAGCACTTTCCTGACTCGCGTCCATAAAAGAGCACCACACCGGGCATGCACAAGCACGGGCCAACCCAAAGGGCAGGAAATCACACAGAGAATTGGGCAGATACAGACAACACTGGGGGGGCTCCAAGTAGGGCGTGGCAGAGGGCCATGTCATGAGAAGGAAGAACCAGGTGTGTGTAAGGGTAGGCGGACTAGAGGGTGGTTGTGGCATGGGAAAGGGTTAGGTTTAGGCTAGGGTTCTAGTTTTTAGGGTTTCTTTTCTATTTGTTGTTGGGCTGTCATTGTGCTTGTACTCAGGTTAGGGTCAAGAGTGTGGGTATAAAGTCTTCCCACGCTGTGGGCTCAGCAGCAGTCAGATTGGGCTCAGCATCTGGAGACACGGGGCGGATTGGATTGCGCAGATCACACGTTGCAAGACGTGTGGATGTCACTTGGATATCTAGAATGGCACATTGGGCAGATGCGGACATGCGCGGGGGGCTCCAAGTTGGGCGCGGCACAAGGGCCGCTTCATGAGAAGGACAAACTGGGTGGACGTAATGGCAGGCGGGCAATACGGATGGAATATGGGGTATGGGGTATGGGATGTGGTTTATGGGATGGAAGGATAGGCTTGGGGCTAGGGTTCTGCACTTTGGGGTTGTATTTCATTATTCTTAGTTGCTTCTGGTTTTACTTAGGTTAGGTTTGAGGGGGAGGTTACTTAAACTACACCCTCAACAGGGATGGAGGAGGATCATCACAGAGGATCAAATCAAGTTGGAAGGCACTTTTTACTCTCATCTCTCTTTATTCTCTACCTCTCTATCTCTTGGTTGAAGGGTGAACAGTTGCACTCAGGGTTTACAGACCAAAGGGATCAATAAATTCCAAAATTGGGAACCATTTTAGGAGAAGTCCTTTTCTGAATTCCACATCTGGGGGTCTGGCCAGGAAATGACTTTTTTTTCCTTCTCTCTTGAAACTAACAAGCGCAATGTCCCAGTACCACCCATTGACTGTTGCCGGGTTGTCTAACCTTACCCCCACTCCTCTTCCTCCTCCTCCTCTGGCTTCTTGGAAGAAACCCTCATCAAAGGCGGGATACGGTGTCCCCAGCTCCAACAATGGTGCTGATCATAAGCCCATCTGCATCAGGCGGCGGGACTATCCACACATTTGGTTCAACACTGAGAATGTTGAGTAATTCCTGGCGCAATACAAAGGGATCGCCGATGCAGAAGGTGCAATGGGTTTGGATAAGGCTTGTCTTGTTGTCCTCTTCATTACGGACAAAGAGAAGCTTTGGGATGTGGAAGAGATGGAAGGGTACAAGGAACTTAATTGGCCAAAACTGAAGGCAAAAATCTTGACGTGGTGGGGAAGGCCCAAACCTTGGTTTTGGGAAAGCAATTTTGAGCAAGCTGCGGGGGAAGCAAGCGCAAATGGTGGAGTCTAGACGCAGGCGCAATTGGGGGAGTATGTAGCAATGTTTGACCGGATCTATTGCTACCTGGCAAAGAACAAGGTGGTATTGGGGCAAACGGGCACAATGAAGATGGCATTTTTGGGAGGACTTGGTCCCCAACTCCGCAGGCAGGTGCAGCGGCACTTGTACCACAACAACTTGGTAAAGAGGTTGTTGGATGGGAGTATTGTGCTTCTTCAGGACATCCTTATCATCCGTTGGGCGGTGGAAAGCGAGTTGGACTTGGAGGAACTGATGGAGGACACGGCAAGGTCATTCCAAACGGGGTCAAAGAAGTCCACTTCCCACACTCTGGCAGCACCAACACAAGCTCTGGTTGCAGGCCCCTCAAAAAGGGAACATGCTCCAGCAACACCACCAACAACAAGCCTAGAGATTAGCAAGATTACAGAATTGATGAAGGATTTACAGATCTTCCTGAGTTGAATGTTG
Source organism: Puccinia polysora (assembly GCA_025617555.3). Classification (NCBI taxonomy): domain Eukaryota; kingdom Fungi; phylum Basidiomycota; class Pucciniomycetes; order Pucciniales; family Pucciniaceae; genus Puccinia; species Puccinia polysora. Next base: position 11,839,637 of record CM062636.1, read on the forward strand.
TGAGGGCTGCACAATCTGCCTCCTCAAATTGGGGGACCGCTTCCGCCGTCAAACCCGCCCGTGCCCCGGTTATGCAATTATTGTGGGGACAGCAGGCATTGGCCGTCATGGTGAAATAACATGACAAAGGACCACAAGGCGGGATTGGTTTGACCGGTGGGAATGGGATTCATGTTTCCAACAGGCAAGCGGATCTCCACAGAACCTGGGAATCCAACCTCTATGGAGCAAGTGCGCAGGCAAGGACAGGAACCGGTGGTAACTGCTCAAGCTTTTCTGGAGATTGTCACTGGTCCCGGGGTATGGAAACTACCGCGCGTGGAAGCAGAAGTGAGGGTATTAGCAATGGAGGAGCCGGCGGTGGTGGAATGGATGGATGTGGATGCCAAGGAATGGGTACTGCCGGCAGCTCCTAAGCCAATTGCGCGCATTCTGGAAAAGGATGGACAGCTGGTGAATCCAGCAGGGAAGAAGAAGGCGGTGGAAATTGTGCGCAGAGTGATGGGGAATGAAACAAATATTCCCTTGACCTTGAAGGAGTTGGCGGTGGTGTCACCAGTGGTAGTAGTTGAGATGGTTCAAGCACTGAAAAATTGAAGACACAATAGGATCCCTCCAATGGTGTAGCGGGTAAACTTGGCTTGGGATGATGCGGAGCGCAAGCTAGCGGGGATGAAATAGGTTTCAACTCCACTGGCTTACATTCTGATTAAGATTCCTGGAAGGAAGGTGTGGGTTCTGGTGGATAGCGGTTCTATGGTGAATCTCCTTCCGTCTAGACTGGTTGATGAATTTGGATTGGTTTGGCAGAAATGCGCAATGGGGCTTTGCCTGCTTAACGGTGGGGCCTGTTGCATGGATGGGGTTGTGGAGGAGGAAGAGGTTGAGGTTGCAAGGGTCTGTAACCCACTTTCTTTTCTATTGGTTGATTGTGGGGAGGCTATTTTAGGACGGCCATTCATGTTTGGGTTCCAAGCACAAATGACTTTTGATCCAGAGGCGGGGACAGAAGCATTGATGGTGGAAGATTTGTCCGGCGGGCAATTCAAAACCACAATCTGTGATCAAGGGTTGGGGAAATGGATGCGGGATTTGGCAAGAGAGGAGGAGGAGGACCTTGGTGTGGAGTTGGTTTGCAAGGGTGGGCCAGAGGTGGATTTTGACTAGTCGGCCAAGGTTACCGCACAGAGCAAGCTCCGGCTTTGTGCAGGCGGTTGACTAGCAAGGAGCATGTGGGAAGTGGGGAAGAAGCACGGGATGTGTGGTTGCTGGAAGACTTATGGCTGGTTTGGATATCAAAGGGGATGACAATACTGATCCTCCTTCCAAGGACAAGCCCGCGCGCGGGGTTCGCGTCTGGCAAAGTGAAAAATTGCAGACCGCTGGGGACAGCAGTCAAGCTGGGGGGGGGGACAAAGAATGAATAGGGGATATGATTGGATTTGGTGAGGGGGTGCTCTAGCTGGTTCACAGCCAGAACAACTAGACACCCCAGAATGGTAGTTTCCTTATTCCCTTCTCTCTGGATTGGCTTTTGGGATTATTGCTGTCTAGGATATGAGTTTCTTTTAGGTATGGGCATGGCACAACTCTGGGTCTGCATGCTCAAGGACAAGCCCTGCATTCTGGAAACAGACGCAAGGACAAGCCCCGCATTCTGGATTCAAATGCATGAACAATTTCCAACAGATGATTCAGGGAACTAGGAAAGTGCATGGCACGGAACAGATGTGGTTTGAAGAGCAAGGCACGGGCTTGGAACGGGTTGGTGCTTAAAAAAAATCTCTTTAAGTTTTTCTTTGGTTATCTTATAGATGTAAGGTATGGATGGGTTTGGGTGGATACTTTTTCTCTTTCTCTCTCTCAAGGATGTGTGCGCGCGGCTGTTTTTCTTTTTACTCTCTCTGTTCTGTAGATGGGTACAGGGAACTGTGTGGCAGTTTGTCTGGGGTGGTCCAGGTACTCTCACCGGATACTCTCAGTGGTGCGGATCCTCCTCACTCTTGCTGATTGCTCTCAAAGTGCTGTTCTTATTTCTCTCAATATTCTCACAAGCCCATAGGCTACTTAGGATGGTGTGGTAAAAGTGCTTTTCTTTGCAAAATAGGTGCAGAAACAAGAAGGAAGAAATAGGAAGAAAGGGGGGGGCAATCTGCCTACGTTGGCCAAGTCCTCATCACTTCCTCTGTGGCTAGGGATTGGAAGGCCGCCAAAACCTTGTGTCACCCATTGGTGGTGTGCGGGTCTTGGGGGACCGCTAGAAAACGCCGGAGTAGCTTGTCTGTGTTGTTTACCATTGCATCAAACCTTGCCAAGGGAAGTGCCGGGATCAAGGGGATCTCCGGGATTTTGGGAGTGGCAGCCAGAGGGGTTGCAGTGGCTGCGGGTTTTGGTGACAACTCAATCACCATGGGAGTTAGCACATGCATGGGTTCCAGTGACAACCTTGGAAGCGGGGATGGAGATGGTGGCGGAGGATTTGGAGCCAGAGGAGCTGGTCTTGGGGGAGTGGGGGGACGCAGTGGTGGTGGGGGAGGCATGGCCGGACGGTTGAAGATTCTTGGGTCTGTTGCTCGTATGTTCATTTGTACCCGTGTGGCCCACTCGTGGGAGGAGTTGCAATAAGCCACAAAGTCCAAGAAGTCCTGGCGCTGTGGTGGTCCAGCCCAAGGGAATGGTGAGCCTGAGTCATGGCTCTGGCGCAACGGAGGGTTTTGGGTGGCGCGTTGCGGTTGGGTGCAAGGTGAGCCGGGCAGGGTCTACTCATTGGTGGAGATCTTGTTGTTTCTCAAGACCACAAAGGAGTCGCGCTGGGTCCTCTTGCGGGGGAAACCTTGAGGACGGTTGCAAGGCATTCCATCCAATAGGGAGCAGCGGCGGTGTCCGGCTCAGCATGGAACACAGGCCTGCCGGCCCAGAAGGATACAGCAAGAGAGGCCGTTCCAGCTGCAATACATGCAGGACATGCTTGGATGAAGGTGGGGTGGATGGGGTGTTTTTCTTTGGTGTGAAGTTGCGGTGCAAAGGGGAAGGGTGGAAAAATTAGGCTAGCTGGGGGTAGGTGCGATAGTGGTGGATCTCTGGGGACAGAAATCAAGTTGGGGGGGGATGTGGTGTTCTTTTATAGACACAAGTTGGAGTTGGCTGCACGCTGCGCGCTCAGAAATGGGTGCGGATTTGCTGCAGTATTCCGCGCTGCATGCTCAGCAGAAGTTGGATTGGGCTCAGCATCTGGAGACACGGGGTGGATTGGATTGGATTGGACAGATTGCATGGATCAAGTGTTGCAAGACGCATGAATCAGATTGCGTGGATGTACCTTGGATATCTGGAATGGCGTGTTGGGCAGACGTGGACATGCGCAGGGGGCTCTGAGTTGGGCGTGGCGCAAGGGCTGCGTCATGAGAAGGACAAACCAGGTGGAAGTAATGGCAGGCAGGCAATACAGATTGAATATGGGGTATGGGATATGGGATGGAAGGATAGGCTTGGGGCTAGGGTTCTTCACTTAGGGGTTTTATTTCATTATTCTTGCTTGATTCTGGTTGTAATTAGCTTAGGGTTGAGGGGGAGGTTACTTAAAACACACCCTCAACCTGGATGGAGGAGGATCATCATGGAGGATCACATTGAGTTGGAAGGCACTTTTTACTCTCATCTCTCTTTATTCTCTACCTCTCTATCTCTTGGTTGAAGGGTGAACAGTTGCACTCAGGGTTTACAGACGCAAGGGATCAATAAATTCAAAACTTTGGAACCATTTTAGGAGAAGTCCTTTTATGAATTCTACACCACCTACCGTTACAAACACCCGGTTTGTCCTTCTCATGACGTGGCCCTCTGTTGCACCCTACTTGGAACCCCCCGCGTTGTCTGTATCCACGCAGCGCGCCATGTCATTTCCTGCCCTGCGGGTTGGCCTGCGCTTGCGCGTGCCCGCCCTTCTCCTATAGCCCCAATTACCCCGCTCTATATTCCCAAACTAGCTTCCAGAAAACCTGGTTGGGCCAGCTTCATTCTTGGGTCTCCAATGTCCAAGCGGGCCGCAACCGTCACACCCAGTTAAGCCCAACCCGTGCCTAGTATGCTGAGCCCAACATACCAAATTTGGAGCGCGCCAACCATGGAAAGGTTCCTGATCCAAGGCTATATAACAACACCACAACAGAAAGGAAAGGAAAGGAAGGAAATTCATCTCTCTCTCTAAAGGGGCGCATTCTTATCCTTACAGACACTAGGACCATTGATTTTGGAACTTAGGGACAACTAGGGGAGTGTCTCTCTCTTACTTTCCACAACACGCATTTGTGTGTTGCATACTGAGATGCAACACCCAGTTGTATACACACAATTTGCATGCAAAAATGCAAAATGCCCCACAACAGGTGTGGAAACATGTACTATTGTTGCAATGAATCATTTCACCTGATCAAGTCAGATGAATAGCTCCGGGGAAGCTGATCATGAAGTTGCTCAATCAATCTCATGCATATATATAATTGATTATCCACAGTTGTAATATGCATATGAAAGGAGAACCACCAATGAGCACCGGTTGATTCTAATACTGATTAGTTTTGTGCATAGCATTGAGCAACTGGTCCACCCTTATAATTCATTATGAAAGTTGTTTATTTAAGGCCTTTTTCTGTGACTTAGATTATACTTCCCTCATTTCACCTGCACAGCTCTTTACATCACAATGGATCCATTGCAACTCCAATAAATTATTAACAATTCTCTTTCACAGCAGGCCCAAGCTCATTGGAAAGAGATGGCTAAACAAAATGCAGAATTTGGGTCTGTTTTTACAAACCTTGAAGAGAGAATTGCTCAACTCTCAACTAAATCTTAGAAACCATTGTAATCCAAACCAAAAACCAGGAACCCCTCCTCTAATTATGTATATGATAAGGATGCCAATAGCATTATTACCCCAGTACAATTCACCCATGCCAAGTCTGCCCCTGTGGAGCAGCCACCAAGTAAACTCAAATCCACCCCAAAGACTCCCCAACCTAAGTCCCCTGTCTCAAACAAAAAAAAAACCTCCACAAAAACCTACCCCCTGCTGCAAACGTCATCCAGCTCAAATTAAATCTAAAGAGCTCCCCAAGGACTTTTGAAGATTCAAGGTATGTTTGGTCTCTTGAATATTTTTTCACATGTCAAAAAATACTTACAAGTTTTTTTATTAGGGGCTTTATTTATGCACCTCAAGATGCTTTGGGGGCTATTTGACCAGAATGCAGTTCCACCTTGTATTGATGCCCAACTCATGAAGGATTTCCACATTTGTTTTCAAGATGTTTCTCAAGTTGAAGCCGCTGTTGCCAATCCAGCTGGTCCAGACCTAATTGCGCAGGACAACATTATCACTCTCAGACAAGGGAAGGCTGGTCACTTCAAACTTGGCCATGGCCTTTCCAACATAAGCAAGATTTTGGTAGTCTATGTGCATGGAATATTAGCTAGGGTTGGACTTCCAATTTGGGGACAAAATCTTGATGAACCTGAAGATTCACTGTTCAAATCAGCATGTCAGATAGTAGCCCTGGACACCTTCTATCAATTGGCTGCTTGCGGTTCTTAAAACTACATGAGCATTAAACTTACTTATATCAATGAGATGTCTTTGATGATTACTGCATAAAAAAATTTTGTTCACTATGTCCTTGAAAGTCAATACAAAAGAGAACTCAAAGAACTTGGTAAGCATCAGAAGGACCATACCAAGAAACTCTCTCAAAAGTGTTGTGAATGAGTAAGCTATTCCTATTTCTATTCTCCTTTTTTCTCAATATTGATTGCTTTTTAATTTGATCATTAAAAGATGACAGGTTTGCCTTTGTGGTTAGCCAAAAATTTCCAAAGCAATACATCAAAATAATTGAAAACATTGCAGCACACAGCAATGAAAAGTACAGCAGTGAACATAACTGCTACATTATCAAAACCTTGGCTTATCAATTAAACAATGCAAACAAGTTTTTTTTTTGTCTAGATGCAGAGATGCTTAAAGCAGATGAGCTTGCGGGGAAGGCAGGAAGCTGTGGTGGTTATTTATAGACACAAAGGCAAGTAGGCTCAGCACTGGAAATTTGACTTGGAGCAGCCCAGCAGTGGTTGGAAGTATGCAGCACAATAGGCTCAGGAGGAGCGCTTTGGCGGACTGTCTAATCTGGAGTACAAAATTCAGGGGCTCAGAAGTGGTGCGGTGTTCCCTTTCTGCGGCAAAATGACAAGAATGGGCCAGAGTTTTTGCCTTTTGCCTACAACAAACATGGTCAAAAATAACTTCACCTCTGCAACTATGGATTGAAAAGTGCGGAAGCAATTGATCAAAGCTAAGTAGTAGAGACTAGGCCCAATTATGGATTATGCACTGAGGTTGCAGGATTATGGGGAAATAAACACTGAAGCTGAGGAGGTGGCATGCATATTAGGGCGTATCAAAGTTAGCAAACCCGCCATTAGAAACCCGCCATTTTTTTTGACAAAACCCGCAATTTTTTTTGACAAAACCCGCCATTTTTAATGGCGGGTTTCTGAAATACACATACCCCCTAACTGGTGTATTTCAAAATGGCATGTTTCATGAAAATGGCGGATTTCAATCATCAAAAACGCCATTAAACCCGCCATTTCCATTAAACCCGCCATTTATGCATCATCATCCATCCACCATCCATCACATCAAAAACACCCATCCACATCAGCAAATCCATACCGGTCCCATATCCATTGCATCACACACATCTCTATTGTTTTTCACATACCTTCACATACCCATCTTCATCTCATCACCCCACATCACTCACCACCTTTCTCAACATGTCCAATCAAACATCCCGCCAGCAAGTTGAAAACGCAAAAAAGCTGACTGAACTTTTGCTACTGTTTGACTCCCATTCAGACTCTGATTCAGACTCCGATTTGGAATCAACTTGGTTAGCTTTGAATTCTCTGTTGGCAAAGCAATACATGGTTCCAAGAATACACACTCTCCATAACCCTATGTATGAAAGGCAAAAGCTTCATCTCATCCCTGACTTAAGCTTCCAGCAACTGTTCCAAACTTTGTTGCCTTCTTTCATGAAACTTTTGGCAATGATTGAAGACCACCACATCTTCCAGAACAATGCTTGCAATCCTCAACGAGATCCAGCCATCCAACTTGCCGTTGCTCTTTGTAGATTGGGGTCAAATGGAAATGGAGCAGCAATCCATCAATTGGAAAATCTATTCTCAGTCAGTTATGGAAGCATTGACTTATACACCAAAAGAGTCATGATTGCTATCCTATCTTTCCGTCGCTTGGTCCTTTCATGGCCAACCAAAGAAGAACGCAAGGAGATATATCAAGTAATGGAGACAGAAGGCTTTCCTGGTTGCATTGGTTTTGTTGATGGAACCACCATCCCCTTGAGTCAAAAACCCAACCTAGATGGCAACCACTATTTTGATCGTAAAAAAAGGCAATTGATTCATTTCTTTTACAATCGCTATGATAAAACTTTGGATCACACACTGACCAAATATGTTCCATCTCTTTGTTTAGATACTCCGTGGAACTACAACTTGTTTGCAATAACAACAAGAAGTTCATCTCCCTCCATGCTGGCCTTCCAGGTTCTTGTCATGATTCATATGTTTTCAATTGGATGCGGATTGCCCAACAACCAGAGATCTACTTTGACCAAGATCAATACCTTCTGGCCAATTTGGCTTATGCTCGTGGGAAATATGTAGTTCCAGCATACCGGAATGTTTTGTCCAATGATCAAGGAAAAACCAATTTTAACTATCATCTTGCCCAATCACGAGTTCGGATTGAGCATGCCATAGGAATTCTGAAAGGAAGATGGGCCAGCTTATGGGAGATGCAAAACCAGCTCCAATGTTCCAAAGATATGAGGTTCCTCATCAACTGGATTATCACTTGTGTAATCCTTCACAACCTTTTGGCCGACATCAAAGATGAATGGGACAAAATATTCCAAGATGATATTCCTGATCGGCCTCAAGTCATCCCTGTCTCATCTGGTCCCTCATCTTCTTCTATGAGAGAGCGGATTCTTCCTCTCACCCTTCCTTGCTTTGATGAGTAATTTTTGATTTTGAAATTGGTAAAAATTCCCTTCACCGTATTTTTTTGGTTTTGGTTGTTCACCCAAGATTCATAGGCTGAGTTTTTTTTTTTATTAATTTTTTAAGTGGACTTGAATCCAAAAAAACCTCCACCTCAAACCCTGCCACTCACCAAATGCCACCCCCCTCCCCCTCACCACTCAACCCCTTCAACCTCACCCCACTCAATCACCGGTCAAACCCTGCCTCCTCCTCACCAAACCACCTCACTCATCACCACCACCTTACTCACCACCACCACCTCATCTCACCTCACTCACTGAATCCCCTCGTCCTAATCCTGGTAAGCCCCCTCCACGCTCTTCCTCTTCCTTCCCCTCACCAGTTGCTGATCCTTTGATCATTCAACCTGTAGTCCCCCCCTGGATCCACCCCACTCACTCACTGGTCAAACCCTGCCTCCTCCTCACCAAACCACCTCACTCATCACCACCACCTCATCTCACCTCACTCACTGAATCCCCTTGTCCTAATCCTGGTAAGCCCCCTCCACGCTCTTCCTCTTCCTTCCCCTCACCAGTTGCTGATCCTTTGATCATTCAACCTGTAGTCCCCCCCTGGGTCCCTTGGTCAATCCCTCAAGGTGAGCCCCTCCCCTCCTCCAATTTCTCCTCTCTTCAATTGGTGTGGTGCTCTTTTATGGAGGCGAGTCAGGAAAGGGCTGCAGGCGGCGCGCTCAGAAGCAGTCAGGTAGGCCCAGCAGCGGTTGGGTTGGGCTCAGCACCTGGAGACGGGAGACAACGGATTGCGCGGACCAGAAGGCTTGCGCGGATCGGAAAGCTTGCGCGGATTGGAAGGCTTGCACGGATTGGAAAGCTTGCACGGGTTGAAAGGCTTGCGCAGATTGGAAAGCTTGCGCGGGTCGGAAGGCTTGCGCGTATCGGAAGGCTCGCGCGGATTGGAAAGCTTGCACGGATTGGACCGCGCATTGCAAGACGCGCGGATTGGGTCACGTGGGTACGCCCCGGATATTGGAACGGGTTGTTGGGCGGACGCGCGTGGGCAGATGAGCCGGGCTACGTTAATACCAAAGGGCGCGGGTAATGGTGAGGGATGGAGGGATAGGGTTGGGCTAGGGTTCTGCGGCTTAGGGTTGTATTTCATCACTCTTTCTTGTTACTTTTGGTTGTACTTAGGTTAGGGTTGAGAGGGAGGACTTAAATACTTTGCTCTCAACTCCGGGTTGTAGGGGCATCTTATGATAGGGAAGGAAGGAAGGGGAAGGACGGGGAAAAACACTTCACCCCACTTCACTTTGCTTTACGGACTGGACTGCACTTTAGGATATTACTTTTTATAGCATTGGATTGGATTGGATTGGAAAAGAAGGAATTCATCTTATTATTGCTCCCTCCCTCTCACTCTATCTCTCTCTTGAACGGCTGCATCCAATCTCCTTACAGACGCTTTGATCAATAACTTCCGGAACTCGAGGCCAACTTCTGGGGTGTTGCCCCTTTAGTTTCCACATCTGGGGGTCTGGCCGGGAACAATCTTTCGTCAAAGTCTCTCAAAGGTACTCACAGATGCTACCAACAGCTGCTTCTCTTCCTTCCTCCTCCAATGGCTTCTGCGCTACCCCATGGATTTACCCGCATATTTGAATCAACATTGCAGAAGTGGAGCAATTCATCTCACGGTATGAAACAATTGCGGACTCTGAAGGCGTTTTGGATTTTGAGAAGGCGCGCCATGTCGTCCTGTTCATCGAGGACGCGGAAGCGCTTTGGGAAGTGGAGGAGATGGGAGGCTACCTGAACCTGGATTGGCCGGAACTGAAGGAGGACATGCTGGCAAGATGGGGGAGGCACGGTTCTCGCTTTCGGAAGGATGATCTCAAGCCATCCGCGGAATTGGGTTACAAGGCAGGCGTGCGCGACGGGACCCGGTTGCAAGCCGAAGTGAACTACGCGGAACTGGAGTACTACAGGGCAGAGTATGTTCCGGCCCCACCACCGGCAACCATCTCTTGGGCTAGCAAACTTGCGGAGGTGGCAAGGGGCCTCAAGGCCTATCTGGAGAGTATTCAGCCTCCCAGCGCTTCTGCGCCCCGCGTGTGCGCAAATGGGGAGGACAACAACCATTGGCCGACGGGACAAAGGGACCGGACAGCGGATTCAAACGCGGAATTGGTTTCCCCAGTGGGGGCTAAGAACGTTTTGGGGAAGCGGGACTCGATGGAACCGGTGCGGCCTACTGACAGGAAGCGGGCAAGGACAACGGAACGGGAAATGGATGCTCCGTGCGGACTGGGAATTGGCAAGCGGCGGACGGATCTTGCAAAGAAGGTACACGCGGCGGCGGAAGAGATGGACCATGCATTGGAGAATCACGACCCGAGCCAGACCTCTTTGATGGCGGGGAGCACGCATTTGGAACGGGTAGTGGCAGGAACGGAAAGGACAGGCGCGGAATGGACAGACGGGGGGGTGGGGCGGAAGGATCAAGTGGTCACGCGCGGTCTGGCGGGCAGGGAGTGGTCAGAAATCTCCGGAGGGGAGAACAAGGCCGCAAGAATGGCAAAGGGCAAGGAATGTTGTGTGGACGGGGTGGGGGAGGAGAGAGCTGGGATTTAAAGGGTTTCAAAACCTCTTTCCTCCTCCACGGCGGGTTGTTGTAAGGACGTCTGGGGGTGTTCTCTTTTATTTGGGTTTTGCGCGCGGATGGGCTCAAATTTCAAAGGATGCAGGAAGGTCTTGGCGGCGGGAGGTGCACCTAGGCGGTTTGGGACAACAATTTGCAAACAAGGTCCCTGCGGGATTGGTTGAGGCAACGCTCTGCGGATCTGGCAATGGGTGGGGCGCGGTCGGCTGAGGACAGCGGCAAAGTTGGGGGGGAGCTAGCGCGGGGTGGAAGGTTGGAGTTGGGACGCAGGACGCGGGCTCAAAAAAAAAAAAAAAAAAAAAACTCTTGTGCCTTCTTATCTATTCATTCTTCCTTTTCTGTCTCCCCATGTACTCTTGCGGATACTCTCACTGGAGCGGATTTCCCACCTTTGTCACTCTCACTGGCGCAGATTTCTCACCTTCAGACTCTCACTGGCGCGGATTTCCCACCTTCAGACTCTCACTGGCGCAGATTTCTCACCTTTTCCAATTTCTCACTGGCGCTGATCTTCTCTCTCCAAGGCGCGGATATCGCGCGCGGTTCTTATTCTTGCTCAGGGACTCACAAGCCCAAAGGCTACTCAATTGCGCACAACGTATGTCTTTTTTTTTGTATAGGCGCTAAATACAAAGGAGAAAGGATAACTACAGAAGGTGAGATGGTGGGAGATCTCTGGGGACAGAACTCAAGTTGGGGGGGGATGTGGTGCTCTTTTATGGACGCGAGTCAGGAAAGGGCTGCAGGCGGCGCGCTCAGCAGCAGTCAGGTAGGCCCAGCAGCGGTTGGGTCGGGCTGAGCACCTGGAGACGGGAGACAACGGATTGCGCGGACCAGAAGGCTTGCGCGGATTGGAAAGCTTGCGCGGATTGGAAGGCTTGCGCAGATTGGAAAGCTTGCGCGGGTCGGAAGGCTTGCGCAGATTGGAAGGCTTGCGTGGATTGGAAAGCTTGCGCGGGTCGGAAGGCTTGCGCGGATCGGAAGGCTCGCGCGGATCGGAAAGCTTGCACGGATTGGACCGCGCATTGCAAGACGCGCGGATTGGGTCACGTGGGTACGCCCCGGATATTGGAACGGGTTGTTGAGCGGACGCGCGCGGGCGGACAATCCGGGCTACGTTAATACCAAAGGGCGCAGGTAATGGTGAGGGATGGAGGGATAGGGTTGGGCTAGGGTTCTGCGGCTTAGGGTTGTATTTCATCACTCTTTCTTGTTACTTGTGGTTGTACTTAGGTTAGGGTTGAGAGGGAGGACTTAAATACTTTGCTCTCAACTCTGGGTTGTAGGGGCATCTTATGATAGGGAAGGAAGGAAGGGGAAGGATGGGGAAAAACACTTCACCCCACTTCACTTTGCTTTACGGACTGGAATGCACTTTAGGATATTACTTTTTATAGCATTGGATTGGATTGGATTGGAAAAGAAGGAATTCCTCTTATTATCGCTCCCTCCCTCTCACTCTATCTCTCTCTTGAATGGCTGCATCCAATCTCCTTACAGACGCTTTGATCAATAACTTCCGGAACTCGAGGCCAACTTCTGGGGTGTTGCCCCTTTAGTTTCCACATCAGCCATCAATTGCTCAATTGATTGCAAATCAATTGATTGCCAATCGATTGAGCAATCAATTCGCGATCGATTGGCCAATCGTTTGGGCCAATCAATGCAGGGTTTTTGTAGGGTACAGGAACTGACTTCCCGATTGTTTTTTTTTTTTTTTTTTTTTTTTTTTTTTTTTTTTTTTTTTTTTTTTAGGATTTTGAGCTTGGCCAGAACATATTCTCTCAAGTCTTACGCCAAACAAGCTACGTCCTGGGACAGTCTGGTTTGCCTAGTATGATGCCGGCTGCGGCTCCTCATCATTACCACTCCTCCCCATCTAATTCTATTCTTTTGATATCAATCGATTCCTTCACTGGCCACCAAACTCAAAATGTTATACATCCATCCAAATTTCACCTTGATCCTCACCTTGGGTGCAGCAAGTGCCTGGGAGGGAGAAAGATGGAAGGAGATGGTATGAAAAACATAAAGAGAGGTGGCAAGCAGAGGAATCGTTGATTTTCATCTCTTTTTGATTTTTTTAATCCCACCGTTTCCATAATGAGAACGTTGCTGACATTTTTTTTTTATTTGTTTGACCACTCTTTTCGATTGTCCAACCCCTTTTTTGATATTGATTCCTTCAATGCCTACCAAATTCAAAATGTTATACATCCATTCAAATTTCACCTTGATCCTCACCTCGGGTGCAGCAAGTGCCTGGGAGGGAGAAAGATGGAAGGAGATGGTATGAAAAACATAAAGAGAGGTGGCAAGCAGAGGAATTGTAGAAAAAGGAGGGCTCAAATGAGGGATTCAGAAATTTCTTTGGAAGTGACTGACAACTTGATCAAGGAAACGTTTGCCTGGTCTAGACGAAAGCTATGCCCTTTGGATCTGTACCCTGCTATCATGGCTGAAAAGAAAAACAAACCTTAAAAACCCACCCAGGAAGAATTTAAGCAAGCAAAACAGACAATTGGGGCTTTCCACTTCTTCCACCATGGAAAAGTTATTGTTCTCAACCAATCTTATCACCATGCTCTCGTTGCCGTCATTGAATTTGTGCCTTTGGATCGACTATCTGAGCAAGATAAGAAAGATATCAACTTTGTGACGACATTCCTTCACAGTTCAAAAAAATTTGTCAACCCGGTTGGTCCCTCAAGATCTTGGGGTGGAAAAATGTGGGCAATTGGTTGGCAAAAATCAATGAACCCTTTGGAGTTATTCGGACGTTATGTGAAGAAATTGTCCATTAGATCTTCTCCTCAAGAGTACGCTGTCCTCAACTTGAAGGCCAACAAAGTATCCCAAATTTTAGGACAAATGTTTTGTAATTTGGCCAAACTTGCCTTTGAATCAAACCGTGATACCATGAAGGACAGCAACATCCCCTCTTTCTCTTTGTTGGAATTTGGTTCCAAGCCTAAACCTTTTGATTGCTCCCCACACCTCACTTTCACCTTGGATTCTTTTTACAATTCTCCTCATATTTACAAAGGCAACATCTCTGGCTATTCCTTTTTACTTGTGGTCCCAACCAAAAAATCAAATGGTTGACTTCTTGAAGATACGGATGAATATCAAGTTTTGGACGGTCAATTTGTTTTTCCTGACCTTGGATTTGGAATTGATTTCAAGCAAAAAGGTATAGTCAAAATGGTTTGGGCGGCTAACAAGTACAAGCACTGTACCTTTCCAGCTGTGGACACAGCAACCCATACCAGAATGGCCATGTCACTCCAAATTAATAAAAAAACTCAGAGCACTTGTAGGGACATGAAAAACGGCCAAATTTACTCTAGAGAAAAAAATATCAATAAAAACAAAAAAGATTTGTATATTGGTGGGGTTAAGAATGCTCTCAAACATTGTTGTAGTAAAAAATAATTTGTTTTTCTTTCATCCATGCAAATATATTTACAAGCCCAGCATTTGAGTAATCTGCTGTATTTCTTCTACCAATCTACCACTGCCAATGCAAGCCAAAGCTACTGATACCTTATCCTTTTTTTTGTTTGCCCGTTGTTCCCTCTCCTTTTCCAGTTGCACTTGCTGCCGATCCTTCTCCTTTTCCTCTTTTTGAAACTCTAGCTCAGCTTGTTTCAACCTCCACTCAGCATCCAATTTTTTTTGATTAGCCAAAGTCTTGGCTTGCTGCTTTTGACCATCCATGGCCAGTTAACGAACCCACTTTTGCTTTTCAAACTAAAGTTTATCTGATTCAATTTGTGATTTCACTGTTTTTTGGAGGGGAATGGCAATGAGCATGATTTTGAAAGCAAGGATATTGAATCAATAAACTTACATGAATCTTGCTTCTCCATGATTTCTTCAAAGCCCAAAAAACTGGAAGTGTTTCTCCTCTTTTGATGACTTTTTGGGTTGACATTGATGGAATTGGAGGCCTTTTGCTTACCCTTGGCAGAGGAAGTTTGAGTCTGAAAGTCCTCACTAGTATTTGAAGGCAATGTGGGAGGCCCCATTGGCTTGAGTTTTGGGCCAATCAAAAATGGATGAGCCTGTTTTTTTACAATGTAAATCAGTCAGGAGCAACCAGACAGAATCAAAAACAATTTAGTTCCTTACTTGAGCCAATGTTGATGGCAACGGTGATCGAGGAATAACATCCTCCTCATTGGGCAAGTTCTCCAGTTGTTCTGCCCCAGGAAGAGAGCAATCAAAAGAAGGAAGTGAGGGGTCCAAGGTCGGGATTGACTGATCAATCAATACCAAAGTAGAAGTGATTGGAGCCGATTGTGTTTGAATATCCTCCTTGTCATCAGATGGGGGCCACTCCAAGGCCAAGGTTTGATCAAGGTCCCCGTTGGTAGGCTGAGCATCCCCAGCCAAGTCCTCGGCATCAATGGAATCGGATTGTTGGGCATTGAAAGCAGCTAGGGGGGTGATGTTGGCCTTCTTTCCAAAGATTTCATCCATTTGAATATAAAAAGGACAAATGGAGTCCAACTTATCAACCACCAAGTTGATTCCTTTGGCTTTGTCCAAGTTGGTGATACCAAAGCCAGTGGAGATAGACATGGAGTGGGCCTTTTTGTACTTGGCTCAATAGTTTTTGAACCGCTCCCTCATCTGTTTGGATGACAGATCCAGCCTACCTTTTGTTTTGTTCTGGAGTTCATTGGCCATCAGGAGATAACCATTGACCTTAGAGGATTGAGGTTGGCCAACACGTGTTTCGTTGTTGGATCCAAAGCAGGCATTGTAGTTGGAGGGAATTTTCAGCCAGTTTACCAGGATGATGTGATCAGCTCTCTTGAGCTGACTTGAGCCCTTGGAAGCTGATGGGGGAGGATTGTTTGTTGTGGAGTTCCTTGGCAATGTTCTCTTGGGTGTGTTGGACTTGTGGGGGGAGGTTTGCTGAGGGGCCATTTGAAAGAGTTTGGGCTACGCAAGTGATGAGAGCGACAAAGTGATGAGAGTGGTGAAGTTTTGAGAGCGATAAAGTGGATGAGAGTGATCAAGTGATGAGAGCGGTTAAGTGATGAGAGTGATGAAGTTTTGAGAGCAATAAAGTGGATGAGAGTGATCAAGTGATGAGAGCCGTTAAGTGATGAGAGTGATGAAGTTTTAAGAGCAATGAAGTTTTGAGAGCGATGAAGTGGATGAGAGTGATCAAGTGATGAGAGAGATAAAGTGATGAGAGTGGTCAATCAATTTTATGATGAGGGTGGGGGTAAAAAATTTTCCAATGAGGTTGGAGGTAGAAGGAGGTGGGAAGACAGGGGTGTATGACGCGGACAGGTGGTGGATGCATTTAAATACTTTATTTGAAAAAACCCACTTATTTCAGGTTAACTTTGACACGTCTGATCTGAAATAAGTGG
Source organism: Puccinia polysora (assembly GCA_025617555.3). Taxonomy (NCBI): domain Eukaryota; kingdom Fungi; phylum Basidiomycota; class Pucciniomycetes; order Pucciniales; family Pucciniaceae; genus Puccinia; species Puccinia polysora. Next base: position 11,855,785 of record CM062636.1, read on the forward strand.
GTTTTTTTGATTTTTAATGGCGGGTTTGAAATGGCGGATTTGGGTTGAAACCCGCCATTAAAAAATGGCGGGTTTGGTTAACTTTGATACCCCCTATTGTTGGGGATCCGTAGTAATGCTTCATGCAGGATCAGGAGTGATCCGCTAAGGAAGATTGATGGGGATCTGTTGTTAGTTATGCATCAGCGCAACTCAACTGTTAGGGAAAATTGGAAAAATTATCACCAAAACTACTGCAAGTCATTGGATTGGGTAAAGTATTGGACTATTGGTAAGGAGAATCAGTACAGAATGCATGGAGGCGGTTAGAGGAGGGGTCTTTCTTTTGTAGTTTACATTCTTTTTGGAGGAGTTCATTTTTGGAGTTGTATGAACATAAGGAGCAAATTTTCTTACTGGAGGGGAGGAGGGGATTATTAATCAAGAAAGGAAAAGAATTTATTGAATGATCAGAATATTATTGGATATTATATCAGATGGCATACAATAAAGGAGTTTTCTATTATCTTTTTGCTTCAAAAAGCCTTATTACCAGCTTGAGTGCTTGGAGTCTTAATTAGGAAATAGTTCAAGTGCAGAGCTTGTTGAGGAGTCCATGTTGTTTATTTGCTATCAATTAATTTCAAGTTAGCTTTAATGGTTACCATCAAGGTCAGGATAGTTTTGCGGGTAATGGAATAGGGGTTGGGAGTGATTCTTAAACCCCTGCGGGCCGTAGTAACTTTCCTTGCAGAAGTGGATTATATTCAGATATGAAGAGTTACAGGAGGGTAACTCAAGGACTTTGGGCTTTCCAGAACTTGCAGTGAGGTTTTTGCAGAGAATTTTACCAAAAAAAAATCTCTTTCCACAAATTGGAGGTCTGGCTGGGAAAGTCCTTTTCTCTGTTTAAACTTGGTACCATCTGCAGAGTTTTTTTTTTGTTTTACCCTCAATATGTCAATGATGATTGGAGATTACAAGGATGGAATGGGCAACTCCCTTCCAACCCATTGAGGGGCAGCAGCCAGTAGTGCACCACCATATCAAATTGCTCCACATCAGACCACAAGTCCAATGGGGCCGCTGCCAAGGGAAACCACGGGTGGATGAGCCACATTTGCGGCACCAGAGTTGCGGGAGGATCAGAAGGGTAGCAGAGCAAAGATTAGGCCAAGGGACTATCCCACGGTTAGGTTTTTTCCAGAGGATGTCCACTGGTTCCTGGAACTGTTTGAGAATGGGACCAAAAGTAAAGGCGCAAATAACATAGACCGGGTTTGGAAGATAGCCAATTTCATTCCGGATGAGGAAGATGCGGGATGTGGAGGATATGGAGGGTTATAGTGAATGGGATTGGGAGAATTTGCAAGGGAAATAGTGGAGAAATGGGGGTCACAAGAGCAGAGGTTTGAAGAATTGGATCTTCAGCATCTTGCAACAGAAACAACAAGGGAAGGAGGTGTTTCCTCAAGAACGTTTTTTGGTGTGTACTGTTCCTCATTTGATTGCACTCTAAAGTACCTAGTCTGCAACAAGATTTTGGCGGAGCATACTGGTTCAGTAAAGAGGACCTTCATGTGGGGGCTTAGCTTGGAGTTGCATGGAAGTGTCCATAGAAAGCTATACAACATGGGATGGAGGGGTAAATTTACTCCTGGACATGAAGGACATCCACGCAGCAGTTGTGGGCAAGTTGTAACTGGAAGAACTTATGGAGGAAGACCCAAAGGATCCGGTAAAGGGGGGATGTGCAGGTGAAGAGGGTAAACGGGCCGGTGACACCAGAAGAAACTGCAGAAATGATGGAAATGTTTAACAAGATGCATCTTTTCTGGAAGAAATCTATGGAAAAGCCAGCCAGAACAGCTCTGGAACCAACAAAAGGGACAAAAATGTATGTGCCTACTCAGGCACCATCAAGGGCGCCACCAAGGAAAAAAGGCAAGCCTTGCATCTTCTGATGCTACTACTGTAGGAAAGACGGCCATCTTAAAAGGTTGTGTAAAGACCTGAGTGCGGATGTGCGGAGTAAAATAGTTAAGACAGATTGAAGGGAGTGTTTTTACCCTTCAGAAGAAGCTATACCGGGATTTCTGGATCAACCTTCACCAAGAGATCTGGCTCAAGCGGCAGAAGTGGAAAAGAAGGAGGCAAAAATCTTGGCAGGATACATGTTTCCTCTAACTTGGAAACCCCTGGAAGTTTTGGCAGAGGTTAGGGCCCTCTGCCCCAACAAGAGGAAAATGAACATTGATGGTACTACTCCTGCAAAAACTCCAGAGAAGGTGGTGGTAGTCAAAACAGGGGGATCCTGCAGGAGGGCTGGAGAAGTATCAAGGAGGATTTGCCAAACGGATCAAATGGTTTCCCTAACTATGAAAGAGCTGGCAGCAATCTCACCAGTAATGGCAGAGGAGATGGTTGCGGTCTTTAAGCAATTTATGGGGAGTAAGGAGGACAAACCAAAACCTAGGGAAGAGGAAAAGGTTGGTTCTCTCATGCAGGGGCAGACGTTCTGGGAGCAAGCGGCACTATGATGTGCCCTTTGGGCTACTTAGAAATGCGGATTGGAGGCAAACGGTGTTGGGCAATGGTCAATAGCGTCTCAATAGTAAATTTCCTCCCATTGAAGTTGGCAACTGATGTGGGTTTGGTCCGGCACAAGGCAAATATTGGATTGTGGACCTTGGGAGGTTTTAAATGAGTGGTCAAAGGGGTAGTAGAGAAAGAGATGACAGAGGTGGCTAAGGTATCAGCTCTGCTGTCATATTTAGTAGTAAGCGGGTTGGAGGTCATACTTGGTAGGTCATTCCTTTTTGCCTTCTGAGAATCTCTTGGCTTCTGTCTGGATACTAGGGAGGAGCTCCTTACAGTTGGGGAAGCCTCAGGGAAACAATACAAAATGACCATCTGTTGGCCCAAGAGCGGGGGATGGGAACATCAGAAGAGCTGTCCGTTTGCGGAAGGTAACCACAACAATCTGGCGGAGGATTTTTAGATTTTGGCCATGTGGCCTGTGCAGGGAAGGCTCCACCCTTGCACAGACGGTCAAAAGATGAGGAACAAGGAGGAACCCCTGGGGCGCGGTGCAGAATACTTTGGGCGGTATGGAGGAAAGCAGGAATTGGTGTAACAATAATGGGAGCAGGGGTAGGATCAAAAGTGAGTCCTTCCTTGTATGCGCCTCCAATGGGTGCAAGAAAAAGCAGCTACCCTTGTGCCACAATTGTGAGAAGCCTGGCTTTTGTTGCAGGGCAGAAATCAAAAATGGAGGAAACAATGAAGGGATCAAAGTTGATTGAAGTGCAGACTTTTGGTGGCAAATAAAAACCACTTGCTAAGAAGGTGCAGCCACAGAACAAGCCAATGCCGCAGGACCTCAAAAAATCAAGGAGGCCTATCCGTTGATCACGGGACCCGCATGAGTTGCCTTTGACAACCACAATTATGGAGGAGGATTTGACAGGCTTAACGGAAGAGCAGATGGAAGAACTCAACTTTGGGCCAGAGGGGTGGTTGCGAGAGGAGGAAGTACAATTGCTAAAGGGGGTGATTTTCATGTGGAGGAAGGTGCTGTCTTTTTGTCCAGAGGAGTGGGGGTTCCTCAAGCAAGAAATTGCGGACCCCTATTGGTGCCTACAGTGCCTCACAACCCTTGGCATCTTAAGCACATTATTATTCCAGCAGTGGTTAGGGATCAGTTTATGGATTTGGTGTGAGAGCAATTGCGGACGGGTCTGTACAAGCCTTCTTGTTCTAGCTATTCTAGTCCAATTTCTGCGATCCTGAAACAGGACGGGAAGAGTTCCCATAATCCAAAACCTGCAAAAGTTGAACTCAGTCACAATCAGAGATGCTGGGTTGCCTCCGCAGGTGGAGGAGTTTGTGGAGAATATGACTGGAAGAGTCTGCTACAGGTTGGTAGACGTCATGCGGGGTACAACCAGCAGGAGCTACATCCGGAGTCCCAACAAATGACGGCATTTGAGACATGGTTGGGGCAACTTCAGTTAACAAGGCTTCCACAGGGGGGAACTAATTTGGTAGCAGTTTACCAGGCGCAGATGGCATGGATTTTGAAGGATGATGTTCTGGAAACAGTGCAGATATTCATTGATGAAAGGGGTATCAAGGGGCCGTGGAGCAACTATGGCAGAGAAAAATTGCAGGGAATTTGGGGATCAGGCGGTTTTTTTGGGAATACACACAGACTTTGGAAACAATCCTGTTCCGGATTGAGGAAGTGGGATTGAACGTTTTGGGTAAAAATTTTGCAGTATGCGTCCCGGCCTTAGAGGTCCTTGGTCAAGAGGTTTCTGCAAAAGGAAGGAAAATGACTAATGCCAGAGTTAAAATGGTTCTAGAGTGGCCTACTCTGCAGAACGCTACTCACGTTTCCCAGTTTCTAGGTATATGTTGATGGGTCCAGATCTTCATTGAACATTTTGCAGAGATAGCAAGCCCGTTGCGGAGGCTGATTTGGAAAGGAGCTGAGTGGTTTTGGATGGAGGAATGCAATCACACGTTCCAGGAGTTAAAGGAGATTGTGGGGCAGTGGATACTTTTGAAGGAACTGGATTACGGAAAAGGGGGAATCCAGCTGGCGGTAGACTCATGCAAGTTTGGTGCAGGCGGTGTGCTGACCCAAGAAGATGAAGGGAAAGACAGGCCAGTGATCTATGAGTTGGTAACCTTTTTGGAGTTCAAATCTTGGTACTTGCAGCCCAAGTTGGAGTTGTGCGGGGTGATGAGGATTGTACGGAGATTACAGCATGTGCTGTGGGGGGTGACATTTGAACTCCTGGTAGATGCAGAAGCACTAGCTAGGATGATTAATTCCCCAAAATTTCCTAATGCTCCTATGACACAGTGGATTGCATACTTACAGTTGTTCAATTTCATGGTCAGGCACGTTCTGGGGAAGGGGTTTAAAATGCCAGATTCCTTGTCTTGGTATCCAGAGATCTGGCGCGCAGAAAAGGAGAATTTGGATGTGGAGAAGAGGCTTCTGATTGTGGAAAAATGGCTTTGGAAGTCAAAAAACTTCCCCTGAAATAGTTTGGTAGGTTTCAGGCATTGGAGGGGTATCTTTGGATGCTTCATTTTCTTGAGGGTTTGTTGGCAACAGTGGTTAGATGGGTTTGGCAGAAATTTTTGCATTTCTTTCTCCAAGAAAGGCAGTCATGAAAGCGGGAAATTCAAATACCTCTAGTTATGGTCACAAGGCAGAAGGATCAGGAGGATTTTTTACAGAGCATCCTCAATGACTTAGGGCATTGGGGGTAGGCAGAAATGGGGGGAGAGTTAAGACCAGCTTCTGGTGGCCAGGACTGGGGAAAACGGTGCGGGATTGGGTGCGGAGCTGCAAGGCTTGTCAGCGGCGGAGTACCAGATTACCTTTGGAGGTGGGTATTCCAACGGGTGAGGATGCCCTTTTTGGGAGGATCTTGCTGGACCTGGTCGATATCAAGGCTAGGAAGTTCCCCTATCTACTTGTGGCTTGGGAAAACTTGTTGGGATGGTTTGAGGCGCATCTATTGGCTAAGCTGTTGGCAGAGAAAGTTGTGTGGCTTTTAGAAGAGGATTGGGTTGCCTTTTTTTGGGTGTTTGCAGCTCATCAAGGTGGATGGCAGGGCGGAGTTTTGGGGTGATCTTTGGAAGTTGGTTGAATCTTGTGGTGCAAAGTTTGAAAGAGTTATGGAATATTATCCGGAGGGAGCAGGGGCAATAGAGAGAGGTCATCAGCCAATCAAGTACGCAATGGTCAATATCTGCGGAAAAAGCAGGAAGAAGTTTCAGGAAACTTTAACAGTCATGTTGTTTGCGGATTGGATATTGGTCAAGTGGGGTACGGGATATTGGCCTTACAAACTCTTTTATGGGTGGCACAGGTGCTTCTGGTGGATATTGAAACCCTGAATTACATTGCTATTGAATGGCTGAAGGTTAAAAACACAGAGGACCTAGTTGTGGCGCGGGAGGAGAAACTCTTGCCAAGGAAGGAGATGGTGGCAAAGGCCGCAAAGAGGCTGGGGGAAAGTCAAGCTAATTTTTTCCAGTACTGGGACAAGCTTTGTGCCGACCGCTTGCAAGGCCCTTTGCCAAAGGGCAATCTTGTTCTGCTTTACAATCAGAGCTTGGAAATGCAGTGGGGTAAGCTTTTTGCAGATCACTGGAATGGCCCTTATTGGATTGTAAGTCAGTTTTGGGGCGGAAGTTATCAGTTGGAGGAGTTGAATGGAACTCTGCTTAAGCAGAAGGCGGCTGCGGCTCACATGAAGAAATTTCATGTGTGGGGCACTACAGATTTTGATGAAACGTTGGGTTTGGGGGACAAAGATCAGGAAATGGCTGACGTGGAGGAGCTGGCTGCAGAGGGGAGGGAGTCTTTGGAGGAGGAATCCTTGGAGGAATGAAGGTTGGGGTCAACGTTCAAGTTGTGGGGGTGATAGGAGGGCCGGGAAGCTCAAATCACCAGAGAAGCATGGAACGTCTAGTATCTAGAGCCCGTTTTCTGGGGTGGTCCAGGTCCCTTAGGTGATGTGTTATTTGTGGATTTTTTTTTACGACTTTCTTTCCTTTTGTGTGTGGGTGTGTCTCTCTTTGTAGGATGATGCGGGGAATCAAGAGGATTCCTTTCTGGGGTGGGCCAGGAATCATATTTATTTCAAATATTATATAAAAGAATCAAGGAGCATGGCAAAAAATTTAAATTTTTAGGTAGAGATCTTTTTTTTGTATCCTATTTATATAATTTAGCTTTTCAAAAGAAAAAGAGAGTTGGGGAAAATATAAGGAAGGAAGATGGCCTGGCAGAGCCTGCAACAGAGCTCACCAACAGCGCAATGATGCTCACAGAGGAGCTTGCAACTCTCTGCAGCTGGGATTCCAACCAAATGTTGGAGGATGACCAGTATTGGCTCATCTGAATGGCGGAGGTACCGGTCAATTTTGGCTTCCTCCATTTATTGACAGCAATCTTTGTTGTTGCTTTGGATGGCCAAATGGTATGGAGAGACCAGGCGGAATTGGGTCAATTTAGATGGGCGGGAGTTGGAGGATTGGAAGCAGAGTCAAGGAGACAGAGTACAGATTGGAGAAGAAGGGCGCAGGGATCTTTGGACCAGCAATGGATGCAAAAGCAACTCAACAATAGGCGCAGGAGCTGTTAAGAGATTTTTTGTTGGAGTTAGTATATATATATATATATATAAACTTATGTGGTATGGGCGGCAAATTGGAGCTGATCATGATGACCAAGTGTGGGGAATCAATCTCTGCAAAGGGAGTTGTGGTTGGGGAAGACGCAGTCAGGGTAGTTGGTGCTGGAAGGGTGGGTGATGGAGGTTGGAAGAGAGGAATGTTGGGCGCAGCCGGGGGGGGGGGGGGTATTGGAGGCGTAGCCACTTGGAAAAAGGTGGGAGCCATTGTACTTGGCAAAGTCCAAAATTCAAGTTATGACAGCGGCGCCAGGCTTGGGTAGCATCTTCCAGGCCGCGGAAGTAGCAAAGTATGCGCGTCAAGGAGGGGGAGAGAGCAGGTCTGTGATCTCTGAAAAGGGGGACAAGGAGGCAGAGAAATCCAGCTCAAAATTCCAGTTTTTGGTCTTGATTGGCTCATCATCATCCACCACAAAGTTGGCCATAGGGCCGTGGCAATGACCTTTGCAGCGGGGGCCAGAGGTGGAGCAAGGACAGGGTGGGGGTAAATTGCGCAAGGATGCAGGAGTTGGGGCAAAAAAAAACACCTGTGGTGGCCTAGATGGCAGGCATTGAAGGCTGGAAGACCAGAAGTACAGGTGCACTTTCTCCGCATTCTTGCGGAGTACTCTCACAATTCCATGGTGAAGGTTTTCTTTTCAGGCGGGTCTTGGTTGTAGTTTTATGAGTTGGAGGGTGGGGTATCCAAAGGGTTGTCTAACGTTGTGGAGCGTGGGAATCCTTGGGACAGAGTTCAAGTTTTGGGGGGATGTGGTGGTTATTTATAGACACAGAGGCAAGTAGGCTCAGCAACGGACATTTGACTTGGAGTGGCCCAGCAGTGGTTTGAAGTCTGCAGCACAATAGGCTCAGGAGGAGCGCATTGGTGGACTGTCTAATCTGGAGTACAACATTCAGGGGGGGGGGCTCAGCAGTGGTGCGGCGTGCACTTTCTGCAGCACAATGACAAGATTGGGCTGGAGTTTTTGCCTTTTGCCTACAAAAAACGTGGTCAAACATAACTTACCCTCTGCAACTATGGATTTAAAAGTGCAGAAGCAATTGATCAAAGCTAAGTAGTAGATACTAGACCCAATTATGGATTATGCAATGAGGTTGTGGGAGTATGGGGCAATTAACACTGAAGCTGAGGAGGCGGCATGCAGATTTTTGGGGATCCATAGTAATGCCGCATGCGGGATTGGGAGTGATTGGCTAAGGAAGATCAATGGGGATCTGTTGTGATTAATGCATTGGCGCAACTCAACTGTTAGGGAAAATTGGCAACATGATCACCAAAACTACTGCAAGTCATCAGATTGGGTAAAGGATTGGACTATTGGTAAGGAGAATCAGTGTGGAATGCATGGAGGCGGTTAGAGGAGGGGTCTTTCTTTTTTAGTTTACATTCTTTATGGAGTAATTCATTTTTTGATTTTTATATATATCAGGAGGAAATTTTCCTTACCAGAAGGGAGGGGGGGATTATTGATTGAGAAAGGAAAAGAATTTATTGAATGATCAGAATATTATTGGATATTATCTCAGATGGCATACAATAAAGGAGTTTTCTATTGTCTTTTTTATTTGAAAAGCGTGATAACCAGCTTGAGTGCTTGGAGTCTTAATTGGGCAATATTTCAAGCGCAGAGCTCATTGAGGAGTTGGTTTTGTTTATTTATTATTACTTCATTGCAAGTTAGCTCTAGTGGTTACCATCAAGGGCGTGATAGTTTTGTGGGTAACAGAATAGGGGTTGGGAGTGATTCTTAAAATTCTGTGGGCTGTAGTAACTTTCCTTGCAGAAGCAGATTATATTTAGAGGTTCAGAGGTACAGGAGGGTAACTCAAAGGGCTTTTGGCTTTCCGGAACTTGGAGTGAAGTTCTTGCAGAGAATTTTATGGAACACAAAATCTCTTTCCAAAATGCAAGCATGTGCGCCAATTGCCATGGTTACCAATAAAGTCCAGTTTTGTGAAGCCTCCAACCAGTCTACCTTTGGACTTCTATCATAAAAATTTTTCCAAGGCTTATCAAGCTCTGACAGAAGATCAATTCCAAACTTGAATGCTGTGGAATTCTTACCCAATGCTACCCGGTCACTCCTACCCAACTGACATGAAGATGAAGGAATTAGCAACAAAGCTTTCAACCAGAAAGATTGTGATGTTTTCATTAGCATTTTGTGGAATTGAAGATGTCCCCAAAGATAAAGAGGAAGAAGAAGAAGAAGAAGATGATGATGAAAGTGATTCATTAACTGAATCAAATAAATTGACCGATGAAGAGCAGGAGACTTCTTTAAATTTAGATCAGGGTGATTTTGGGGACTTGTATGCATCAGCTGATGAAAATGAGGAGGATGTTGATGATGTTGAGTAAGAAAAAGAAGAAATTTGATTTTTTACATGCTTTTTCCCCTGTTAAAAAAATGCCTTGTATTTTTTATTCCAATCAGAAACTGAAATTTATTATTGCACTTGTTTGAGGTTTTGTTTCTGTAAATTTGATAATTAAATTTAAAAAACAGACAAATGGAATCAAAGGATTAAATCCAAAAAAAAAAAAATTAAAAGCTAAGAATCATCAACTGTGAAAAAAGCTGGAGATTGGTCCAACTGTCAGCATAAAATTCCATTTTATGGGATGTCAAACACGCTGGGTTTCAAATAGCAATAAGCAAAAAAAGAATGGATCTGGCAGACAGATATAAATGGGTAATCAGATGTCATTGAAATAACTAAGAAAGTGTTTAGTAAAGATAGGATTGATATAAATGTAGCATGATGCAGATTCACATGATCTCTTTGGAGGTGCTTGAGTACTTTTGAGTATTCATTTTTTGGAAGACTGATTTATTCTTTGAAATCCTTCATGCATTCACTTGCCTTGAATATTGTGACTGGTTTTTATCCTGTCAGTAGTCTCTGCTGGTAGCAAACCTTTTGCATCATTTTTTGATCAATCTCACCTAAAAGTTCAAACCAGGAGTCAAACATAAATTAAAATGATAAAATTTAATGAATACTCACTTGTCTTGTTATTTTTTTAACCTTCTGCAAAAATCCAATCATTTGCTCTCTGGCAAACTCAGCAACACCATTCAACGGTCCCCAGCATCTCATCATTTGAGGCCAATGTAATGCATAATGATGGTTAGGTTGAACATTGATATCTTGAAATATTTTTCTTGAAATTTTTGTATATTGGTCATGATACATCTGGAAAAGGGTTGGAGCATTGATTGAAATTGTTTTTGAAAAAAGTACACTGCTACAGCGGCAGAGGGAACCTGCATTAAGAAGCATCAGTCCTTCTAAGGATTTATTTGTGAGTTTTAGAGGGTTTTTGACAAGGAGTTCCGGTAAAATTGTTAATTATCCAGTATTGGAGCAATAATGGATCCCGCGCAACTGATGGAGAGCTAGGGTGATGCAGATACTCCAATCTGAGAGTATCAGAGGACCATCTAATCTTCTCACCCAACTCCAGCAGAACCCCAGTCTCAACCTCTCTGTCTCAATACTTCTTAGTCTAAAATCTCTCTCATTTTCTTCATATTCTTTCATCACATACACCAGTCTCATCTCCTTCTTTCATTTTGTGCTCCAGTCTCATTTCCTTGATATCACTCCTATCTCATCTAATCTTTGTTAAAAACAACCGCCAACCCCACAAATTAGTCTTGTGTGCCTGGTGAGATCTCAACTCCTCTATTGCATTCTATATGTCTATCATGAACCTGACCTATAAAAACAGCCTACTTCTCAGTCTTGTTGCCCTCATGTCTGCCCTGCTCATCTATAGTCCCAATGTCTCTTGATATCACGTCCCTTAAAGCCTGATGTTGGTGTTTCTTCACTTTATGTGTCTCCAGAAATATGTTGCTGATCCTGTCCTGTTTCTCAGTTCCCAGTTTCTGGTACCATCAATCTCAAATCATTATTACAGTTAAAAACCAAAAGAAAGCTTGCTCAATGCTCCAAAACAGATACGGCAGCTTCCAAAGGATTCAAACAAGCCATACTGAAAAACACTCTGGATACTATTCTGAGGCTAAGTGAGGACAACTACGGCGTCTGGAAAGAAAAAATGGATGAAATACTAGACGTAAAAGGATGCCCAAAGGACATAAAAAACAAATCCTTGATACTAGATGGAAACATCAATGAAAAAATCAAACTTCTCATCATATCTAGACTAGAACCATCCACTCACAATAATATTGTGACACCATCTAATAAAAAATCAGCAAAACTACTGTGGAGGGCTATAATAGATAAATACACATCTTCTCAAGCATCAAATAGGGCAAGAATATTCAAAAATTTCTTATATATAAGATTAAAACCAGACAAGATCAAATATTTCATCACAAGAGCTATATTATGCCTGAAGAAAATGCTGGAAGTAGGGATTATACTACCAAATGACATTCTAGCATACCTTATCCTTTTCAAATTTACCAAAAATATGAAAGATTTCAAAAGACAAATCATGCACAGACAAAGATCTCTCACTCAAATAAGTACTCAACCATCTCACACAACTAAACAACAAATGTAAGGCACAGGGCACACAAGACTTACAGAAAAATCAAACAGAGATAGCGTTGACAAACACAAAATCAGCAACAGAAAATTCACATAATGGAGAAAGAAAAAGACGCTCAGAAGGCTGGAATAACCCCAAACAAGATAGGCTGAATTTGGCGGAAAACTTCTGACATCCCCACCCCAAGTTGGCCCCAGACTGGCGGAAGGAAAATCAGACAAAATGGAAGGCTTGGAAGAACAAAAAAATGCACCTCTGTCCACTATCTGGCATTGCTCACAATGTGGATTGACCACAGCAATCCAAAATCCAAGTTCATACTTGATAGCAGAGCCTCTCTTCACATGGTTAAAGACAGCCAATACTTCAAGGAAATGTCACCATGTGAAGGGGAGCATATCAAAACTGGAAAAGAAGGAGCCAAGTTAAAAATCAAGGGTAAAGGCACAGCCATTTTTCTGTTGGGAAACTTCACGTTAGAACTGTCAAACATATTCTACATGCTAAGCCTAACCATCAATCTGCTGAGCGCAGGAGCACTAAATCAAGCCAGATGTACACTAAGGGGAAAGAAAGACAGATTTTACGTCTCAAAGGATGATTGAGCTCTGTTTGGAGGGAAGATAACCGGCAATCTCTACAAACTGGAGACCCCAAAATGTTTTTGGTCTAACTCAAACTCAGTAAATGTGGCTCTTTCTCACAAGGATGATCTTATGGAAATTCATTTTAACCATGGACATGCCTCAATTTCCTGGCTGGAGAATGTTTTCAAACACATCCTGTTGGAAGTCAAGAAAAAGTTTGAATGCATACATTGCATTAAAATTAAAATCACAAAGGTCAAATTCAAGGAAACCTCAAAAACAGCCAATGAAATCTTCAAAAGAATACACCTATATCTCATGGGACCTCTCAAGCCCCAATCAAAGGGAGGACATTGATTCATACTAACCTTAGTGGATAGTGCCTCCAGATATATAGGAGTGTCTCCAATGAGATCAAAGGATGAGACACCGGATATAGTAATAGATGTGATTGAAAAGGAACATAGACGGAGAGGATATTTTCCAACAGACGTATGCTCAGATGGGGGCTCCAAGTTTTTCAATCAAAAACTCAAAACATTCTAAAAAGAAAACCTTATTTGCCAGATCATATCCAAGCCTTACCATCCAGAACACAATGGGAAGGCAGAACAAGTTAATAGGACCATTTCCGAGTCAACCAGGACAATCTTAAAAGATGGGCGACTCCCAGAAAACTTGTGGCACAAGGTGATTAAGGCAAGCTCCATCATTCTCAACCAGATCTGCAGAGATGGATATGAGGAATCACCCTGGGCCAGGGTCCATGGCTATGAGCTGCAATCAAACTTCCTGAAAACCAAAGGCAGCCCATGCATATATCTCTTGTCAAGGCGCAAGAAAGGTCAAAATTTCAAGGAAAAAGGAGGAGAGGGAATCCTTGTAGGCTTTAATCCTCTTCTCTGTTCTTATCAAGTTATGAACAAAAATCATTCGATCATCCTCACAAAGCACATCAAATTCCTTAAAATGGTGAACCCTCAACTCTCAAATCTTATCCTCATGGACAATGACCCATTGGAAAGCAAACAGGAAGAAGAAAATGAAAAATCCCATATAAATTGTCCCTCAGGCCCTTTGCTGTCCAAGAACAACCCAGTATACACAGAATACAGCAATCCAGTTGATGAACTTTCCTCCGCAGAATCAGATGAAAACTCTAACTTGGACTTGATGTCCTCAGAGGAAGAGAATTCAAACACACAGCTAGTAGATTCAAAAGCTCACCCTCAACTGGATTGGGTCAACCATCAGCCTCATCAAATGGAAACGCTGCAATCTAACCAAAATTTTAGGACACTTTGAGAATGGTCATTGCTATGGCCTCTGCAAAGGTATGGCTTCTTCCACTACTACAAACCAAAGAGCTACAAAGATGCTGTAACTTGCAAAGAAGGAAGTAAATGAGTTACCTCTATGGATACCAAAATAGGTTCAATTGAATCACTGGAAGTCTGGGAAGACTACAATGGACCAAAACCATTAAACCCTCTCTGGACAGTTTGGACGTAAAAAATCAAAGAAAATTGCCACAGCAATCCAATCAAATATAAGGCCAGACTCTGTGTTCAGGGATTTAAGCAAATTGAAGTATTGGACTACTTCAAAAACTTTGCTCCCACGGGTAAAACCTCCACTCTCCGCATGCTACTTGTATTTGCGCTGAAATCATCTCAGAGAGTTCAAAAATTCAATTTCAAAAGCGCATTCCTACACTCAAAAATAGATGAAGAGGTGATTATTAGAACACCTAAAGGATCAAACCGCAAGTCCCAATTCCTCAAACTGAAGAAGTGCTGCATGGTTTGAAACAATTGCCCAAGAATTGGTATGAAAAACTGACTAATTGGTTTGAGGAGATTGGGTTTCATGAATCCAAATGCAACCCCTGTCTCTACTTATCCAAAGATGGTCAGTCACGGCTCTTCTTTCACTTAGATGAATTGATTTTGGTTGGCAATGGACAAGGCTTCAAACAGAAATTCCTGAGCAAATTCAATGGGTCAGTGAGTGGGAGTCCTGATACCCTTCTAGGCATGAGAATACAAGTGGAATCCAATAATATACTATGAAGTCAACCAAATCACATTCAATTCAACATGGTCTCAAGGAACTAGGGCTGTGAAACTGTAAAGAGTCAACCACACCTCTTACTCAGAATTTGCAACTCCAACCGGCATCTGATGGAGAAAAAAAAGCCTTCAAAGCTTTGAATATAAACTATTGATTGGCAATTGGGATGCTCAACCACATAGCATGTAACACCAGACCAGAAATCAGCTTGGCAGTATCAAGCTTAGCCAGATTCTCCATCAAACCTGGAACTACACACTGAAATGAGCTTAAGAAGACTTGGAAGTATCTGAAAACCACCAGGAACCGCTGTTTACAGCTCATGTGTTGATTGGAGAACAATTCTCTACAATTTTACTAAGATGCATTGTGGGCTGATGATCAAGACACGCAAATCTCAAATGGGATATCTGTGTATTGTCTTTGGGATTCTTGTCATTTGGAACAGTTGTAAACAACAAAACATAACTTGGTCTTCCACGGAGGAAGAAATTAATGCGTTAGTTGACTCATATCAAAAAGCAACATGGATCAAATCTCTTTTGAATGATATCTTCACTCTATTGATGGAAAACATCCCATTTAACATAGAAAAAAGCGGGTTAGACAATAAAATCAGAAGTTTTGGTTCAAATTCAAAAACAAGACACTTAGACTTAAAAACAAAAGGGATGAGGGAGAAGGTGAAGGCAGGCAAAATCAAATTAACATTAGTGAAATCCAACAAAATGATTGCAGACCCATTAACTAAGGCGGCCTCTGCCCAAAGTATTTCTCTTCTATCTTCTTTCTTTTACTCAAATCAAGGTGAATCTAAATAACTCTGAAATCTCATTGGGCATGGAGGAGTGTTAAGTATCCAGTATTGGAGCAATAATGGAGCCTGCGCAACTGATGGAGAGCTAGGGTGATGTGGATACTCCAATCTGAGAGTATCAGAGGACCATCTAATCTTCTCACCCAACTCCAGCAGAAAACCAGTCTCAACCTCTCCGTCTCAATCCTTCTTAGTCTCAAACTTCTCTCATCTTCTTCATATTCTTTTATGACATAAATCAGTCTCATCTCCTTCTTTCATTTTGTGCTCCAGTCTCATTTCCTTGATATCACTCCTATCTCATCTACTCTTTGTTAAAACCAACCGCCAACCCCTCAAATCTGTCTTGTGTTCCCAGTGAGATCTCAACTTCTCCATTAAATTCTATATGTCTATCATGAACCTGACCTATAAAAACAGCCTACTTCTCAGTCTTGTTGCCCTCATGTCTGCCCTGCTCATCTATAGTCCCAATGTCTCTTGATATCATGTCCCTCAAAGCCTGATGTTGGTTTTTCTTCACTTTATGCTTCTCAAGAATATGTTGTTGATCCTGTCCTGTTTCTCAGTTCCCAGTTTCTGGTATCATCAATCTCAAATCATTAATAAAAATAAGTGGTAAAATATATTCAAACATAGTATACCAATGATGTGCCTTCCATTTACCAGCTCTTTTTTCACCAACAGGCTGGGCTGGTGGTGGGAGTTCAGAGGGTAAGAATACATTGGAAAGTAGAAGTAAAAAATCTTTGATCTTCTGATCATCAAAGGAACCAGACTGGTTGGAACATAATTTGCCATCAGAGGAATCATTTCCTTCAGAATCATCAGATTCAAAATCATCAAATGGATTGTCATTTTCTCAGTGTGTGATTTTTTCTTTTGGATTGTTGTCTAACTTGGTTTCTTTGTTGTGTTTTTTATTTTTATCTTCTCCCTTTCCAAATCAATCACCCATGGGAATCTGAAATGATTTTTCAATATTCCTTCAAGCCAATTATGCATGACTCCAAGGGGGTTATCTTCAACTGGGCCCCAGTAGCCTAATTGATGAATTTCCAAGTATCAAACCCCAATTTTTTCAAATATGTTCTGGCGCCTATCTAATGTGCAACAGCTTGTAAAATCCTGAGAGGCCTTCAAGGTCTCATATCTGAAAAGTTGAAACTTGAGCTCTAAATTCTTCATCTCATCTTTTGTGGATATGCACCAAGAACAGAAAAACTTTGCGCTGTGAGATTCAAATCCAGAAATCTTGTGCACAGCAAAAATATCACCAAGGAATGAAATTAGCTTGACTTGCACCAGTCTTCCTTCTGGGTAGATGTGAGTTCAAAATGTTTTTCCAGCCTTCAAATATAGGATTTGATCAACAAGAGGTTCCAAAACATGATTCATGGTGACTACAGATGGCAAATTGGGACCTGGAATAATTCCAAAGAGGTAGGTCCAGCAAATCATAATACACCTGGTTGGAGGTAAGTCAAGAAAATTCATGCAAACAAGCCCTATCAATTGTTGTTTTCCGGCCATTTTATTACTGCATGAATTGAAGCCATCAGAGAAAAGTGAAAAAGTAAGATTCAGAGGGAAATAATAATTGTTGTTAGATTCCCATTGGTTTTCCTTCCAAGCTAGACCTTGCTGGATGTCTACTACGTGCTGATTGTTAGATGATTGAGCCATTTTTAATTTCAAAGTGTAAATCTCATCTTCCACATCTTTGTTACTCAAAAACCAGGTCAACCATCCCTCAAGAGGTTGAGTTACATAAACTGATCTTGGTTTTGAATATTCTTCATGTATTTCTTTATATTGGTGCAAATAGTTTTGGTTTTCTCCACATTTCTGTTGGAAATTTTGGTAAGTTTTAAACAGTTGAGCCAAAAATTTCCAAGCACAAGGTGTTTCTTGGTATTGGCAGTTTGGTGGAATGTTTGGAGGAGTTCACAAAAAAAAGCACTCTGGGAAGCAAATATATTGGATTAAGATTGGCCTGAGATGTAATATTTTGCTGATAGTTCTCATGTCTTTTGGAATAGATTTTTCATTCAGATTTTTGTGTGGTTTTTTTTGTGCTTGAGAAAATAACTTGGGGATGAGGTTACGTGCAACCTGGAAGTTAATTGAGCTGACCCCAAAAAACAAGTGCAGCCATTCCAAGAAAACCAATACTCTTGTGGCCACTGACAACAACCAATTTCTTTTCAATGCAAAATTACAAACCCAAGTAAAAAAAAACCCACAGATTGAGTCCGTTGAGTTCAAGTTTGATTTTTCTAAAATCTTGAAGGAGGAGCTAGATCTTGAAGAGGATGATTCTAAGGGGCCAAGTTGATTAAATTCCAGAAATTCCAACTTATCATTCATGAGGTTGCAATCCTGGATAGATGATTCATTCTTGAGTTGATTCTGGGACCAGTTATGTTTTGATATTATCTGGCCTTGAGTTAGAACTATTTGATCATTGGTGAAAGTGTATTGAGAGCATTTTGCGCATGTGCAAAGCTTCATTTTAGAAATTATGACAATAGTTGATTTTGGTCTTACTATTGTTTTGTGATGAAGAGAAGTAGACTCTGGAGCTGGAGTGTCACACTACTGAAATTTCAGTGTAAAATACACCTCCTGGGAGCTGTCACTCGTGATGCCCGTAGTGGATCTGTTGCAACACCTGTCTCAATGTGCATTGCCAAGTGTTGCAGGCCAAGGTAGACATTTTGTCCCGCATTTGAAATAGCCCATATCCATGCAACTGGGTGTTGCACAGCAAAATATGATGCACAAATGCACATGGTGTCAGTTTTTAACATCCATCTAAGTCTCTCAGGATCTTTTTTTTTTTCTTCTTCTTCTCAATTTTAAGAATTGATGACTAACTAAAAGAAAGAAAGAATATATAGATCTCAAAGGGATCTTTGATCTTGCCAATCTATCATCCACCCATCCCAAATAAGTACATACTTTAGAGAGAGGGTAAGGGAGTAGGAGGACAATGCACAGATGGGATGAACCAGCTTAAAGGTAAATCTCAAAGATCAGGAGTGATTCTTTTCAAAGTTTGGAGTGTGTTTGATTTGAAGTTGGTAGTTGTTGAGGTATGGAACTCAGCCTCTTGTCTACTCACCACACTCTCTCAGTGCATCCAAACTTGTGATGAGGTCATATCAGATCTAACATAATCCACCATTTCAAACCTTGTCATTAAGAAAAAAAATCAAAATCAAAACTCCCCCCTTTTTAAAATCAGTCATGTCAGAGTTACTGGAAAGACCATTAAGGTTTTCTGCATAAATTATACATAGTTTACTCACTGCCTCAATCATTTGTCAGACTATAGCATCAAACTGAAACCTTACTAGGGATCTCCTCATCCTCTCTACACACAACCCGCTCAGCCATCACTGCTCAATTTCTCCATAATTCCACCACCTCATCCTAAGATATTTGAATCACTATATCTACCTTCCTCATATCATTTTGATCTCCAATCATCTCCCTTTGGTGAGTTTTTCTTCTGCTCAGAAAAATTCAAAAAAATCACTTTTAAGCCATTCAATCTACTCCAATTAGAAACTCAACACTTTGGCCAATCATCCTTCTCAAGAAAATCCCACAAAACTTCTGGTCAACCCAACATAGTCCATATTCTCCATCCTGTTCAACTGGCTCCAAAAAATCCTGCTCACTAAAAAGAAACTCTTGCTCTTGGATCAAAAATCAAACTTGTTTTGGTGGTCAACCTCCCAATTCTAAGGTCAGTGGTGATCTCTGGATGCAGGATGAGCTAAGTGGGAGAAAAAGGCTTGATTTTTGATCAAAGGAGATGAGGAAGTGATTTAAGGACTATCTGAAAGTATAAAAAACTACCATTCTAAATCTCTGTATGATTTTGTCTTGGATATTTAGCCAAGTCAATCAAATCAGTCAAAGAGAAATTTTTAAATCAAACCTGATATTTCTTTTGAAATTACAAACAGACAGATTGTTTTAGGGGAGAAAAGAAGGGGTTCAAGTTAATCCCACCACTAAATGGTGTTGATGACCCAAAGGATTTGATTGGATCAATCCTCTGGAGATTCTGGCCAGTCTTCAACCTACAGTGATTTAAATAATATGGAAACCCCCAAGGGGCCCTCAAAAAGCTAGAATCTGATGGGATGAGGATTCTTAAACTATACCCACCCCAATCAAAACCAAATGAGCATCTTTGATTCAGTCAAACCATCCCTTGGATCCATCACTTCCATCCTTGAATCAACACAATCATTTTTCAGAATATGATACTGCTTTGATACCCCCTCTCTTGAACCAATTCAATCTCCAATTGTATTGGATTCCACTTGAGTCAAGTATTGAATTGCTCATCCAATTCAATCTTGATGAATTATTCCTGATCTCCGGTCAAAATTTACTACCCTTTATCATTTTGGTGAAAAATGGGAAGCTTTAGAAAATATAAAGTCCTAGCTTATCCTCTCAAGAATTTTGATGAATTTCAGAAAGATCTTTACTAAGTAAACTGAAATCAGAAGGTCACAGATCACTTTTAACTTCAAAAACACCAAAAGGAAAATCTGTCAAAATATCACAAAATCCTCAAGATTTGGAGGCTTTGAAGGGATCATGTGAACAAGATGATCAATCAAGATCCTTGAAGATATAAGATGGTCTTTCACTTCAGCTGATCATCATACACACATTGATTGAATGTTGGAAGTAGTCAGTTGCAAGATTTGAATTGAGAGAAAGGGTGTGAGCATAAAAGATCAGTTTGGAAATTCAAGCTCAGCTTGAAGCTTGGAGGTCAATGATCAAAAGATCTGGATTTTTTAAAAAGATGAGATAAAACAAATATTGAATTTTATTGGATAAAAATGGAAAGTGTTGCTTAGCCATTGATTGTGTTGGTAGAAGTCAAACAGGTGAGGGAATCAAGAAGATTTGTCAGATACTTGGATTTTGAACATTCTGCTTTGTATTTTTTTTGGAGACATAAAAAGAGGGTGTATATAATATTTTTCTCAATGTTGTTCAAAACCAATAATTTTTTAACACTTTAGATTTCCATCAAACATTTTCTGAAAATCATGTGCTGTGTTTGATTTGGTTTTGTTTATTTTAGATTTCCAAAGAGTGAAAATCTAGTCTTGTATAAATTTTTGATGGTCATAATCCTCTAAAATTATAATGAGTAAGATTGGTATATGTATATATATATATAAATAATGTAAATCCCATAGAATTTACCAAAATCCAAATATAAATTTTAATTCCTAAATGCACATTTTCCCCTATCATATAAAAGTCAAAACTTGCAAGAGTATTTCTGAGTATATACTTCATCTGTTACCTACTATTTGAATTAAAGATTGGAGCACCTCCCAAAACAAAACAGGTATTGAAATCATGATCTTTGTGGGGAGCAGGTTTGAAAAACCAATCATGGAAAATTTCAAAAAATGAATCAAAATGAGGACTTCTTCATCAATTAAAGTACTCCGTATGGTTTTTAGAAGGAAGTTTCATTTTAATGAGTTCCCTAATGAAATCCCAAAGAAATGGTAGGAGAAAAATAACTCAGTTTTTCTGGAAGGCAACTCTCCAGCCACCACTATTATTTTTTTCCTTCTCAGCCTGAGGTTGGAATCAAATTCTAATCATAGTAATTCTTAGTTTTATTTATGAAAAAAAATTGAAAATGATCCTTACAAATTAAATATTGAAATTGATAATCCCACATTACACCAGGGACTATCTTACTCTTATTTTTCAAGTTTTGGATAATTTTTTTACAGTGGTTTATGTGGAAATCATCTAAATTCCAAGAGACCAATCTGTAAGAAATGGATCTGGTTATTTTTGATTGCAAAAATAAAGGGACATCCCATGTTCATTTTTGGTTAGGAAATTCAGGATGAGTTGAGTGATTTGAACATCAGTTGTTTTTGGATCCACTTTCCTCCTGTTGTTAATGTAGAATAACTTGATGGATGGATTGCATCTTTGACCAATAAGCTTTGAAGTGATCCTATACTTGTTTTTTATTTTTGAAATATTTCCTGGGCAAGGCCAAACTTACACCAAAAAAAATTAATAAAATCCAAAACATTGTCAAAACCGGCATGATCTTAGAAACATTTTTGCTAGAATGATGCCAAAATTCATCATTAGTGTGATTATAGGAATTTTTCTTTACTATAAATCCTCCAATTGGGATGATTTACCACCCCAGAAATGTGTACAGCCTTTGAAAAGCATCATTGGCATGATCATAATGATTTTTTTACTATAAGAACACCAATTGGATTACTTTCCCACCCCAGGCAGGCGTGAATCCTTTGAAAGGAATCATTTGCGTGGTTATTGTCTTTTTTTATTATAATCATGCCAATGGATGTGATTTACTACCCCAGGAACAAGAACAGCCTTTGAAAGGCCTCATTGCTGTGATTATAGTAATTATCTTACTATAATCATGCCAAATGATGTGCTTTTCCACCCCAGGAAGGTGCTCAGCCTTTTGAAGGCATGATTGATGTGATTATAGTGATTTTTTTGTAGAATCATGCCAATTGATGTGCTTTCCCACCCCAGGAACAAGCACAGACTTTGAAAGGCCTCATTTTTTTCATTGTAGTAATTATCTTACTATAATCATGACAAATGATGTTCTTTCCAACCCCGGGAAGGTTTTCAGCCTTTGAAAGGCCTTGTTTGTGTGATTATAGTAATTCTTTTTCTATAAACATGACAATTGATGCGCTTTCCCACCCCAGTAAGGATTTCAGCCTTTGAACTTGCTTCATTTTCCTTATAAAAATAATTCTTGTTGCACCTTGTACTTATCTTCAAGCTTTAGGTTGTGTCACACAACCACCCCGCATACTATAGCGCAATCTTAGAAGATTGTGAGCAAAAATGAAGTAACTGATTGCAAGGGATAAGTTTGAGATAGAGAGGCTAACTGAAAAGTGAAAATTGAGGTTTGATGGCTCAACAAAAAGCAAGGATAATGAGTTGTTCCTATGGGAGGAAACTAAAGCAAAGCCTGATATGATGACTGGTTTTAGCATACTGAAAGAAAGTTGTGATAAACCAAACCTGTCCTATGGCCATAAGACTCATTTTTTTTTATTTTTTTTATCAAATTAACCTCACGAATTGATTCCAAACCCCTCAAAAACTATATTTTGAACTCCAACCAACCTCAAAGCCCAAATCCATCACCAGATAACCCCCTTCAACCATATCAAACACCTGTCACAAACAACCCAACTCCTGGCACAGGCTGGATTATGTCACAAGGAGTAATAAATAAAAGATTGATTTAATATATAATGGAAAAATATTATGCTTAAAATAACCACACAAAATAATAACATAAGGATACCAGTAGGACTTAAACCATACTAGTACCAATGTTAAACTACAGCCAGTACTATGAAACCAAGTTGAAATAACATCCTGGATCATTCAGTAAAATTTGGGGACTCTGAACCGTCCTCCAAGAACTCTGATAATCATATTTCCACCATTTCAACCATTCAACACACATATACACACCAACAGAAGTAGGGGCTCATGCAGCAAAGTATGTCTCAATTCTCACCAACCAGCAATAACAACTCACTACACATGAACTTTCTGGAAATTTCACCATCAGATAAGGCCTTTTAACTGTCCTCTGAAGCACTCTGATACTCAGTTTTCCACCAATAAAACCATAAAACACTCATATATGCACTAACAAACATAGGGGCTCATACAGCCAAGTATGTATCAATTCTCACCAAGCAGCAATACCAACTAAGTACACATGACTTTTATGGAACTTTAAAAAAATCACATCTCTACAGCTAATTCCACTGAAAAAGCATGCAGGAAGTTCCTGAAACATTTTATAAATGATAAGGGCTCAGACGCATCCTCAGAAAAACCAAGCAAAGTAGTGTTACACCAATTAAACCATACAAGTCATACAATGTCAGTTACCAAAGAGGGCTTGCAGCTGCCAAGCATGTTTCATGCTTTTCCAAACCAGAAAAATTAATTCAAGCTTCAGGGAAATTCTGCATCATTTTTTAAACATAATAAGCACTCAGAAGCTTCCAAATCTCACCAATCTTATCCAATAACTCATATCTTAGCCTGAATATCAAAAATTATACTAAAAAATACCGCTATCTCTCAGCCTGATTTACATGTTTTCTCACCAGAATTATTTGTCTCATGTAACTTTACCCTCCTTTGATTCAAAAGTGCAAAGAGAGTCTCAAAGACGCAATCAGGGGAGCCCTGAGAATCCCCTGAGGAAGTATTTCTATATTTAAAGGGGGGCTCTTTTGCCCTATCCAAGTTGTCTAGCATGGGACCTGACCCATGGGATATGCCCAACCTACGTCCTAGAACCAGATTTTCAGTGAACCAGAATCAAGTCAAAAGGAAGTAAAGGATAAAACACAAAATTATTATTGACCATTTGAACCAACCCCAGGTGTCCTTGAAGAAGGGTTCTTGAGAACATGCCTGTTATTCAGCACTTATTATTTAGAGGAAAAATCCTTTTTGTTCAATCAGTAAATTTATAAAAAAAAACAGGAGCACAACAGAACAACCAACCAAGCTTTTTTCCGCCCAGATCCCTGTTGTAAAACCCATTTTTGGGTCCTCCTACTGGTTAAACACCTTTTAGTCAACCCTTAAATCCTTTAATTGGAATTGGGAAAAATTGTCAGAAAAAGTCAAAAATTCTTGATTATTAATTTTTGGAAGATTGCCTATAATCCAATCCAACTTTCAATAGTCTTCCAATTCCTAAAAGATCTCTATTAATAATTAATCTAGGTCTGACTAAAGACCTATTTTAAGTCTCAAAGAAAACCAGCCATTAATTAAAAAAAATATTGTGCGGACTTACTATAGCTCAGAAGGGCAGGCAATTCAAAACCATATTAGATTACCTCTATCTATTGAAGATTAGTAGTAAAATAACTTCCCCTTCTAGTGACTTCCAGCAAGCTATTTGCTAAATAATCCCATTATCCATTGGAGTCTCTACAATGTATGAAATTAACTAAATGAGGATAAAATCTTCAGGTAGGCAACATAGCCTCTATAAGGTAATCCAATGATTAACAGATACAACCTGATGGATGGCTAACTACAGCCAGAGAGCAAGGATGCAATGAATGAAAGGAATGGAACGGGAAAATGAAATAACATTAAAGTTATTTCCAAGGTTGTAGCATAGGTGCAAGACAATAGAACATGAGTTTACAGAGACATAATAGATGAGACAAGGAGGGAATGACATGTGAGGAAAATGCAAATGAATGGATATAGCTATGCAGGGAAAGGGGCTAGTCCATTTTAAAACTATACAGTTGATGTGGCTATCTAGGAATGAGTGC
The DNA here is from genome assembly GCA_025617555.3 of Puccinia polysora. Lineage (NCBI taxonomy): Eukaryota > Fungi > Basidiomycota > Pucciniomycetes > Pucciniales > Pucciniaceae > Puccinia > Puccinia polysora. The sequence continues at coordinate 11,880,411 of CM062636.1, forward strand.
AAACTAGTTTGATTGGGTGACCAGGAATGGGAGTCTGAGGGTTGATGATACCCAAGAGTAGAAGACAAAAGCTTGAATGGATGGTTGACTGGATTAGAGTTGACTGCAAAGATTTGCAAGTATATAACGAGTTTCCAAAATTGGAAGGTTGCAAACATTGGAAGTTTGTTATGCAAGCCAGAGGTAGTAAGTGGAAGGCACCATTGATTTTGTTCTTTATTTGTGTCACACTTATGGACTGAGGTAGATGGTACTGAGGAAAAGGATATGTTGAAATGATGAAGAAAATTACCCTTTAAACTTGGAGCGTGACAGTTGCCCAGGTATAAAGCAGCAAGCTCCTGCAAGAATCTGGATAATTTCCCATCAATTAAAAAAGTCATTACCTCAATGTATACCCTTAAATTGTACTTAATTGCTTCAATAAATTTAGAATTGATTATTTTTTCATCCTGTTCTTGCCGTTGAGAAAAAACTGTATAAACCAAAGAAAAAGGTATTTTCCAAGAACTTCCGCCCTTGGTCTTCAAGGAAAGTGCAAGCAATGTTTTCTTTGGAATGTTGCTTTTTCATTTACTTTTAATAAAAAGCTGTTGGTTGATAGATACCCCTGAGGTGTCTTCAAGTGAATTCCAAAGTCAAAGATCTGCTCTGTGTTTGAATTGTCATATTCCACCCGTACCAGAGATTGAGTTTCTTGGAGTGCAGAACCCAGGTGAGTGAGGTTAGAGACAAACTGAATTGATGAAATGAAACTGTTGCCCTTCTTAGTATTGCCAATTTTCCATGGATACACCACCAATACCCCACCACCACTTCCACCCCATTTTGGAAAGTCAACCAAATTTCAGATGAACCAAGTGGGGTACAAAGTGCAAAGTGAGGTGCAAGGTGAAGAGCAGGACAAAGAAATTGCCAAGGAAGAAAGGGAGAAACAAAATGAAAATGAAGGAGGAGACGGAGTGTAACCGCAGGAAGGAAAGGGAGGGAGTAGAGATGAAGGAAGGAACAGAAAAGAACAGGAGGAGGGAGATAGAATGGAGGATTAAAGCAAAGAAGGCCTAGTGCAAGTGTTAGTTACAATCAAAACTCATGCAAGAAAGTTGACTGGAAATATTGAAGAGGGTTAATTGCAAGTTTTAAGGAAGAGAGCCCATGAATAACTCTTAGAGGCGGATTGATGGAATGCCTGACCAAAGAGGGCTTGGACCTTGAGGTGTAAGGAAATCTTTGGGGAGGTGTTTATTGCACAGGTTCTTGTGTTGCAACAGATGTCCATTTTTCTAGATGATGAAGATCTTGAGAAATTTAGATCAATGGCGAGGGAGTTGGCTGAAAATTGGGAAGAGGTAAACAGAAATATAAGGGAAAATTCATAATATATAATATATATTTTGTTTTAGGGTAATGTTAAATTCATGGCTCATTGAGCAGTGAACATGGTTTAAGAAGGGCTGTGTGTCATGCCACACGGTCCAATCCAAGCTGTGTACAACCCCCCATGGCTCATAGAGTTGTGCAGCCCACCCAGCCTGGTCCTCCGCCGTGTGGGCTTCCACACAACTACATTTGAGCCATGTGGAGTTGTACACTGCTCAAATGTAGTAGTGTGGCATCCCACACAGCATTGGACCGCGGTGAGAAAAAAAAAAGGAAAAGGAATGAAAGGGTACTAACACAACCCATAAACTAAATAAACCTTCCAAAAAAACAGAAATAAACCAAAAAATCAAAAAATGTTCATTTTTTGGTTAAAAAAAACAAATAAATAAATCAAAATTTACAAAAAATTTTACTATCAAATGGACTAGCCCTAAAGTAAAAAGACCCAAAAAAACTCAAGTAACTGGACTAGCCCTAAAGTAAAAACTCCAAAAAAAAGACAAGTAACTTGACAAGCCCTAAAGTAAAAACACCAAAAAAAATACAACTAACTTGACAAGCCCTAAAGTAATTTCAACTTGACTAGCCCTAAAGTAAAAGGGCCCAAAAATTAAAGAAGTCTTTTGACCAGCCCTAAAGTAAAAGTGCCCAAAAAAATAAAAGTCTTTTGACCAGCCCTAAAGTAAAAGTGCCCAAAAAATACAAGTCTTTTGACCAGCCCTAAAGTAAAAGCACCAAAAAAAACAAGTTCAACTTGTGTTAAGCTGATCCCATCCCAAGCGTAACATAAGTTGAGCTTGTGATGAAATAAGCCCATCACAAGTTGAACTGACTTACCATTAAACTCTCATTCAAAAAAACTCAATATAATGATGTTAACTCAAAAGACTCAACATAATGATTTTCAAAATGTGATGACCCTTTATATTAATAGAACTTGTTAGCTGCATTAGATTTACAATTTATATGAAACCCAATGATGAAATGAAGTCAGATTCTATAATCTCTATAATCTAGAATACATTTGCAGTTGATCTTTGAGATAATCAACCCAACCATAGGCTTTTTGAGAAATAAAGGAACGTGGTTTTGCTACAATGGGCAGGATTGCAATCATCTCTCCCTCAAGTACCCATAGAACCCGGTGGTTATTTTTCACAAAGGAAATGAAAATTAGATCTGATTGATCAGTAACACCATTTTTCATTGGAGTATAAATATCACATGAATCCAATGAAATGAAACATATAGGTTTCAAATATGTGTCTGCTATGATTTGACCCATGTCTAATTTAGCCAGCCATTTTTAGGAGGGAACATTCTCATTGATGTATTCAACATCAAGTCTTTTTTTAATCTTTTCAACCTACTTTGCACCACCAAGCATCTTAACTTAGAATGCTTTATGTTTCTCTAATGTTTCAATCATTTATTTCCTAGCTTTAAACCAACCATGTTCTTCATAACCAAGGAATTTAACAATGACTCCAAATACGCAATTCCCGTCTCCAATTGGATCCCAAACCTCACCCAAGAACTTATGGAATTTCTTGGGTATTTGATTGAGGTATTTCACGCTTGGTTCCTATCATGAAAACTAACTTAGTAGTCATTTCTTTAATTGGATAAATTAAATGAATACTCACCAAAGATGAGCTTCTGGTTGAGCTTTGCTGCACATTCTCTGCCTCTGAAGAGGATTATGATTCAAAATTAAGTGATCCTGATTCACTTTCAGTCTCTTCCTCTGAACCATGAAATCCAGATTCAGATTCTGCCAACTTTGACTGGCAATTCATCATCAGTTAGTAACTAAGTTCATTACACCAAAAAAATGAACATATCCCAAAAGAAAAGACTTACAATCTTCTGCATTTTCTTTTTTGGAGCCATTCTAGTCGTGTTTTCCCCCTTGAGTTTTTTTTTCAACATGCTCAAACCAAGATGGTTCTTGCTGCGTATCTGTCAATTTTGGCCTGCCCCTACTTGATTGTAAGACTGTAGGTTCAAGTCTTGGCTTCAATCAATATTTTGTAATCTTCTGAATGATATACTTCAATATTCTGCTTTGCTGATCATCTGGAGATTCCAAGATCATTGAATTCACTTTTTCACATAACTGAGGAATTCTTAGAATTTCATTGACATTGCACTTGAAAAATTTAAAAGGATCAACCTTTGGTTAATTAGGAGTCATTAATGAAAAAGCATTAATCACATAAGCCAACTTACAGAACTAGAACTGCAAGGGTCATAGTCCAACCTCCACTGAGGATGAACATCTTTGGGTACCACAGATCCTCTGAATGCTAGACAGTCGCCTATTTGGTGGGAACAGGGAAAACCCATGGTCTTGGAATATGACTTGGTGCACACTTTGCCATCATGATCACATTTGAACTTCTCAAATTGTTCCATAATAAGATGAATTGCCTCTAAAGACAATTTGTAACCCAATGGTAACAGTTCAGGAGGAAGAACTGTCCCTAACTAAGACAATTTGTAACCAAATGGTAACATTTCAGGAGGAAGAACTGTCCCTAACTTAATTTGAGAGTTATAAAGTGATGCATGAACTGATTTAATTTCATTCAAAAATGTTCTGTCAAGGCTTTTCAAATATCCAAAAGGTTTCCAAAAGAGTTTTCAAGGAATTGTTTGAGAGTTACATGGGCCCTTCAACCCAAGATGTTGTTTTGTTTCCACAATCTTGGTTTATACAAGTCCACGCTGTTACAAACGTCTCTTTGATAAGGAAAATGATATTTTCCATATACTTGAGTACATCCTGATAGTCTTTCAAGAAACAATGTAAAAGTCAAAAGGTCAGAACCCAAAACTATGAAGAATAAGAAGCAGTGATTTGGAACTAAAATGATCTGATGATTTGAGATGAATTACAACCAACAGGCTGAGGTAATTAAGTCAGAAACACAGTTGGGAAAAAGAAGACACAACAGAATGATGAAAGGACAAAAGAACTGAAAAAGATGAAAGATGACCAACAGGACTGGAAGAGTAGCTTTAAAAGGTGGAAGACATCAGTTAACTTGGCAGGGTGATCATGGAGAGGCTGAGAGCTCTGAGGTTGAGAAGCTGAAGGATGAGTCAGACAGAGGTCACAATGATGACGGAGGAGCAACTCTCAATAGTCACAAGTTGAGATTGATGAGTCAATTGAGATTGATGCGTCGAAGGTTGTAGTCTGGGAAGCATGAGGTTGACAGAGGTCAACAGTTGAGAGATCTGAGAAGCTTGAGGTTGAGAGGAAAAATGAGAAGGATAGAGACAAAAAGAGATGAAACAGAGGCAATGAAGAAACCAAAAATAAATGAAAAAGAGAAGAGGATCCAGAAAAACCAGTATGAAGAAAAGAAAAAAAGAATCACAGAAACAGAGGAAACAACGTGGTGTCCTCAGGTGAGAGGGGTTCTCTCCAGGAGACTGAGGATTACGTAATCTAATGCTTGCGTGCAACAAGAAGTCCAGGTGACACTTCACAAGAAGTCTAGGTGACACTTCAACACTCCCCATGACTTGAGAGAGTTTTGATTATGGCAAATTTTTGAGTTTAAGCAGAGGGTCAAGGATCCCCATGAAGGCTGAGATGGCAGGTTTTGCTACCACTTTAGTAAACAGATTGGCCAACATGTAGTTGGTGGTTATGAGTTTGATCTTCAGATTTCCAAGTGCTAGTTCCTCCCCCAGACCTTTGGTCTTGAGGTCCATATGCCTAGTCTTGGCGTTAGAACCAAATTGCTTGAGCTTGTCCTCAAGCCCCTTATTTTAAATGAAGTGAGTTGTGAAGGGGATGGAGATGTTGAACACATTGCCCAGGAGGTGTTTGAGCCATGTTCCCTCCAGGAAGGAGTCCAGGAGGGGGTTGAGTTTGGCCTCTGTCAAGGAGTAAGTGATGTTGCGTTGTTAGAAACTCTCCCAAGAGATGATAAAACCAAATGAAAATCACAGATAACCAGATTGAGACTTCCTTGATGTGTATCCTCACCCCAGGAGAAGTTGCTGTAGAAAACCAGAGGTTTGGCAGAAACGTTGTATCTCAGGGTGAGTCTCACATGCCTGGTAGACTTCAGGTACTTCCAAGTTCTTTTGAGTTCCTTCCAGTGAGTCAGGCCAGGTTTTTTCTGAAACCTGGAAAGGCTTGAGACCAAAAAACTGAGGTCTGGACGGGTCCAAGATGCAATATAATTCAGGAGGCCCACCCCTGAGCGGTAGTTGATATTGAGTCATTTGAAATCTTCAAAATCCTTGTCCAATGCTTCTGTGAGTTTAAGATAAGGGGTTAGAGGATTTTGAAAGCCTCTTGCGTCCGCCAGGCCAAGCTCTTCCAAGCCATGAGCTATGCGCTTTGGTTGGCTAAGCAGGATGGAGTTGCTGGTCCATTTGAACTTCATTCCTAAGATGGTGTCAGGGGCATGGCACTGGGAGTTCTTGAATTTGTCATTGAATTTTCTTTCAAAATTGAAGCCGTTGCCTACAAGGATGAGATTGTCAACGTGGAAGAGTATGAAGGACTTTCTGTCTGTTAATTTATAAAGGCAAGGGTTGCTGTTGGATTCCTCAAAGCCCGTTGACTTGATCCAGCTTGTAAGAGCATGGTACAAGTTCTTTGGGGCTTTTTTCAGTCTGTAGAGGCTCTTCTTGAGTCTGAGGTATTTACGCTTCCAATCAGAGCCGTCGGGTGTTTTGATGATCACTTCCTTGTCAATGGGAGCGTTGAGAAAGGCAGTTTTGACATTGAATTGTTTGATCTCAAGATTGTCCTTTAGGGCGAGTTGGAGGATGGCCTTGAGAGATTAAATTTTGCCTGTGCGGGAAAAGGTTTCTCCAAATTCAAGCCCATGAATCTGATTGTAGCCCCTCACGCACACTCTTGCCTTGAAAATGAGAACATTGTTGTGGCAGTTGTGTTTGATTTTGAAGACCCAAGTGGTCTCAAGTGGATTGATAGGTTCAGGCCCATTGTATTCTTCCCATAACTCCAGATCCTTGCATTGGTCCAGCTCTTTCTGTATTGCTTGTTTCCATTTCTCTGCCTCTTCACAGGTCATTGCCTTGAAGTATGTTTTGGGCTAAAAGTAGTGGTGGAAGCCATAGCGTTGGGGAGGCTTGAGGTTTGCGCAATTTTGAAGGAGTCAAGGAGGAGTGGGTTGAGTCTGAATTCTGAGAACAGGGCATGGTTGTGGAGTGTGAATTTCCGGGGATGGATGATTTGAGACCTCCAAGTCACTATCTTCTGGGGGGTTTGAGTCAGATGAGTCCAACAGGGGTTCCAGCGTCTCTCTGTATTTGGTGAAATTCCTTTCAAGAGGAGGCTCTGAGACAGAGGATTTTTATCCAGCTGATGATGGATGGTTGTTTCAGTTGTCTGGATCATCAATTTCAAAGCCATCAATTGAGAAATATAGATCTGAGCTCAACTCCCCAGTCTGTCCAAGGCAATCTGTTGAAGATTCATCAAATGAGACGTGTTTGATTGAAATGATGGAGCCGTTAGGACAGAGAATTCTTTAGGAGCCAAATTCTGGATTGTATCCAATCAGCCTTCCTTCTAGACCCTTTGGATGAAATTTCTTTCCCCTGGTTCTAAGATGGTTGAGGTAGATGACTGAGATCCCCAGTGGTTTGAAGTAAGAAAGGGGAAGAGAACTGCCATGCATGGTTTCCCAAGGCAATTGGCAGCTACCCTTCTGGGGAATCTGATTTAGAGCAAGACAACATGCTTTGAGTATCTCCAACCAGTACCTCTTGCGTAGGTTGGAGGATCTGAGAGATGTACACACAATTTTGACAATTGTACTATTGGCCCTTTCAGTCCTACCATTGTGCTTGGGATGGTAGGGTTTGGAAATAAGCTGTTTGCACGATATCCCTTTGAGGAAAGTGGAGAGTTTGCTGTTGGTGAATTTGGATCCTCCATCAGAGAAGACTTTGCAGGGGTAGTAACCCAGTTTAGATTTCTGTTGTTTGATAATTTCTATGAGGTTATTTGAAGTTTCTTCTATGCTGAAAAGGGGAATCCCACTTAAGTAGCCCAAGAAGTTGTCCACAATTGTTAGGATGTACTTTTTGCGTCTGTGTGACTTGGGTTTGATTGTCCCAACAAGGCCAAGGTGTATTTGTTTGAAGGGTTTTGAAGCAATAGTAGCTTGTGCCTTGAACAAAGACTTAGTCATCTTACAGATTGCGCAGTCCTTACAGAAGAAATAATCTTTGTCAAGCTTGAGGTCTGGTATTCCCTTAAGTCTGCTGGTGGAAGCGTGTCCAACGGCAAGGTGAAGATTCCGAGTGGATTTAGTGAGGTTTTTGAGAGTGGACAGGTAGCAGTTGTTCTGTCCAATATTCTTGGGATTGTTGACAAAAAACAGATTATTGACAATTCTGCCTTCCATGAGACAGTGGTTATTGCCAAAGATTCAGAACTGTCCTTTAGATGATTTCAGGGAGCAGCCCTTGGCAATCAGATTGACCACTGTGGAAAATGAAATAAGTGAAAAGCTAGCTGCGCGCAACTATCCTGTGAAACCTACATGTGGCATCTTTCAACAAGTTGTATTTAGTCTTCACTTGCCCCTCCACGTGTTCTGCTTTTTCTTTTCCTCATCTGCTTCTCCTTCTTCTTTGACCACCAGGTCTGTTTCCTCCCTTCCTCCCTGCCTGCCTGCCTGCCTGCCTGCCTGCCTGCCTGCCTGCCTGCCTGCCTGCCTGCCTGCCTGCCTGCCTGCCTGCCTACCACCGAGCCACCTTCCCAACTGCATCACCAACTGTGATTGCCTACCAGGTACAGTAACCAACACGGAGTTATCCCAATCATTTATCAACTTATTTCATCTTGATCAATCTTCTCTTTCTCATGACTTCAACATGAAATACAACACCTCTCATCTGCTTCTCCTTCTTCTTCGACCACCAGGTCTGTTTCCTTCCTTCCTGCCTGCCTGCCTGCCTGCCTGCCTGCCTGCCTACCACCGAGCCACCTTCCCAACTGCATCACTAACTGTGATTGCCTACCAGGTCTGTTTCCTCCCTTCCTGCCTTCCTGCCTGCCTGCCTGCCTGCCTGCCTACCACCGAGCCACCTTCCCAACTGCATCACTAACTGTGATTGCCTACCAGATTGTCCTTTTTTCTACAGATTATGAGACCGGAATAGCTCCTCATTCACTTGATCATGCTCATCTAACATGGTTGAATTATCCATTGAACTCGGTGAAAAGAATAAACTCACTGGTGCCAACTACCTTGAGTGGAAGTCAAAAGTCTCATCAATCCTCCAACTCAAACACCTACTACGACTAGTTCTTGGAAAAGAAACTATTGAAGAATGCGAATTGGAAGATAAAAGAGATAGAAACCGCTCAGATGACGCCCTTGCCATCTTGAAAATCAACTGCAGCACTAAACTAGCTGAGCAATTTGACCTTGAATCCAAAGGCAATCCCCAAATTTTCTGGAAACTCCTCAAAGAGCACTTCCAACCCAAGACAGTCCAAAACCAAGCCACGTATCTAAATCGCATTTTCTCCACCAACTTAGCTTCCCACAACTTGGAGGAAACACTCAACAAACTGGCCTACAACACCCGGCAACTTTGCGCTCTGATTGACGACAATAACACCAAACCCTCCATTCTTCTAGACTCCGTGATTGCCATGTGGTCCATTATCAACCTTCCTCCAGAATTCAAAAACTCAGGCGAACTACTCCTAAAGAAATGTCAGATCAAAAAAAAAGCTCCCTCCATAAAAGAAGTTGTCGAGGAGATGAGGTCTTTCTTACAACAAAATTCAGACTCTCAAGACCAATCCAAAGCCTTTGCCGCCTTCCGCCGCTCCACTCCTTACTATGGCCCGAGATGTTCCCCCGGTTATCACAATCCCAAAACCAAGCACTTGATAAAGGAATGCTCCCAAATTAATAGACCAAGTCAAGAAGATGAAAAACCCACCAAGGCTTTCCATGCCTCTCATGCCCAACTCTCTTCCGAAACAATCCTGGACTTGGGTGCCTCTCACTCCATGTTCAACTCTCGCTTGGTCTTCTCTGATCTGACTCCTACCAATGAAGTGGTATATCTGGCTGATGGATCCACTGCCAAAGTTAAAGGAAAAGGAACTTCCAACCTCGATCTCCCACATGCCAAACTCAAACTGTCTGATTCCCTGTACATCCCATCACTTTCGTCCAATCTCATCAGTCTATGCTGCTTCATTGAAAGGAAATACTCCCTTGTCTCAAGCGGTCCTGGCGGTTTTGCTCTCCTAGACAAATCCGGCAAGGTGGTCATATCTGGAAACCTTTCCGGAGGAAATTTCATCATCAATTGTCTTCCCTTACCTCTTTGTGCCTCTGTGTCTTCATCAACCTCTGCACTCACTAAACACAAATCAGCCGGTCACCCTTCCCATCCATATCTGCTAAAAATGTTTCCATCCCTTCCCAAGTCCCCCATCATCTGTACCACGTGCGATATCTCCAAAAGTCACAAGAGTCCTTTTCTCGGATCGTTTCCTAAAGCATCCCGTCGCCTCGACTTCCTTCATGTTGACCTCTGTGGGCCCATCTCACCTGTCTCAATCTCTGGATCCAGATACTTCCTTCGGGCCATGGACGGTTTCTCTCACTTTGTTTGGATTTGCTTTGTCAAAAAGAAAAGCAATGTTCCAACTGTCTTAGCAAATCTCTTTACCATGATAGAAAATCAATCCAGCAAAAAGATATCACACCTGGTCACTGATAACGGCACGGAATTCAAGAACCTTTTCCTGTCCAACATCTACTCTGAAAAAGGCATCCAACATCTCACCACTGCTCCATATACTCCGGAAGAGAATCCCTTCTCCGAACGCGGCAATAGGACTACTGGGTCCAAGATTCGATGTCTACTCAAGGACTCAAACTTGTCCCATGAGTTCTGGGCTGAGGCGGCAAACACCTCTGTGTACTTGGAAAACAGAACCCCCTGTCGATCTATTTGTTTTAAATCTCCCTACTCACTGTGGTATTCACGGACTCCCACCCTATGACACTTACACCCCTTTGGCTGTGAGGCTATCTATATGATAGATCACATTAAAGGCAAACTTGAGGATTGAGGCAGGAGTGGCATCCTATTAGGCTACAAGGAAGGGCAGCGAAATTACCGGATCTTAGAAGTGGAGACAGGTAACGTTGTCAAATCCCATCACGTGAAATTTCACGACAACGTTTTCCCTGCCTATCCTTCTCCCACTCCTGCTGACTCATGCTCATTCTCTATATCCCTTGACACAGACGGGGAAACTTGCCCTGACGATCCAGGGAACCCCCTTTCTGATCCCAGGCGCCCTGTTTCTCCCATGCCTTTAACAGAATCCCCCCCTTCTCCTGACCAGCCAAATTGCCCTGTTGTCTCTCCACCACCTGCCGATTCATCAACGCATGATTCATCCACCAGCTGCACTCCACCAAGTTCCAAACACTACACCTGGGTACCAGCCGATCTACCAGCACCAGAGAACATCTCATCCCAAATTGAAGAATCCAGTATTCTGCCAAATTCCAGAAGAAATCCCTCCGCCCATGCTGTCTCCCTACTAAAACCCGACCCTCGCTCGTTCAACGAGGCGATGGCTTCCCCACATCGAGATGAGTGGCTGGAGGCGATCAGAGTGGAACTCCTCAACATGACAAACTATGGGGTCTTCACTATAGTAAATGCTCAACCCTCTCAGCATCCCTTATCCACCATGTGGGTGTTCCGGCGCAAAACCGATCAAGACAGAAACCTTACAAAGTTCAAGGCCCGACTATGTGTCCGGGGATTCCTTCAACGCTACGGACAGGACTACTCTGAAGTTTTTTCTCCAACCGGGAGACTAGCCTCACTCCGCATTCTCCTCACCATCTGCGCCCTGCACGGGTATACTGTGCATCAAATGGACATCAAATGTGCATTCCTCAATGGCACCCTGGAGGAAGATCTATTTGTCAAAATACCTCAAGGGATGAATGCAAGTGGTAACGTGGTTCTCAAGCTCAACAAGTCACTTTACGGGTTAAAGCAGAGTCCCAGATGCTGGAACAAGGCGCTCACGGCAGCTCTGAAGAGTCTTGGATTGCAACCCAGTCACTCTGATCCCTGCTTCTTCCACTCAAGCGATCCTGCTAATCCTTTCTTTCTATTTGTTCACGTTGATGACCTAATCTTCGGTGGAACATGGTCAGACAATTTCAAATCTAAAATCTCATTGATTTTTGCCATGGACAACCTGGGTCATGCCAAATACGCTCTGGGCATCCGAGTAACTCAACTTCCGGGCTCAGTTCGCCTCCTGCAGGACAAATACATATCCCAAATCCTGGACGAGTTCAAAATTGAAAACAACAGGGGCACCAAAATCCCTCTACCAAGCAACTGGAAGCATCTCAAACTTTCGCCTTCCGAAACCCCCTCAGCTCCTCCTTTCAACTACCGACGAGTCATTGGTCTTCTGCAATATCTGTCTCAATGCACCCGTCCCAACCTAGCCTTCACCGTCAGCTTTCTTTCTCAATTCCTGGAAAATCCCCTCACATGCCACTACCAAGCTGCCAAACACGCGCTTTGTTATGTCGCCAACACTCGAGGCCTTGAACTCATTCTGGGTCAGAACGATCTGGGACATCCGCGCGACACCGTTCTGGGTTTCTCCGACTCTGACTGGAACGGGTCAAAATCCTGGAACTCTTACTCCGGTTCAATTGTCCATTTCCACGGCACCGTTGGCTGGAGGAGCTCCAAGCAAAAGGTGGTGGCCCTCTCCTTGGCTGAAGGTGAATACGTCACGATCACCAAATGCTCCCAGGACCTTCTCTGGGTCTCCAACCTCCTTCAAGAGATAACCGCGTCAAATTTCAAATTGATCCTCCACACCGACAACCAAAGTGCAATGGCGATTGCGGAAAATCCAATTTATCATCACGGCTCCCGCCACATGAACTTCCGCTATCATTTCATTCGCGATCTCATTCAATCTGGTCAAATTTCCCTCAAATACTCTCCCTCCAAATCACTTCTTTCCGACCTACTCACTAAGAACCTTACTGGAGGAAGGACCGCCGAGCTCACGACAAGCATCCTGGGCCAGGGTTCTTCAAAATTGAAGATTGAGGAGGAGTGTGGAAAATGAAATAAGTGAAAAGCTAGCTGCGCGCAACTATCCTGTGAAACCTACATGTGACATCTTTCAACAAGTTGTATTTAGTCTTCACTCGCCCCTCCACGTGTTCTGCTTTTTCTTTTCCTCATCTGCTTCTTCTTCTTCGACCACCAGGTCTGTTTCCTCCCTTCCTGCCTGCCTGCCTGCCTGCCTGCCTGCCTGCCTGCCTGCCTGCCTGCCTGCCTGCCTGCCTGCCTACCACCGAGCCACCTTCCCAACTGCATCACTAACTGTGATTGCCTACCAGGTACAGTAACCAACACGGAGTTATCCCAATCATTTATCAACTTATTTCATCTTGATCAATCTTCTCTTTCTCATGACTTCAACATGAAATACAACACCTCTCATCTGCTTCTCCTTCTTCTTCGACCACCAGGTCTGTTTCCTTCCTTCCTGCCTGCCTGCCTGCCTGCCTGCCTGCCTGCCTACCACCGAGCCACCTTCCCAACTGCATCACTAACTGTGATTGCCTACCAGGTCTGTTTCCTCCCTTCCTGCCTGCCTGCCTGCCTGCCTGCCTGCCTGCCTACCACCAAGCCACCTTCCCAACTGCATCACTAACTGTGATTGCCTACCAGATTGTCCTTTTTTCTACAACCACTATATTGGGAACAAAAAGGAAGCTGTTGAGAAGAATGGTCTGGTTTTTCTAGGCTAGTTTGACTGTTCCTGTGCCTTTGATAGGAAATCTGGCGCCATCTTTCCCGGTTAAGATGTGTTCTCCATTGTTGGATTTGGTCGAATTGGAGAAGGACCTTTTGTTATTGAAGAAATGCGCTGATGCCCTGCTATCCATCAGTATTTTCTGGCTTGAGACTTTCATATTTGATCCACTTTGTGATGAATACGTGGTAGTGAGCTGACTTGGATTTTGTCTTTTGCTTCTCTCTCCATTTAGCTTGGTTTTTCCTCCACCATTCCAGGGATTTGTCTGGGTGAAGATTAAAACATTTTCTTTCCTGGTGGTTCTTATCTTGTTTAGGGTTATGGTAGCCTTCTACGCACCGGTTTCCTGATTGAGATTTGACTTTTTTCTTGCTTGATACAAGGGCAGTCTTGGTGATTGAGGTAGTTTTGTTGGAGGAATCCGCCCTTACTTTGTTATTGTATTGAATGAGATGGTTGCATACAAAGTCAACTCCTATGGTCTTGTCAGAATGCATCAATTGGCGCTTGAGATTGTGGAGTGCAATGGGAAATTTGAAGAGGATGAGGTAGGCCAAGATTTCCTGAGGTAGATCAATTCCAATACCGCTCATTTTCTTTATTGAAGTTTTGATTTTTGAAACAAAGTGGGTGATTTACTCTTCTTTAAAGGAGATGTGGAGAAAGTCATGGAAGATCTGGGCTCAATTGGAGGCTTCAGATGAGGAGTACCATTCCTTGATTGCCTGCCAGATGGCTTTAGCGGAGTTGACATTGGTGGGCGTGATGATGTTGTTGTGTGTCACTGAGTTGACCTTAGATATGAGGAGGAGTTGGATTTCATTGTTATCCAGTTGAGAAAGTTGATTGGAGACGGATTCAAGAGTAGCCAGAACGCCTCTGAGTCTAAGAAGTCTGTTCATCTTGTCACGCTGTGGTGCTTCAGAACCTAACCTATAGCCATCAGACTCACTTTTATAGTATAAGGACCGCTCAAATCATCAAACAGACCTCAAAAATAGATTCTACACCAAAAATGACCCCTAGTCACTAAGCCAAAGTACCCCCCTATCTCTCATGGTTTAGAAGATACAGCTCAAATCAACCCTAGCCTACCCATACCCCTACCAGGTGTCACAGACCAGTGAAGGTTCATGGACATACCCTGGAAGCCTCCAAGTACATACCACATACAGTAAAGCCATAAATCACCAAATAAACCTGCAGCAGTATACATAATTAATATATGCAAGACCCTGCATGCAGCACCAAACAAACAGCTGTATACAGGAGCAATATATGCAAGGCACTGCATGCGGCACCAAAAAAACAGCTGTATACAGAAGAAATATATGCAAGAAACTGCATGAAGGACCAAACAAATGACCAACCACCACAATACAGAAGTAATCTATTCAGGGGGAACCTGTATCAATGCAGCACAGCAATGCATGCAAGGGTGTACATGCATGTAGATCCTGCACATCCTCCACCTCTGACAAGCCAAAATGCCTCATGAACTGTATTCACTGTATCAGGGAGACCCTCAGGGGCAGCCCTGAGGGCAGGATTTTCTATAAATAGAGGGCCTCTCTCCCCCATCCAGGCACCATCAGTTCCCCCCATCTTTCCCTCCAGGGGATCACCACGCCTCCTAGGCACCCTTAACCCATACTTTTACTACTCTCAACCATTACCCCATAAACCATAATATCATCATCACCAATCCCATATCCCATACCATCACCATCACCATCACCATCATCATCATCATCAACCACCACCATTACCCTGGATCATCCACCATCATCAACACATAGTTTTGACCATGACCCAATCCAATAACCCATACTTTTGAAATCCACCACCACCATTATTTACTCCATAACCCATACCTTTGAACATCACCACCATGTTCCCATAACCTGAAAATCATCACCATCCCTCATCATCACCTACCTTGACCATCATCCATCATCATCATCACCTACCATCATCATCATCAGTCATCATCATCATCACCTACCATCATCATCATCAGTCATCATCATCATCACCTACCATCATCATCATCCATCATCATCATCACCTATCTTGACCATCATCAATCATCAACATCACCTACCTTGACCATCATCCATCATTGTCATCACCTACCAGCATCATCATCAGTCATCATCATCATCACCTACCATCGTCATCATCAGTCATCATCATCATCACCTAACATCATCATCATCAGTCATCATCATCACCTACCATCATCACCATCAGTCATCAGCATCATCCATCATCATCATCACCTACCTTGACCATCATCACCATCATCATCACCTACCTCATCCATCATTGTCATCATCAATCAATCATCACCTCCATCACCATTAGTCATCAACTATAGGCTCAACCATTTCAACCTTTATTCAAATCATCACCTGTATCATCAAAGGAGGATCAATCAGTAACCAATAAAATAAATATAAAAAAGAAATGTATATATAAAGGATAAGACTAGAGAAAGGATTCTTCCCTTACTCAGCTTCATTCCTCCAAGTCTCTATCTGTTCCACCACTTTTCCTTATCAACCTTGAATACATTGATCCTAGGTCTGATAGAGACTACTATAGTAGAAACTCTATTTGAAAATAAGCCACCATTTCTCTTTTCTTTTATTTTTGTGAGACTACTATAGTACTCAGAGGGGCAGGCAATTCAAAACCACCCTTAGTATTCCTCTATCTTATTTTTAGTTGTAATACTAAATTCCCCCTCAAGTGACTTCCAGAAAGCTATTTGCTAAACTTTACCCAATCCCAAAGGAGTCTCCACAACACCAGATGCCGTAGTTGTCCTCTGAGAGTAAGAAGATGGTTTCCAGGGAGGTTTTGAGCATTGACTGTTGGAATCCATCCCCAGAGAAGTTGCTAGAGGATTCCATTGTGGATCCCTCTGTTTGTTGTATTGGAGGGCCTTTTGACTTTTAACCGTAAAATGATCTGATTATTTGAGATGAATTATGACCAACAGGCTGAGGTAATTAAGTCAGAAACACAGTTGGGAAAAAAAAGACACAACAGAATGATGAAAGGAAAAAATAACTGAAAAAGATGAAAGATGGCCCACAGGACTGGCAGAGGAGCTTTAAGAGGTGGAAGACATCAGTTAAATTGGCAGGGTTATCATGGAGAGGCTGAGAGCTCTGAGGTTGAGAAGCTGAAGGATGAGTCAGACAGAGGTCACAATGATGATGGAGGAGCAACTCTCACCAGTCACATGTTGAGATTGATGAGTCAATTGAGATTGATGCGTCGACGGTTGTAGTCTGGGAAGCATGAGGTTGACAGAGGTCAACAGTTGAGAGATCTGAGAAGCTTGAGGTTGAGAGAAACAATGAGAAGGATAGAGACAAAAATAGATGAAACAGAGGCAATGAAGAAACCACAAATGAATGAAAAAGAGAAGATAAAATGATCCAGAAAAACAAGCATGAAGAAAATAAAAAAAGAATCACAGAAACAGAGGAAAGGATGTGGTGTCCTCAGGTGAGAGGGTTTCTCTCCGGGAGACTGAGGATTACGTAATCTAATGCTTGCACGTGAGAAGAAGTCCTGGTGACACTTCACAAGAAGTCTAGGTGACACTTCAACAGGACCTACTCTGAGTTCTGCATCATTGACCTCCGCCTCCTCCTTGTTCTTTGAGGCCCCATACTTTGCCCACAGAGTCATAAAGCTTTTCTGTCCTTCAATGTCATTAACAAAGTGCACTTTAAATTTTGCTTTTATGTTTTTAGACAAGTGCTAAGTGCAACATTGTCTTGATAACTCAGGGAAACTGGATTTAATAGCACAAATCAGAGTTTTTCACAGTCTGTCACAAAGACTTTTAGAAGTCTCTCAGGATCCAAAGCAAAATCCTTTAATGCATTTAAAGACCACCCACAGAACTCAAAAGTTTCTTTTTTTATAAAAACAAGAGCTTTTGTGAAAGTTTTGGGATTGGCTGTCATTCTACAACATGAAATAGTAGGATTTTGTAATTATTTGTCATACAAGTAAAATCCAACATAGCGATATGATGAAAATTTTTTTGAAAGCTTTACTGCCTCTGGATGTGCTAAGTATAGGGCCTCCAAGTGACCCTCTCCACTGAAATTTGAACGGTGAATCCAACTTGTTTCTTCAAGCTGTTCATAGAGTACCTCCATAACACTTTTTCCCTCTAGTTCTGCAAGCATTACCTTCTGCTTAGTGTTATAGATTGTTTGGTCATCAACATAATCCCCCCCATCAATCTTGCTCAATTTTCTCTTCAGTTGTGAGTTATTGAGCACATCATTCATGCCTTCTACTAGATTATCTAGGGCCACCCCCAAGATTCTCCTCAGTTGAGGATGCACAGAGAGATGTTAAGATGGTTGATGGTTATGTTGGGTTTCTTGGTAGGAGAGGCGCCACAAGGGGTCTGCCTTTGTGCAACTTGCATGGATTAAAAACTTGCACACAACCTTCCTTGTGTGAGTTTTTCTAGACCGTTTGGTAAGAAGATTTCCTGAATAGGAAACATGTCTATCACAGGCTAAATCCACATATTGGTCACGCTTTGAGTTGAAAACTGTCAAAGCGTAACCAAAATTCATTTCCAATGTTTGACAATAGTTTTGTGCCTCTTCCCAAGTAGGAAAAGCTCTCAAGGGAGGTGGGTCAAGTGGATCTCCCATATTTACATAGTTATATTGATGGTTTGCACTCCATCAGTTTCAATAAAATTAAATGAGGCAAAGATAAAGTAATATAATATGTCACTCACAACCAGAGGTCAAATACCACTGTGAAAAATTTTGTTCCTCAATTGTCACCCTTGATGAGGATGCAATTGGGGCTTCCAATTTTTCATTAACCAAATCCTTTTTTCTTTTTCCAAAGATTTGTTGAAGGCACTATAAATGTAGACCTCCCACGCAGCCATGTCAGAAGAAGGAGGGCTTGCCACTGTTCCCATGCAAAAACATTCAATGGTATACTTCAGTATTCAATCCAAATTTCAATTGAACAAACAAATTTTGCTCACTTTTGAGTTGAGAAAGAATTGTTTCCAGAATTTCATATGATTTATGATTTAATTTTTCACTTTAATTTCACTTTGGTTTCACTTTAATGTCTCTTAGGGATTGCTAGGTGTGGAACAACAGTCCCAAAAAGTATGCGTTAATCCCAAATTTGGTTTAACAGAACCCAAGTGTGGTCCAGGGGGTGCCCAAAATTCTGGCACAACTTCTGGGGGGTTGTGCACCCCCAAACTTGGCTCCTAAACGACTACCCAGGAATTGCGCATGTTTGAAACGGCCCTTTGCAGTCGTCTTTGGGAACCCATGGCTCATTTGAGCCGTGTAGGGCCCTACACAACAACAAAACGTTTGAAGCCATGAATTTAACATCACCCTTTGTTTTATTTTACTAAAGTCATTTTATGATTATTTTCTTAATAAGAAGATTTTCCTTTTTGAGAAGTTAAAAAAAGGTTATGTTAAAGGATTGATAAAGAAATAAAAGGAACATAGAAATTAAGGGTTTTTTATGAAAGTATAAAATAGGTGAATTAAGAGAACAAGAGTGAGATAGGATGGAATGGAATGAAAGGTGTGACGGGGTTGGATGAGATGGAATGGAATGGGATTGGATGGGATGGAATTGAATGGCATTGGATGGGATAAGGTTAAGCTTGGCAAGGTGTGCAAGGATAGTTTTCATGGAAGTCTTGGACCAAGTTGGGAGAATTGCAAAGGTGATGGGCTGGTTCCCAAAAGGTGCAATATTCATTGGACTGGAAGCCAGTCCATTTGAAGAGGTATTGAATTGTTCCTTTGCATAATCTGAAATCCAAAATACAACTTACTTCCCACTCTGAATGACCTTGGATTTTGACCAATTCAGGAGGGGGATGAGTATTGCCCGGGTATAGGACTCAAGCTGGCTCTAGGAGGGAGATATGAAGGACCAGGTGGATAACTTTAAATTTAGCAGGTAAAGAAAGTTTGAAAGCATTTGGAGAGATGACTGATTTGACTTTGAGGGGGCCAATTTTTTCCTTTGGAGATTTTTTGGGTTGGTCAAGTACTGCAAATGTTGCAAGCATTGAGCCATACCTGATCTTGTACTGCAAAGGTTGGTGCCATAGTGCAAATTTGGTCTGCCTGCTTCTTTTAGGGCTGGTTTGCTGCTTCAAGGTTGGATTTGAGTTACAATTGAAGAGATTAGATGTGGGTAAGATAATCAGTAGCAGGTTGATAAGGTGCTACATGAATGGAATTAAAAGTTGGGTTTCTTCCATAAAGAGTCTGGAAGGGTGACTGTTTGGTGGAGGAATGAGTGGAGTTGTTGGAGGAAAACTTGGCTAATGGAAGCCATTGAAACCAGTTTTCCTGTTGACAAAACACGTACATTCAAAGATAATTTTTGAGAATCTGATCAAATTGCTTGGTTTGCCCATCCGACTCTGGGTGGTAAGACATTGATAAGTTACAAGTGATCTTCAAATGCTGGTATAGCAAGGTCCAGAAGCTAGAGACAAACCAAGATCCACAATAACTAACTATATTATCAGGGAGACCATATTTTGAAAATAAATATTCTATAAATAAATTATCTGGGTCTTCCAAAGAGGCAGTCACAGTACTGCAAAGAAATAAAGCCATCTTTGAGAAGAAATCTACTACTACTAAAATAGCATTATTACCAATAGAAATAGTTAATTGCAAAATGAAATCCATTGACAACAATTGCAAAGGAATAGGTGGAATAGGAAGTGGCTGAAGAAGGTCATAATTCAAGTGTTTAAAAGATTTGTTATGATTGCAGTCATAGCACACACTAACATAGTCTTTCACTTCCTTGGTAATACCAGGCCAATATAAATCTTGTGCAACCAACTGGTAGGTTTTATCCTTCCCATGATGACCAGAAAGCAGAGGGTCATTCCAAGAATAAAAGATATTTAACTTAATATCATTGATCATTAGGTACTAATATAAATTTTTTATAGAATAAATAACCATTTGTGTCAATACTGTAGTCACTATCTAATAATTTTGCACTCTTTCAAAGTTTTTTACACTGGGGATTGTAAATTTGAGATTGTTGAAGTTTGGAAGCCTTGCCTCAAAGGTGGGTGATGATTGAAATGAGTTGGGAAGACTGATTGGAGAAGAGTGTCCTAATGTTTTCAGGGTTGTTATTGGCAAAGGTTCTACCCCCCCCCCCCCCCTGAGTAAAAATTGTCCCAATGTGATAAAGCAACAGGAACTACTGCTTGTTTCCCAGGGAGTTACGTGGTTTTAAAGTGGAACTCAGAGAGGTATTTGGCCTAAGGTGACGGTCTGTGTGTAAGGAATTTTGAGCTCATGAAGTATTTAAGAGAATTGTGATCAGTTAAAACTTCAAAGGGTTCCATAATACCAAAAAGGTATGAAAACCATTTCTTCAAGCAATAAAGAATTGCAATAATGTCCTTGTCATGAATCTTGTAATTAAGATCTGCAGCAAGCAGTTTGCAAGAATCAAAGGCTATTTGATGAAAGAGAGATGAAGAAGAAGAAAACTGCAAAATTCATCCTGAAATCAAATAGTTTCTTGCATCTTTCTCCACAATTGTGCAAGCTAGCTTGTTAAAATGAGAAACTATTTGAGCAGTGGTAAATGCTTTCTTTAGAGCTTCAAATTCTAAAGCAGATTTTTCTGTAAGCACAAAATGAGTGTATTTTTTGGAAAAGATTAGTAATATTGATGGTCTTCTTGGCTTAGTGCTCAATAAAAATCCTGTAAAAATTACTAAATCCAAGAAACACTTGAAGGGATATGACCAAAGAAGGTTTGGGCCAGTCCAATATGCGCTGGCTCTTGGCTGGGTCTGTAAATAGTCTTTTCTGCAAGACCTAAAAACTGAAGGGAATGAGTATAAAATTTTCACTTAGAGGCCTTTGCAAACAGGTTATTATTTCAAAGCTTCTGCAGAACCTCTTGCACATGTTCAATGTGATAATGAAGAGTTTTTGAGTAGAAACGTATATCATCAAGATATACCTAGAGTCATTTCTCTACAAGGTCAGAAAAAATTTCATTGAAAAAATGTTGAAAAGTGGAAGGAGCATGCAGAGGCCAAAAGGCATGACAGTATACTTGTAGCTGCAAAACCATTTTCTCATTGCAGTGAAATACCCATGACCTTTTTCAATGCAAATTAAATTATAGGCGCCTCAAAGGTCTAACTTTGAGAAATAAGAAGCTCCATGGAAGAGGGTGAGGAGATGCAACATAGGCCATACTTGGTAGGCATTATTTTGGGTTACCTGGTTCAGTTTCCTGTAGTTGACACAAAGGAAAAGGCCTTTATATTTTGTTGGGATGAATAGCACCGGCAAGCCAGTTTTCGAATTTCTTGGTCAAGGAAATCCTTTTGATAAATTTTCCGCAATGTATTCTTGAAGCGCAATTGATTCTTGCTTCAAGAGAGAGTAGAATGGCCCAGGTGCTGGAGGTGGGCTAGTAAGTTTGATCCTGTGATTTTAAGAATGGGAAAGACTGAAAAGACTTCAGATAATTCATGATAAACCAAAGGTAAAGACTATTGACTGATTTTGAAATATTCAATCTTGTCATCTTTGAGAACTGGATTCAAAGTGCTTGAAAAATGCAACAGGGTTAGGGAGCTCAAAATAAACATTTTTTTATCCAACTTTTTCTCTTTGAAGAAAAAAGGAAAAGATAAAGTGGACAAGAAGCAATAAATCCTAAATCTGAAGAGGGAACTTGGGAATGAAGGTCAGGATATTGCAAATCTCCTGGCCAAAACTTTTCATCCAAATCAATGAAAGTTCCAGGTAGGCTGTTTAATTCATGTATGATGGAGGGGTTAGTATCCTGGGTTTGCAATGTTCAAAGGTTAATTAATCCTTCTTTCCAATTCACAGCCTGGTTCTAGTAAAACAGAAATTTGTGGCCTAGAATGATGTTTTCCATTACAGAGATATCCAGAAAAAATAAATCCCATTCAAATCTGGGGAAATTGGAAGATGCAAAGGGTCCATTTTTCCTCATGGGTAAACCAATGAAATGTTTTAGTTTAACTACTTACTAAATATAAAGGAAAATTATCTATCTTGGAACATGTATGATTTTTGGAAGTGGCAAAAGATGAACTTGTAAACAAAACATTAGGCCCAGAATCAAGTAAAACACAATAAGGGGTGTTGTTGGAATGGAAAAGGAAAAATCTTGAACTCAGAGCACCATTGACTTTCTGTAATTTAGATAATTTTTAGATTTCCTTGCAAGTATCAGAAAAACTACAAGCTAATTTTTTGACTGCTTAGCCGCTTTGCACAACTATTTACATCATGTTTTCGTCCACAATACATACATAATCCTTCTCTTTCCCTACTTTGTTTTTCCTTGTTCTGGAGCATTTGGTTTCATTGTCCAGAAACTTTGGAGTTTTGACAACAGCTTTCCCCTTTGGGTTGGAGTTCAAAGTTGGGTTTGGTTTGGATTGTTTTGGATTCTTCAAGTGTTGCTTCAAAGAGTTTTCCCCCTTTGGGGCGAAGGCTGATGATCCATGGTTGTTTTTTCAAGAGCTTTTTTTGTTGTGGTAGCCATTAGCAAGCTTGATCACCCAATTGATTAGCTGCTGAAGGGAGTTTGTCTTATGTCCCCCAACTGAAAGCTGTTTGATGAGGCATGCTGGCAAACTCTTTCAAAAATGAAATAAAATTACTGCCTTTTTCCATTGGATGCAAGACTTCAGAGTTTGAAATTGAGAGATATAAATGGAAACTCTAATATTCTCCTTCATAACTAGACTATTTAGTTTGTAATTGGTTTTTTTGAACATCATTGGGGTTTCAAAACAGGGTGAACAGTTGGTGCTGAAACTTTCCCAATTATTGATAATACAGGTAGAACTTGTATTTGATGATAGTTTGAGGGAAGGTTTCAACCACTGCAAGGCTCTACCTCATAAGAAGGAAGATTTGAACATGACTTTATGTCTATTGGAGGGAAAGTTATTGGGATTTTTTGAGAAGATGATTTTACAAGACTGTAAGTAAGATCCAAGTTTATGGGATTGTTCCCCCATAAAATTTTCAGTTTGCTTCATTCCTGGAGTGCAAAAACTGGGACCACTTTTGCTAGTTTGCAAGGCAGTTTGGTTAAGAGCCTGGATCAAAAAAGAGAGAATAGTAAAGGTTTTGGTCTCAGGAGCACTAGTGCAAACCCTTGATCTACCGTGGTTTGAGGTTTCATTGGAACACTGTTTGGAATATTTAGTTTCCTTGAGAGGATCCACTGGAGCTACCCTTTGAGGGGCAAGAGGATTCTTGAGAGGTTTAACAAAGGAGATTTAGAATGAGAAACGGGATCTAGGGGCTGTTGGGACTGTGAAGCGCTGGATCTCCCTACCCAATGAATATCATCATTGTAAGGGGTGAGGGAAGCATTCCTGGTCAAGCAAGTACATGAGATTGTAAAAAGAAATTTAATATGGGTCACAGCTATGATAGAGAGATCAAGTTAGTTAATTTACTGTCACACAACCACCCCACATACTATTCAACAATCTTAGATGATTGTGAGCGCAAATTAACTTACTGAGTGCAAGGAATAAGTGCAAGATAGCAAGGCTAACTGCAAAGTGCAAAGTGAGGTAGGATGGCTCAACAAAAAGCAAGGAGAATGAGTTTTTCTAATGGGAAGAAACTAAAGCCAAGCCTGATGTGATGACTGGTTTTAGCAAAATGTGAGAAAGTATGAAATTAACTAACTGAGGAGACAATCTTCAGACAGGCAACATAGCCTTTATAAGGTAATCAAATGATGAATAGATAAAAACTGATGGACAGCTACCAACAGATAGGGAGCAATGATGCAATGAATGGGAAGATGAAATAACAGTACAGTTGTTTCCAAGGTTCTAGTATGGTTGAAAGAAAATAGAAAATGAGTGTACAGATATGTAATGGATAGGACAAGGAGGGAATACCATGTGAGGACAATGCAAATGAATGGATATAGCTATGAAGGGAAAGGGGCTAGTCCATTTGTGAACTATACAGTTGATGTGGCTATCTAGGCATGAGTGTAAACTTGTGTGATTGTGTGACCAGGAATAGGATTCTGAAGGTTGATGATAACCAGGGGTAGAAGAGCAAAGCTCAAATGGATGGTTGACCATATTAGATTTAACTGAAAAGATTTGCAAGTATATACTGAGTTTCCAAGATTGGAAGGTTTTTACACAATCCAGAGGTAGTAAGCAGAAGGCACAATTTATTTTGTGCTTTATTTTTGTCATGCTTATGGACTGAGGAAGATGGTACTGAGGAAAAGGATATGTCAAAATGATGAAGACAATGAACCTTTAACCTTGGAGCGAAACAGGTTGATCTTGAAAGGAAAGCCTTTCTAACTTTGAGATTCCTCATAGCGCTGGTAAGTCTTTTTTTATTTTTATTTCTTTAAAAAAGGGCTAGAATTTCAGTTTTCTCTTGCATCCATAAAAAAACAAAAGATAAGAAAGGATTGATTGGGATAATTAGAAGAGATTGATGTGAAAAATGCAACATTTTAAAGAAAGGGAAACTTGACCACTTGGTTGGTTAAAAAAAATAAGGGATCAACAAAATCCAACCTGCTTGGTACAATTCAGATGATCAACTACAAGCAAGCAATGGGTGAATAAAAAATAACAAGAAATAAAAAATAAATAAAATAAAAAGATGTGGAGAAAACCTACCACTTAAAATGATGAGAAATTGAATGGAACCCGCAAATTTTGCAGAAATTTTATTTGCAAGGAATTTAAAGTCAATATGGAGGATAAATCAATTACCAGTTGCAGAAGTAAACCACACAATTGAAGCTAGTCAATACAATTATAAAATGGACAGAATTATTTTTTATTGGTCTAGGAAAGAAGCAACCTACCAGCTTGTGGGTAATGAAGTGCATACAACCTGCCATGGAATAAGATTGCATTGGAAATTGAATATAACCCAAAGAAAAAAAGAAGGGTATTAAAAAAAAAGTATAATAAAACACACACCAGTGGGAGAAGGCTGTACTGGCAAAAAAAATAAAAAACATCAGATTGGTTGTGTCACAAAGTGGTATGTGACACAATAACAACTGCAAAATGGACTGGTTTTTGAGCCACTCTCATAGCCTTTTGGTTTGGTGTTGCCTCTCACTTAAGCTGCAGTTGGGCAAGGTGCAACAGTAGACTGGCTAAACCTGCTGCGGGTTCAATTTGAAATCAGGAAAGGTTTTGCAACTGGCTCTTTCCTGTGAAAATTTTTGTTTTTTTGGCCTTTCAACAGCACAAATCCCAAGTATTGGTGGCTCCTTATGATGGGTTAGTGCCAACAGCCATACACGCTTTGGGATGAAGTGCCCTTAAAACTGGGGTTACTGTCACACAGTGGTATGTGACACCATAAAAACTGCAAAATGGACTGGTCTTTCAGCCAGTCTCATAGCCTTTTGGTTAGGCCTTGCCTCTCAGTTGTTTTACAGTTGTGCAAGGTGAGACAGGTTGAATCAGACCGTTTTGGATTGATCCAAACCTTTCAAAGCGGAGGGAATCATGATTCCAATGACAGAATCAAGCAACAGCCTATTGGCTAATATTGGCCTAGAGCAAGGGGAAGGGGGGATTTTTTTCTTTATTTATGAGGGGGATAGGAAGAGAGGCCTTGAATGATGAGCCTCTCATAGAAGTGGATGGGGGAGGGGGACTTGCAGGCTACAAGGACAACTGTTTCCCAAAATCAATAAAATTTTACTCAAAATGGTTGGAAGTAAGAAATTGGAGGAAGAAACACAGGTTTCTCTGGCAGTTGTGAAAGAAGCTTGATTTAGAATGGCAAAATATACAGAAATTTTAGGGTTGGATTGAACTAGGAACATACAAGCGGGAGTGAAAGAGTGGCCAAAATTATTGGCAACCATTGCAGTACCTTCCTAGGCCAATAGAAAAAAAAATAAAAAAAATGAAAGGGGTTCAAATCCCCCATTACTTCCAACTAAAAGATAAATTTCCTCACTAATTTCCAGAAGCATGATGCAAGTTCCTGTACTTCCCACCAAAATGGCCAAAAAAAAACTTTTTTTAAAAAACAAGTAAGAAAAAATATATAAATAATCAATTACCTTTTGGGATTGTTAACAAAATATCAAGCTGAAGTACAAGATTGAATTGAAACAACTCAAATAAATGGTAGCACTGAATAACCATCACTAGGATTTGTACAGGGAGAGTGACATTTGGTTTGAACCAAAAGAGTTTGTGAGTGCTGATGGGGTTTGAATCATGCAAGAACAATCAATTGAGATGAGGTGATGGTCCTTGATTAAGATTTGAGAAATTATTGAAAATTTTTTGATTGAAGTTAGGATGATTCTTATTCTAATATTAATCAGTTAGCTTGAGGGGGCTTGAGAGGGATTTGATGGAATTGGATGATCATGATGGGGTGGGGTTTGGGATGAGTTTAATTGAAGGAAATTTGATTGTATGTGATTATTGGAGAGAGGAGGTCTGGATGATGACGTTGATTGAAATCAATGAATCTTATGGTGAGTTGATCTGAGGTTGAGGATGATGAGGATGAGGTAAATTTTGAAGGTGAATGATTAAATGATTACTGGGATAAGTATAGTTATTTTAGCTTGATTTGATTGGATGAGTAGTATCTCCAATTTGGAAGATGATGGGGAATGATTTGATGAATTGGTGCCAAATGTTTGTTTCTTTAGATGTGTGGTTAGTTTTTTCATCATCATTATTAGAATAAAATCACAAGTGGCTTGGATTATAGTAAATTTGATTGACTTGATATTGTTTTTCATTGGTTTTGAAGCTGAGATGGAGGATGAGAGTGATTTTAATGATTTCTTGAGGGATGATCTGGTGATTGGTGGATTCAATATGCTGCTTGGTTTTTTGACTATTCAATGATTATTTGATGTTCCTAATAATTGCTCTTTTCATCATTTCCCATTTTGTGGTGGTATTGGGGTTGGTATTCATGATGGGATTTCATTGGATGGTTGTAGCATGGTGCAAGTAATGATTGAAGTAGGTTGAAAGTAATACTTGATTGATCAAGTATGATGCTGTTATTTTTGTTGTTTCTATTCTTCGTTTGATGATGATTACTATGATATTATTTTAATCTTCTCATGATTGGAATTTTTCACATTGGATGGACTATAATCACACCACTCAGCATGATTTACCACCCCAGGAAGCCATCATTGGCATCATTGGCATCATTAGAGTAATAGTTTTAATATAATCATGCAAATTGGAATGATCTTCAACCCCAAGAAGGTGTCATTGAAATAATTATAGTAAATGTTTTACTATAATCACACCAATTGGTGTGCTTTCCCACTCCAAGAAGGCCTGAAGCCTTTGAAAGGTGTGATTAGTGTGATTAGTGTGATTGGTGTGATTGGTGTGATTATAGTAAATGTTTTGTTATAATGGCACCAATTAGCATGCTTTCCCACCCAAGAAATCCATGCAGCCTTTGAAAGGCTTCATTGGTGTGATTAGAGTTATTTTTTTCCTATAATCGCACCAATTGGTATTTTTTACCACCCCAGGAATATGTGCAAACTTTTAAAGGTTTCAAGGAGTGTCTAGGGTGGGGAAACACACCTTTTAATTGTTTTTTGGGCCCCCAAAGACCTGCAGACATCAATCAAGGCCCTGGGAGGCAAATTCAGGCCCCCAGACCCCCTGTGGGTTCTTTTTAGGGCAGAATGTGTTGGAGAATTTGAATATGGACATCAATTAAGTAAATTTTATATTTAAAAATGCAATAAAAATATCAATTTTTTGTAAATTAATTCCAATCTGAACTCAAAGTTTGAGAAGAAAAATTAATCCAATATTTGAAAAATGAGAAAAATGACAATAATAAATATTTTTTTAAACAAAATGGATAAAATTACCAGTATAATTGAAAAACCGTTTTAACAAAAAAAAGAAAACATACAAAAATGTTAAATATACATATTTCATGCTTTGAATTGAAATATTTTGGAAAATTTAAACAAAAATATCATCCAGTACACAAATAATTAGAAAAACTATGACACCAGATTTGATTGAAGAAAAATCAAGATTTCTGATGGAATCAACATAAATTTTTACCACAACTAAAGAAAATACAATAAAAGCTACATGTATCTATTTTGTGAGGGGAATTTGATAATTTTCAAATATTGAAAAATAAGCTTAATCAATTAAAAAAATAGAAACATTATGTATAAAAAATTTTTTTATTTGAGTAAGAATTTATGTTTTGTGGGGTCTAAATTAATCGTAACAAACATAGAAAGACATATTCAAATTCTAAATATACATTTTGTATGAGGAGAATGCAAATATGTTGAGATATTTCAACAAATCATCCCTGGAGTAGAATAAAAGAGTGAGAAACTCAAAAATTTAATTATTTTGAAAGAAAACTGATATTTCATGCAATTTAAATATATATTTGCTAAAAATAAAAAAAAACAGAAGAATTAAACATGGAACTATTGAAAAAGAGGAAATTAACTATTATTCAAAATTAAAAAAGAAACTGCATAAAGTGCAATAGTTATAAAAGAAATATTGATTTGATATTTATTTCATTATCCTTGCACTTGATGGAGTTTCTTTGAAAATTTTTAATGATGCTTGAATTTGACCAATTAACTAGGTTCAATTGTCATGTTTGTTTTTGGGAAATGTTAAAATTGCAACCCTGTGGTCGAAACAGGTGCAAAAAGCCATTTGCAACCCATCTGAGTCACAAATGGTTTTTTTCAACCATTTGTATATTTAATTTTTCTATATTTTAATTCTTTTTTTATATTTTAATAAAAAAATTGAAAATGAAAAAACAAATAAAAAATAAAGTAATGAATTAAATTGAAAATAAAAATATAACAAAAAAATAGATGAATAAAATGAAATAAATAAATAAATATGAAATGAATTAATTGATTAAATCAAAAATATAAATATAAAACAATATGAATAAATAAGGCCAATGTTGAATTTGCAACCTCATGACCTAAAAAGGGTTGCATGGCGCAACTTGCAACCTGTTGCAGTTTTTAAAAGCCATTTTCAACCTGGCTCAGGTGAAAACAGCCTCTCATGATGCAATTTGGAGTCGTGAGCGGCCTTTCACAACCCATTTGCAAAAAATAATAATAAAAAAAAATAAAAGACAAGAGAAATTCAAAGATAAATAAAAATTAATGAAGATGAATAAAAATAAGGCATAAATAAAAATTAATAAATATGAATAAAAATAATGCCAAAAAAAATGAAGGGTATTAGGTTTTTGACACCCCCAAACCTGGAAGATAGGTGGTTTGGACGTCCCCCAAATGTGCTGCAATGTCCCCCACCAACGCAGTAAACCAGGAAAAAATGCGGTTTTTGGAGGTTGTCAAAAAAATCAATACAGGGGGATAGGGGGGCATCTAAAACCCCTGTAGAATAAATCCTAAGAATTTTGGCCATTTTTAAGTCCTTCAAAATTGCCCCCCATAAACTGAAAAGAAAATGCTCCGCATCTCAAATCTTTTTACATTTTTAATTTTTTTATTGATTGTTTTGAAAAATATGAAGAGGAAGAAAGTTTCTAAATATTGCAGACATTTTAATTATAATTTTTCAAAATTTTAGTACTTCACTTTCCCTCCAGAAAATGGGATTTAAATAAAAAATGAGAAATTATTTTCCGTTGCTTTTTCTTTTATTTTTCCATGATATTTTCCAAATTTTCAGTTTGAAGTATTTTAGTGGGCATAGTGAAGGGCCCAAAAATTTATTTGGGAATTTTTAGGATCAATCACCCCAAAAAAGATTGACGCATCTACAACAATAATGGGAAGTGTATGTTTTGGGGAGCTTTTTGAATTAATTTCTGATACTGTTCTGATTCTTTTTATGGAAAAACTGAGTTTAAAGTTTCAAAATGCACTTCAGATTAAACATAATTTTTTTTTTCATATTTTTTCAAAGTAGCTTTGGCCCTCAAATGTCTAACCTCAAAATACCATGTTTAAACCCCTTTTTGGGGTAGGTCCGCATTTTTGGGCTCTTCTATCTGAATAATCTGATATTCAATATGATTTTGAATGATTTCCTGCCTCCTAGTAACCTCTTGGGGCGGTCCAATCCTCTCCTCAACCACAAAATCACCTGTCAGAATCCAGAATCCACTCCACACCACACTATCATCACCACCATCACCAATCCTCACAACTCAACACCAATCACCCAATCACACATCACTACTCAACAAAACTCAAAAAATAAAATTTAAAACTCCACCACCACTAAATAGACACCCTTGAATCCAAAAACTCAATCAAAAATTAAAAAAATCAAGTATTCATAAAAAAAACATCTCAAAATCAAAATCCCTAAGAAAAAATGTCTGAACAACACATCAACCCACTTTTACTATCTGCCTCTTCTGCTTCTTCTTATGCTCCACTATCTGCCTCTTCTGCTTATCCTTCTACTGCTTCAACTGATTTATTTAACCCCCATGATTCCACCCCTTTTTCCCCTTCACCTAAATTATAATATAATTTTGGCGTATTAGAGTTAGCATTTTGAAAAATTTATTTCAGGAAAAATATCAATTTTTTAAAAAAAAGTTTTTATCAGAGTGAACAATTAATCAATGGTTTAAACTGAAAAAAAGAAAATTCTTGAAAAAGAAATGGATAGGCCTGAAATCAGCCATTTAATCTTTTGAAAATTTTGACTCTGATAGGCCCTATTCAAAGGGGGAACTTCTGGATGCTGTTCAAGAGTGGGCCAAATCCCATGGATATTCCATTCCCATTAAATTCTCCAATACTGAAGAGCAAATATATACTTAGCAATGTCAAAAATCTGGGGAATATAAACCAAATTTGGATAGCAAAAGACTTTCATCAACTAGAAAAACAAACTGTCCCTTCAAATTCTCTGGAAGCTTTTACAAGAAGTCTGATCTTTGGGAAATAAAAATTTAATTCCCTGATCACAATAATTCACCATCAACTGATCCATCCACCAATCCAGTTGATATAAGGATTCAGGGTGATAAAGAGGATATTTTCAATTGTTTAACCAAAGCTGGAGTTCCTCCCCTGAAAATTCTTAATTCCTTAATGCAGTCCTCCAATTTTCCTGTTCACAAAACCCTTAGGACAATCTATGGCAAAAGATAAAAAATTAAAAAAAGAAAACTGGAAGGAAAATCAACCATATAAGCTTTCATAATGGAATTATGAAAATTTTCTTTCACATATGGAATCAATAATCAAAATGGTCATATTATTTCTTTATTCATTTATCACCCAGATTCTATCCAATGAATCAAACTCTTTCCATCAGTATTAATGATTTACTGTACCTATAAAACCCACAATTTTTCCATGCCTCTTCTTTGCATTGTTGGGGTCAAAAATTGTGCTAAAAAAATTATTTGTTGGTTTCTGTTTCCTCTTGCAAGGAAGAAAGGAAGACTTCAAATGGGCTCTCCAACAACTTTATCAATTATTAGAAAATGAAGAGTCCAAAGTAATTTTGAATGACAAAGAGCAAGCCCTTATTCATTCCACTGAAACTGTATTTCCCAACTCACATTGTTTACTCTGTGTCTGGCATATCTTCAAAAAAATTCAAAAACATTTTAGAAAACACTTTAAATCTGAAGAAGAATGGATGACATTCAGAAAAAACTGGAATATGCTGGTCAAATCAAAATCTGAAAATTTTTATCAAGATAATTTTACCAAAATGAATGTAGTCTGGAATCTCCTTACTCCTGACTAACTTCTTTGAAACTGGCTTCCCCTAAAAAGAAAACTTGTTTCATATAATGCAAGAAAGCACCTGCATTTTGGAAATAACAGGAAATCTAGAATAGAAGGGCTTCACTCTCATGTCAAACAATTTATCAAAAATTCTTCTGGTTCCTTCTCTGATGTATTTCACCAGATATATCATTCAGTTTTGATTAAAATCCATGAAACTGCCATTGAAACTTCTCAGAAAGACTTCAAGAGCTTGATTAGTCTCCCATATTGTGTTGAACATCTCTCAGGAAAAATAAGCCACTATTCTCCCGAGATTGTGCATTCCTTTCACATTTCAGCAGAAAAATCAACCACCTTTTCTGATTTTGATTATTCTTCTTTCATGGGGATTACTTGTGTACACCAAGTTAAGAAGGCAAATCTCAAGAAGTCAAAATTTTTTCTTGATCATTTTCATCCCCAGTGGCATGTCAAACCTCCTATTTCAGTATGTCTTCTTTTCTTGGAGAAAAAAATAATTCTAACATTGATTTCTGAAGTGTTTTCTTTTATTTTGGAATTATTCATAGCTTGCTGAGAAGGGGTTATGCCAACCTTCTCAATCATCTCATGAATCATTTTCCCAATCAACCAACATACACCAGTTTCAGAATTAACTCTTTGAAGAATTCCTCAAATTGAGCCCAGGAGAACAGCATTTTAACCTTGGAGAAATTTTGAAACTGTTAAAAGGGAAGTATCAACTGACTCCCATTCAAGAACCCCTGTGAACGGAAGAAAGGAAAATTTGAAAAAGACCCAAAGGAGCCCCCAATAAAAGCAAAGGATTTTCTCAGCTTTCATCTAAGAGGGATCCATCTGGTTTTGAATATGTTGAAGTAAGTAAGAGAAGAGGAAGACCAAGGAAGCACCAAGTGGTAAATTCAATGGTAATTATTTTTTTTTGTGGTTTTTTATCCCTTTCTTTTGAATTTATTTTAAGAGCATATGGTTGGAAATTGGTTTTCTCTGATTTCAGAATCTCAGGAAAAGGAAACCAAAGGAAGACCATGAAAAGGCCAAGGGAAAAAAGAAACAAGAATCAGAGGAAGAGGTGATTTTTTTTTGTAATTAGGCTAATATTGCATTTTTAACAGGATGAGTTTAAAACAGAGGGGGAATTTATTGGAGAAGAACTCAAAGATCTAGAAGAATTGGATGTAATAAAGACAGTTATTAATTTTATTTTTGGTTGGGGGGGATTAGGATGGTTTTTCTAGTTTGGTTTTTCTAGTTTCAATTGATTGTCATATTTTCATTTGTCACTCAGAGGTCAGGAACTATCATCAATAAAAGGGTTGTTTCAAAGAATTTGAGTCCTGCGACTTTGAAGAGGATGAAGAGAATAAAAAACAAACTGAAGATGAAGATGCTTATAGGCCCCCAGTGAATCCAGTCTTTGCTCTCACAGCCACAGCCTCTGAAATAGAAAAGGTGAATAAATTTCTGAATTAATCTTTTTTCATGGTTCACTGATTAAACCTATCTTTTTTGGGATGAAGTTCACAACATTGTCTTGTTAATCTTCTGAAAATTTTGAAGTGGTGGCTATTGATAAAGGGTAATGTTAA
>CM062636.1:11916633-12011633 GCA_025617555.3 Puccinia polysora
TATTTATTATTTATTATTTATTATTTATTATTTATTATTTATTATTTATTATTTATTATTTATTATTTATTATTTATTATTTATTATTTATTATTTATTATTTATTATTTATTATTTATTATTTATTATTTATTATTTATTATTTATTATTTATTATTTATTATTTATTATTTATTATTTATTATTTATTATTTATTATTTATTATTTATTATTTATTATTTATTATTTATTATTTATTATTTATTATTTATTATTTATCATTCATTCTTTCTTATTTCTTATTTCTTATTCATTATATATAATTTATAATTTATAATTTATAATTTATAATTTATAATTTATTATGTATTATTTTTTATTTGTTATTTATTATTCATTATTTATTATTTAGTGGAGGCTAAACAACTTGATTTTAGTTGTTTAGCCTGACACACAACTCAAATGGGACATGTAGCGTGCCACACGGCCCATTTGAGTCGTGTAGCATGCCATACGGTCCATTTGAGTCGTTTAGGGTGCCACACGGCCCATTGAGTCGTGTACAGAGTTGTGCAAACGACTCAAAGAGTCTTGAATTCAACATTTCCCATTGATAAAGTCAATATGAATTGTTTTTTTGTTTCATATTAAATAATACTGATCTTTTTTTCCTTAGTATCAATACAAAAATTTCCTTTTCACAAATACAGACATACCACAAATTTCACATGTTTGTGATGTGATGGGTGATGGAACTGTGGATTTAGATCAGTAGAAGTTAATTTGGGCCATAAATATGAAGATTGGAGCTAAATATGTCAGGAAATGATCAAGAAATGGAATCAAACTCTATCTTCAAGGATGAAAACTTCATGGATCAAGTTGGGGAGGAAAATTTTGAAAAAGCAAGAAAACATCTCAACCGCACTTCTGGACCTGCCCCTCAAAGTTATTGGATGAAATTCCCTTTCCATGGTTTACTGCTTACAGATACATACAAGAGGCCAGTGGTACTTATAACTAAGTTGATGCCATCAACTTATTTGCCACTCAATTCACCTCCAAGCGCCAATCCTCAAACACCTCCCATATTTTTAACTAATTTGGAAGATTTTCAGCATTTATTTTCTTTCCACAATTATTATGAACTGTGGCCAGCTCCAATATCAGATCCCCTTTGGAAGGCTTTTTCTAGCAAGGAAACACAAAAATGGGAAGATTTGATTCATAATAACTTGGAACTTGGTTTGAAGATTTTTTTTCCTTGTAGTAAAAATAATAAATTAGCAAAAATTAATCTTTATTGAATGGTTTGTCTAGTTTTTTCTCACTCAATTTTTATTATTTTTTCACTCATTGATTTAGAGCAAAAAACCATTGATTCAGAGCAAACAACCATTGATTCAGAGCAAAAAACCATTGATTTAGAGCAAAAAACACCACTTTGGTGCTTTAAATTACAAATTCTTTGGGAAACAATAAGCTACAGAAAATAACCAGATAATTGTCATGGACCCTTCACAAAGCCCAGTAAAATACTGCAATCTTAGAATTTGGAAAATCTCCAGGAAAAATAACAAAAAAAAGAATTGAAAATGATGTCTCATTTTCTATGTAAATCACATCTTCTGGCAGGAAAGTGAAGTAATGAAATTCTGAAAGACTTATAATTGAATGGCCTTCCATATTTGGAAGCTTTCTGTCTCTTCAGATTCTTCAAAATGATTAATAAAAAAGATTAAAAAATGTGAACAGATTTGAGATGTGGAGCGTTTTTTTTTCAGTTATTTGGGGGAAATTTTGAAGGCCTTAAAAATGGCTAAAATTCTTAGGATTTATTCTACATGTGTTTGAGATTCCCCCCTATCCCCCCTTATTTTTTTTTTGAAAACCCCCCAAAACCGCATTTTTTCCAGGTTTACCCTGCGGATGGGGGACATTGAAAGACATTGTGGGGACCTCCAAACTCCTTATTTTCCAGGTTTGGGGGCTTGAAAAACCTAATTTACTGAATAAAAACAAATATAAATAAATAAAATAAATAAATAAATAAATAAATAAAATAAATAAAATAAATAAAATAAATAAAATAAATAAAATAAATAAAATAAATAAAATAAATAAAATAAATAAAATAAATAAAATAAATAAAATAAATAAAATAAATAAAATAAATAAAATAAATAAAATAAATAAAATAAATAAAATAAATAAAATAAATAAAATAAATAAAATAAATAAAATAAATAAAATAAATAAAATAAATAAATAAAATAAATAAAATAAATAAAATAAATAAAATAAATAAAATAAATAAAATAAATAAAATAAATAAAATAAATAAAATAAATAAAATAAATAAAATAAATAAAATAAATAAATAAAATAAATAAATAAATAAAAACAAATAGTCTATGGAGCAACCCTAAATTTAAAGTGCCAAGAGATTTTATTTCAATCTGACAGGCCCTAAAGTAAAAACACCAAAAAAGGTAAGTAACTTGACAATCCCTAAATTAAAAACACCAAAAAAAAACAAGCTCAACCTGTGTTAAGCTGATCTCATCACAAAAAGTAAAAATACTCCTTATGATGGGATCAGCCCAACAAAAGTTGAGCTGACTTACCAATACAATCTCATTCAAAACACTTATCATAATGATGTTGACTCAAAACACTCAACATAATGATGTTCGAAATGTGATAACTCTCTATATTAATAGTATTACAAGATCAGCATCAGAATGCAAACTCAGATGATGAAATTAAAATGATTTCTATAAATTAGAATACAACTCAAGTTCATCTTTTAGGTGATCAACCCAACAAGAGGATTTTTTATAAATCATGGAACGTGTTTTGGAAACAATGGGCAGGATTGGAATCACATCTCCTTTAATTAAAAGCTGGACCCAAAGGTTATTATTAGCAAATGAAATGAATTTTGCGTCTGATGCTTCTTTTACACCCATTTTCATAAGAGTATAAGTATAAAATGAATCCAATGAAATTAAAAATATTTTTATTCCATAATTATCTGCTATTATTTGACCCATATCCAACTTTGAAAGCTATTTTGAATATTTAATCTTATAATTGATTTCATTAAAATCAAGTCATGTTTCTATCTTTTCAATGTCTTTACTGCCACCAAGGATCTTAGAATAGCTTGTATTATTTTTCCTCAATGTTTGAGGCATTTCATTTTATCATTGAAACAATCCATGCTTACCATACCAAGTGATTTAGCAACAAAACTAAATCCACAATTTCCATCACCAACCAGATCCCAAACCTCCCCCAACGACTTATGTAAGTTCTCAGGTATTCGATTGATGTAATTCAATTCATAAAATCAAAAATTAGTTAACCACAATTATAATCTCATAAAAGGAACAACACTAACCAAAGATGAGCTTCTTTTTGACTCCTCCATTTCTTCAGCTTCATCCTTGAAAAAGGAATCTGATTAAAATGGCACCAACCCCATTGAATTTTCAGCCTCTTCCACTGAGCCATGAAATTCAGATGAAGAGCCATCCCCGCTCTACAGAAATAACTTTCCCATCAGTTCATTAAGCCATAAAAATCAACAATTCTCAAAATAAAATACTTAATATATTTGGTCTATTTGGTCCCCTATTAACTTTTTCTTCAGTCTTGTCCTCTAAAATAAGAGATTCAGATGAAGAGTCATCCTTGCACTAGAGAAATCATTTTCCCATCAGTTCATTAAACCATAAAAATGAACATTTCACACTAAAAATAAAAGACTTACTGTCTTTGGTCTTTTGGGTCCCCTTTTAACCCTTTCTTCCCTGTTAATTGCTCTTTCAAAATTTTCAAATTTTGAAAGCTCATGATGGGTTGCTTACAATTTTTATCAACCAACGCTTGGCCTTAACACCTTTGGATTAAGCCTTGGCTTAGAAATAAAAGCAGCTGTATTCTTGAGCGTTGACCTTAGTATATCCAACCTAACTTTTTTAGGTTTCTCCCTATACATGGAATTCCAACTTTTTAAACATTTAAGATTCTCCATGAAGCCCTGGATCTGTTTCAAACTTTCAAAAAAACAAGAATTATCAATTTATCAATCCAATAATTCATCTGTAAATCAAATAATTGGTACCCTTCAAGAAAAAACCCACTTAATTCATTGGAAAGGTCATAGTCCAACTGACACTGAGGATGAACATCCTCAGGCAAAACAGATCCTCTTGATGCTAGTATTTCACCCAAAATGTGGGAACAAGGTAATCCCATTGTTTTTGGATATGGATTGGAGCACACCTTGCCATCATGGTTGAACGTTTAACTTGTTGAGTCTTCCCAAATGAGTTTAATTACCTCAATAGACAATTTGTAACTTAAATATAGTAGTTCTGTTGGAAGGCCTGTTCCCAACTTTTTTCAAGAGTTTTTAAGTGCTGCATAGACTGATTGGATTTTAATTTCAAAAGTTCCTTCAAAGTGTTTCCATACATCACAAATGTTCCCCAAAGATCCCACAAGTAATTGTTTGAAAGTGGAATGGGCCCCTTCTACCCAAGATGTTGTTCTATTTCCAAAGTCTGGGTAGACACAAGTCCAAGCCGTTACAAACGTCCCTTTGATAGGGCAAATATTCCTTTCCATATACTCAGGTACATCCTCGCGGTGTGGTGACCAATCTGGGACACCTCATGGATTATGGAAATTTTTGGAATTTTTTTGACATTCCCTTATCCATCAATACAACTTCAAAAAAAAAATTGGAATGATTTCCTATTTCAGTTTCCAATTCTCATCTTTCCCTTCTCCTAGTTTTCTACGAAGATCTCTCAGTGCTTAGACCCCTGTGCCAGGTGTTCAAGTCCTTCTCCCTTTGCTCCTCATCCTTCAGTCCCCTTTGGTTTTCTTTTTTTTTCCAAATGCACACGCAGACTGCCATCAACCCCAATCATCATCATCATAATAATCATCCTAGATCATCATCATCATCATCATGATCATGATCATCATCATCATCATCATCATCATCATCATCATCATCATCATCATCATCATCATCATCATCATCATCATCATCATCATCATCATCATCATCATCATCATCATCATCATCATCATCATCATCATCATCATCATCATCATCATCATCATCATCATCATCATCATCATCATCATCATCATCATCATCATCATCATCATCATCATCATCATCATCATCATCATCATCATCATCATCATCATCATCATCATCATCATCATCATCATCATCATCATCATCATCATCATCATCATCATCATCATCATCATCATCATCATCATCATCATCATCATCATCATCATCATCATCATCATCATCATCATCATCATCATCATCATCATCATCATCATCATCATCATGAAGAACCAAGTGGGTGATGAATACAACCATCATCATCTTAGGGCAAATCATTATCCATCATCACCACTACCACCACCACCATCATCACCATCAAAACCAATTGTCAAACAAAAATGAGCTATCCGAGCTAGAGGATGACAAAGATTACATTTTCAACCCATTCCTATCAATTGCTGCCATTGACCAATGACTTCAAGCATTGCTTGCCATTGTTTGTGACCATCGACCCATACCTATGACATCCATCCCAGCACCCTCCTGGATATATCAATCCTCTCACTTTTATCCTTACTTCTCAAGATGGAAATCTCTATCCTCAACTATCCCCAATCCATTAATACAACCTCCTGCAATTGTCATTGTTTGACCAATCTCATCTCTGAAACTTCCCATTAACCTCACCTCAGCTCCGCCCGAGTCATCCCTGATGCCTGCAACCAACAATCATTGTTTGTGGCCGTCACAATATTTGCACTGCCTTCAACAATCCCCCCTGGCGGACCCACCGCCTTGATCCACCTCAAGCTCACAGGTCTCCGGCGCGGCTCATCTGTTGCCCATGCGGGTCTCAAATTTCGCCCAGGCCCGTCAGAATGTCTGCAGGCCTCTCACTAGCTACTCTCCTGCCCATGGCCATCATTTGCACGGGCCAGGGTCTTCCCATTCCTGTCACTCTTGATTCAAATCTTCCTTTTTTAATTGTTTTTTTTGTTTCTTTTTTTTCTTTTTTTTTCTCATGAAAATCCCCTTAAAAAAAAGAAAAAAAGAACTTTTTTTCCGCTCTATCTGTAAATCTCTCTTGTAAATAGTCTAAAGACCTCTTTTCTATAAAAGGAGGGTCTATCCCCTGCCGTTTTCCAATCATCCATGGGGGTGTGTGTGTATGTCCCCCCCATTATCATAGTAATTTGATCCTAATCCGCATCCTGGGTATATCCATGATTGCCCCTTGATCCTTTGAGCCTCCATACTCAAATCTTTGATCCGTCCATCTGTGACCCCGTTCCTTATCACCAACCATAGCCTTGCTGGTTGAAGAAAATTCTGTCTTTTGGAATTCTCAAGTGTGTTATACCACTCCTTGATCCCTTTTTCCAACCATAATGGTCTTGATCCTTGCTGATCATCTTTCCAGACCCAGTCAAATTTGACTGAGAGTTTTCTTTAAGCTTGAAACCTGGAGTGTTATACCTCCCTTTATTCTTTAAAGTTTAATTCCGCCACGCTACTCTTGAGTTCCTTGAAAAGTGTTGGGTTATTCTTGTTTGAATCTGTTATTGCTTTGCTTCTAGAGCTTCACAAACAAATTGCTTTTGTTTTGTTCAGCCACCAAAAGTTATTTGGTACCCTTCAAGCGCTTGATTGCGGAGAGTTGGACTGGTTCATTGAGAACCTGGAGGTTGGTTAGGATTGAGTTGATCTTTCCTAATCTTCTGCTGACTACCAGAGGTATTAGCTTGTGGGTGTTGTTACTTCCAACTGCCTTGTCCCATTGAACTCTGAACAGAGAATTGACTTATTTTGTTCAATTCTTTCCCTCCACCATCTTGCCTCAGACAGTTTTGATTCCTTTGCTAAAGACTATTCCCAAACTCATCCCTTATATTGATTCCTTATTTACAAGTTCCTGTACCTTGATTCTGGTTACATTTGAATATTTTTGTAACTCTTAGGAGGTCAGCCTAAACAGAACCTTTACCCTCCAAATAAATGCCTACGGCTTAGCACCATTTGGAGTCTTACAGCAGTCTTTCAAGAAACACTGTATACAATTTTTAAAGTTAGCACTCCCAAAAGAGATCAGTAGAAGAAGAAAAAAATTGGCATACTCTGAGTTCTGCATCATTTACTTCTGCCTACCCCTTGGTTTTAGATGCCTCATTCCTGGCCCAAAGAATCATGAAACTTTTCCATCCTTCATTGTCATTAATGAAGCACACTTTGCAGTTTGCTTGAATTTTTTAGAAAAGCGCCAGGACCACAACTGTCTTGATGACACAGGGAAACTGTGTTTAATAGCACAAATAAGAGCTTCTTCACGGTCTTTCACAAAGACTTTTGAAAGCCTCTTGGGATCATTAGCCAACTCGTCAAATGTGTTCAAAATCAAACTGTACAACTCATAAATTTCTTTTGTTATAAAAACAAAAGCCTTTGTAAAAGTCTTTTTGTTGGCAGTAATTCCTACAACATGCAATAGAGGGATGTTGTACCTATTTGTTTTATAGGTACAATCCAAAAATGCAATATGATAGAATTTTTTCCAAAGTTATATAGACTTAGGATGAGCCAAGACAAGGGACCCTAAGTGTCCCTCTCCACCAAATTTGTACCTGGAAACCCACTGGAATTTCTGGAGAATTTCCAATAGAGCATTCATAACACCTTTCCCATCCAATTCAGCAAGCTTTACCTTCTACTTAGTGTTATAGATTGTTCTATTTTAAATGTATTTTCCACAATCAATCTTGCTCAATTTTCTTTTAATTTGAACATTATTGAGCACATATTTCATGCCTTCCCTAATTAAATCTAATGCTTGACCAGAGATTCTCCTCAGTTGAGGATGCACTGAAGGTTTTTCAGATGGTTGATGATTGTGTAGGCCATTTCTAATGGAGAGATTCCATGTGGTATCTGATACTTTCCTACTTGCACAGATCATGAATTGACACCCAGCCTTTGTAGTGTGGGTTTGACTTTCACGTTTGGTGAGGCATTGCCCTTCATAAACCCCAAATCTGTGAAATGCTACATGTACATATTTGTCTTTCCTCAAATTGAAAGTTTTCAATGCATAGCCATGCATGGATGCCCTTCTGAAAATAAATCTTGGCTTCTTTCCTACTAGCAAAGGCTCTCACAGGAGGAGGTTCAAGCGGGTCTGGCACACCTTAGTTACATTAGTATTTGTAAAGCCAAATCTTTCTCAGTCAAATGAAATATTAAATGTGACCCACCACCTTTACTCAATTCTAGTTGTGATGGAAAATCTTGTTACAGTTGTGAAGAAACATCTTTTTCCTAAATTTTAACTCTATATGAGGATGCAATTGGGGCTTCCAATTTTTTCTTTTCCAACTACCTACCCAAATGCCCAGATTCCACCAAAACATTTTTAAGTACAGTTTTAATTAAGTCCTATTAAGTCCTTTAACTTAGCCTTGTTTAATCTTGGAGGGCTTGGGCTTTCCACTGGTCCCATGAACCAAAAAAATTCAACCGCCATTTAGTATTCCATGAAATTTTCAATCCAAAAACGCCAAAAGTTTGATCACTTTTGGCTGGAGAAAAATTAATTTTGAGAAAAATTAATTTATGCAATGGGTGTTTGTTGTGTATGTACATGGTGTGTGTCAAGAGTTTTTGAAAACAGGCAGAATTTTTGATTTCCAAGTTTCTTTTTGTGGTACAATAGTCCCACTATGTATTCCAGATCCCCAAATTTGGATTTAAAGAACTCACATGTGGTCCAGGGGTGCCTAGGTACCCCAAATCCCCCCTCAAATGGCCCATTTGGGGGGGGGAGTAGCCCAAATGGGCCAGGAAAACACTCCCAACACCCACTTTCAACTTGCGCATCCCCTGGGGGGTTGCAAACCCTCAATAAAAACCCAAAAAGGTTGCAACTCACCAATTGCAACTCAAAATGGGTCACAAACAGGGGTTTGAAACCCCCAGGGGATGCACCAGTTGCTAGCAACCTGGGTTGCTTCTTGTCAGGCCGTGATTGACACTTTGTGAACCCTTTGTGTTGTGAATGGCACTTCATACCCATTTGCAACCCTGATGTTGCTACTTTAAAATTGGAAAATAAATAAATAAATAAAAAATAATTAATTAATTAAATTATAAATCAAAATATAAAAAATAGGGCGTATAAGAGTTAAGCAAACCCGCCATTTTAAAATGGTGGGTTTCAAACCAAATCCTCCATTTCAGGCACGCCATTAAAAATTGCAAAAACCCACTGATTTCACATCAGAAGTGTCAGATTTACCTACAAATAAGTGGGTTTTTTCAAATAAAGTATTTAAAGGCTTCCACCACCTGTCTATTTCATCCACCCCTGGCTTCCCACCTCCTTCTACCTCCAACCTCATTGAAAATATTTTTACCTCCAGCCTTATCATAAAAAAATTCACCACTCTCATCACTTTATCACTCTCATCATCACTCTCATCAATTTATCACCCTCATCACTTGATCACTCACCAATTTATTGCTCTCATTGCTTCATTGCTCTCATTGCTTCATTGCTCTCATCACTTCATTGGTCTCATTTTTTCATCAATCTCATCACTCTACCTCCAACAAGAACTTGTACCTCCAACCTCATCCAAAGAATCCAATCATTGTTTTATTGCTCTTTTAACTTTATCGCTCTCATCACTACCATATCTCTCATCATTTTATTGCTCTAATCACTTCCATATCTCTCATCACTTTATTGGTCTCATCAATTCCATATCTCTCATCACTTTATCTTGTTTGTCACTTTATCCCTCTAATCACCTTATTTCCCTTACTCTTTCCAAATGGACCCTCAGCAAACCTCCCCCGCAAGTCCACACAAAAGTCCAACACACCAAAGCAAAAATTGCCAAGGAACTCCAAAACAAACAATCCTCCCCCATCAGCTTCCAAGGGCTCAAAAAATCCTCCCCCATCAGCTTCCAAGGGCTCAAGTCAGCTCAAGATAGCTGATCACATCATCCTGGTGAACTGGCTCAAAATCCCCTCCAACTTTGATGCCTGCTTTGGATTGTAAAATGAAACATGCATTGGCCAACCTCCATCCTCTAAGGTCAATGGTTATCTCCTGATGGCCAATGAACTCAAGAACAAAACAAAAGGTGGGCTGGATCTGTCATCCAAACAGATGAGGGAGCAATTCAAGAATTATTGAGCCAAGTACAAAAAGGCCCACTCCATGTCAATAT
This sequence comes from Puccinia polysora, assembly GCA_025617555.3. Taxonomy (NCBI): domain Eukaryota; kingdom Fungi; phylum Basidiomycota; class Pucciniomycetes; order Pucciniales; family Pucciniaceae; genus Puccinia; species Puccinia polysora. The sequence goes on from CM062636.1 coordinate 11,926,949, forward strand.
CCACTGGCCTTTGTATCACCGACTCTGACAAAGCCAAGGGAATCAACTTGGTGGTTGATAAGTTGGACTCCATTTGTCCTTTTTATATTCAAATGGATGAAATCTTTGGCAAGAAGGCAAAAATCACCCCCCTAGCCTCTTTTGATGACCAAAAATCCAATTCAGTTGACACTGAGGACTTGGCTGGCGATGCTCAGCCTAGCAATGGTGATCCCAAAGAAACTTATGAGTTGCCCCCATCCAATGCCAAGGAGGATATTCAAACGCAATCAGCTCCAATCATGCCTACTTCTGCATTGATTGAGGAGTCAAACCATACCTTGGAACCCTCCCCTCATTCTTTGGATTTCTCTCTTCCTGGGTTAGCAGATCTGATCAACCTTCCTGATGCGGAACAAGATACTCCTCAGTCTCCATTACCCTCAAAATTGATTCAAGTAAGGAACCAAGCACTTTTCTCTTCTGTCTGGTTAATCCTGACTGATTTAGATTGTAAAAAAACATGCTCATCCATTCCAGAATGGCCCAAAACTCAAGCCAATGGGGCCTCCCACATTGCCTTTGAACACTAGTGACAACTTTCAGACTCAAACCTCCTCTTCCAAGGGTAAGTGAAAGGCCTCCAATTCCATCAATATAAACCCCAAAAGTCATCAAAATAGGAGAAACACTTCCAGTTTTTCAGGCTTTGAAGAAATCATGGAAAAGCAAGATTCATGTAAGTCCATTGGTTGAATATCCTTGCTTTCAAAATCATGCTCATTGCTTTTACCCTGCAAAAAAACAGTCAAATCAAAAATTGAATCCAAAAAACTTGAGTTTTAAAAGCAAAAGTGGGATTGAAAACTGGCCATGGATGTTCAAAAGCAGAAAGCCAAGAGTTTGGCTCATCAAAAAAAATGGGATTCTGAGTGGAAGTTGAAACAGGCTGAGCTAGTGTTTCAAAAAGAGGAGCAGGAGAAGGATCAAAAGAAAGCACAACTGGAAAAGGAGAGGGAACAACTTGCAACCAAAAAAAAGGATAAGGTATCAAAAGCCTTGGCTTTCATGGGTAGCAGTAGAAAAATAGATTAAATAAAGCAGATAACTTGAATTCTGGGCTTGTAAATATATTTTCATGGGTGAAAGAAAAACAAAAAAAATATTTTTGATTACAACATTTGAGAGTATTCTTAACCCCACAAACACACAGATCTTTTTTTGTTTTTATTTATATTTTTTTTTCTAGAGTAAATTTGGCCATTATTCAAGGCCCTAAAAGTGTTTCTAGTTTTTTTATTAATTTGAAGTGACATGGCCATTCTGTTATGTGTTTCTGTGTCCACAGCAGGAAAGGAACAGTGCTTGTACTTATTAGCTGCCCAAACCATTTTTTCTATACCTTTTTGCTTGAAATCAATTCCAAAGCCAAGGTCAGGAAAAACAAATAGGCCATCCAATACTTGATATTCTTCCTTATTTTCAATAATTCAACCATTTTATTTCTTGGTTGGAACCACAAGTAAAAAGGAGTAGCCAGAGATGTTGCCTTTGTAAATATGAGGAGAGTTGTAAAAAGAATCCAAGGTGAAAGTGATGTGTGGGGAGCAATCAAAAGGTGTAGTCTTGGAACCAAATTCCAAAAAAGAGAAAGAGAGGATTTTGTTCTTATCCCTGGTATCAAAAATTGATTCAAAGGAAAGTTTGGGCAAATTGCAAAACATTTGTCCAATAATTTGGGATACTTTGTCTGCCTTAAGGTTGAGGAAAGCATACTATTGAGGAGAAGATCTAATGGATGATTTCTTCACATAACGTCCAAATAACTCTGAAGGGTGCATTGATTTTTTCCATCCAACTGCCCACATTTTTCCACCCCAGGATCTTGAAGGACCAACTGGGTTGACAAATTTTTTTGAACGATGAAGGAAAGTGGTGACAAAGTTGATTTCCTTCTTATCTTATTTGGAGAGTTTATCCAAGGGCTGAAATTCAATTATTGCAACCATGGCTTGGTGATTAGATTTATTGAGGACAATTACTTTTCCACAGTGGAAGAAATGGAACTGTTTGATTGTTTCTTTTGCTCTCTCAAACTCTTCCTGGGTGGGTTTTTGACTATTCTTTTTCTTTTTGGCAACCATTGAAGGGTAAGGATGCAAAGGAAAAAGTTTTGGACCAGACCAGACCACCTTTTCATTAATACCTTCCTCAGAAACCACCAAAGATATTTTGGAATCTCTTATTTGAACCCTCTTTTGGTGACAGGCCCTATTCTTCCCACATTTCATTATTTTGGTCAATCTATCTCCTTCCATCTCTATCCCTCCCATCCATATACTCTGATTGGGGTGAGGAACAAGATGAGATTTGATTGTTTGTCCAAAATTTTGAGGCGGGTGGGAGAAGAATTGGGAATTCACCAATAGTGGTTAAGGGATTGAAAAAAAACCCAAAAAAAAAACAGTCAGTCAAATGGACATCATTGGTGAAACAAGATTGAATCAAAGAAAATGAAACCAAACCTGGAATTGATCCCAAGCTCACCAGAAATGGGATCACCAAAAAAAAAAAAACTGTACCCCCCCCCCAAAAAAAAAAACCTGACATCAGCACCCCCCCCCCCAAAAAAAAAGAAAAACAAAATTTACAGGGTGTGAGGGAATTGTTCTGGGCCTCCGGGTTGGGTTTTAAGTCGGGCCAAGCGACAGAAGGAGGGGGGGAGAGGGCGGGGTTGGGGGAAGAAGGGGGCGGAGGGGGGGGGGTTTGGGGTAAGAAGGGGGCGGAGGGGGAGGTTGGCTGGTGTCCGTTGAGGAGGGGGGCGTGACAGATGTGGAGGGGGGGCGGTCAAGGGGGGGCGGTCAAGGGGGGGTCGGGACAAAGCAGAGGGGGGGGCCCGCCCTTGTTGGTAAAGGGGGGCGGGGCCAAAGTGGAGGGGGGGCGGTCAAGGGGGGCGGGGCCAAAGCGGGCCCACCAACGTTAGTCAAGGGGGGGGGCGGCCCTTGTTGGTCAAGGGAGGCGGGGCCAAAGCGGAGGGGGGGGCAGGGCCAATGTTGGTTGAGGGGGGGGGGACTAGCCCTTGTTGTTCAAGGGGGGCGGGGCCAAAGTGGAGGGGGTGGTCTTGGCCGTTGTTGGTCAAGGGGGGGCGGGGCCAAAACGGAGGGGGGGGGGTCTTGGCAGTTGTCAATCAAGGGGGGGGCAGGAGCCTTTGTAGGTTGAGGGGGGGGGCGGGGGCGGGACCAATGCGGAGGGGGGGTCTTGGCCATTTTTGGTTGAGGGGGGGGAAGGAGCTGTTTTCTGTCAAGGGGGGGGGGGCGGCCAATGTTCTTGGCCGTTGTTGGTCAAGGGGGGGCTGGACCAATGCGGAGGGGGGGGGGTGTTCAAGGGGGGGCTTGGCCAAAGCGGAATTTGGCTTGGGGGGCGGGTATAATAAATGGATTGGGAGGGGTGGCCGCGTTGGCCTGGGCAAGCAAGCTACGGAGGGGGGAGCAAGGGCTGGGGGGGGCCAAGATTTAGCGAGGGAAAGGGAGGAGGAGGGAGGGGGCAGCACTTACTTGAAAGGGGTTGGCTGACCAGGAGCTAGGTGGGGGGGGAAGGAGGGGGCAAATGAGGGTCAGCAAAGAGAAAACAAAGAAGGGTGAGTAAAAGAGGGGAGGGGGACTCACCCAACAGGATGGTGGATGGGGAGTTGGGTGGTGAGTGTATTGGTGAGGTTGGTGGTGGATGGGTGAGGGAGCAAAGGTGGTGGTGGAGAGGAGGAAGGATGGGGCCAGTGAGTGAGTGGGGTGAGGTGGGTGAGGTGGTGGTGGTGGGTGAGGAGGAGAGTGGACCAGTGGTTTGTGGTTCTGATTTGTGAAAAAAACCCTGACTTGGCCTATCTTGGGTGAAAAACCAAAACCATTTTTCTAAGTCCACCCCACCAAATGAGAAAAAAAAACAAGCGAGTCAGCCTAAGAATCTTGGGTGAATTACCAAAACCAAAAAAATTTGGTGAAGGGATTTTTTATGTAACTTGAAATCAAACATTACTCATCAAAGCTAGAAAGGGTGAGAGGAAGAATCTGTTCTCTCATAGAAGAAGATGAGGGACAAGATGAAACAGGGATGACTTGAGGTGGATCAGGAATATAATCTTCAAATATTTTGTCCCATTCATCTTTGATGTCAGCCAAAAGATTGTGAAGGATTACACAAGTGATAATCCAGTTTATGAGGAACTTCATGTCTTTGGGGTTTTGAAGCTGGTTTTGCATTTCCCTTAAGCTGGCCCATCTTCCTTTCAGGACTCCTATGGCATGCTCAATCCAAACTTGTGATTGGGCAAGATGATAGTTGAGATTGGTTTTTCCTTTTTCATTGGACAAAACATTCTGGTATGCTGGAACCAAATATTTCCCACTAGCATAAGCTGAATTGGCCAGAAGGTATTGATTGTGGTCAAATTAGCACTCTGGTTTTTGGGCAATCCGCATCTGATTGAACATGTATGAATCATGACAAGAACCTGGAAGGCCAGCATGGAGGAATATTAACTTCTTGTTGTTATCAGAAACAGGTTTTAGTGCCACAGAGGATGGAAACAAAAATAAAAAAAATATTTGGACAGTGTGTGATCAACGGTGTTATGAAAGCAATTGGAAAAGATATGAACCAATTGCCTTTTTTCCAATCAAAATAGTGTTTGCCATCTAGCCTGGGTTTTTGAATCAAGGGGATGGTGGTTCCATCAAAAAAACCAATGCAACCAGGAAATACTTTGTTCTCCATTACTTGAGATATCTCCTTGTGTTCTTCTTTGGTGGGCCAAGAAAGGAATAAGAAACGGAAAGATAGGATAGCAATCATGACTCTTTTGGTGTATGAGTCAATGGTTCCATATCCAACTGAGAATATATTTTCTAATTGATGAATTGCTGCTCCATTTCCATTTGATCACAATCTACAAAGAGCAACAGCCAGTTGGATAGCTGGATTGCATTGAGGATTCCTAGAATTGTTCTGGAAGATGTGTTTCTATTCAATCATCTCCAAAATATTTATGAATGAAGGAAATAGAGTTTGGAACAGTTGCTGGAAGCTTAGGTTGGGGAGGAGATGAAACTTTTGCCTTTCACACATAGGGTTGTGGAGAGTTTGTCTTCTTGGAGCCATGTATTTCTTTTTTAATAGAGCATTCAAAGCCAACCAAGTTGATTCCAAATTGGAGTCTGAATTGGAGTCTGAATGGAAGTAAAATACCAACCAAAGTTCATTCAGATTTTTTGAATTTTCAACTTGCTTCCAAGAAGTTTGATGGGACATGTTGAGAAAGGTGGTGTTTTGATGTGGGGTGATGATATGATGATGGGGATTTGTGTGAAGATGGAGATATGAAGAAATAGAGATGTGAAGCAATATAGATGTGAAGCAATAGAGATGTGAAGTGATGCAGATGTGAAGCAATGGAGATTAGATGTGTGTGATGTGATGGAGAAGGGACCAGTATGGATTTGCTGATGTGGATGGGTTTTTTAGATTTGATGGATGGTGGATGGATGATGATGCATAAATGGTGGGTTTAATGGCAGGTTTGATGTTTGAAATCTACCATTTTCATGAAACGCGCCATTTTGAAATACACCAGTTAAGGGGTATGTGTATTTCAGAAACCCGCCATTAAAAATGGCCAGTTTGGTAAAAAAAATGGCGGGTTTGCTAACTCTGATACGCCCTAATATATATATAAATAAAATGAAATAAATAAAATCTACAAATTGTTATTTTTTTGCCATTCACGAACCAACTGAGTTGCAAATGGCTGTTTCCATTTCAAATTGGCCAAAAATGGCTATTTGCAAATTGCGCCATGCAACCTATTTTGGGTAGTGAACGGGTTGCAGGGGGTTTCAAATTTAACATTACCCTTTTTTTTGGGAAGTTTTAAATTTTCAACCCTAAACAACCCATTCAAAACTCAAAATTGGATGCATGGCATGGTTTGCAACCCATCTGGGTTGTAGATGGCTGTTTGCAACCCATCTGGGTTGTAGATGGCTGTTTGCAACCCATCTGAGGAATGAATGGTCATTAACAACCAAGACGGGTTGAAAACTGTGCCACACAACCCATTTTGAGTTGTGGTGTGCCACTTGCAAATTTTTATTTTTATTTATTTATTTATAGTTATAATTATTATTATGATTATATTTACTTTATTTATTTATAGGCAATTTTAAATTAGTTTTTATTTATTTATTTATTTATTTATTTATTTATTTATTTATTTATTTATTTATTTATTTATTTATTTATTTATTTATTTATTTATTTATTAATTGCTTCCTTCATTTCTTTCTTTGTTTCTTTCTTTCTTTATTAATTCATTTGATTTTTGTTTATTTTATTTATTGATTTATTTATTGTTTTTCATGACTCATATGGGTTGTGAAAGGCTTTTCATGCCCTTGTGCAACCCCGGGGTTGCAAATTCAACATTCATTTTTTTGTTTTGTTTTGTGATAGAAAGATATTTGAATTGCAAGAGAAATATTTTTTTTCAAAGAAAAAAATTTTTGAATTTATAATCATTAAATAAATAAATAAATTATCTATTGAAATTTTGAAGAATATTATGATTTTAGCCCCAAAATAGAAATATGTAGTATTAAGCTGGGTCTTTTAAATTTTGGAAAAAAATCATTTGCATCCAACTCAAAATATCCATACTTATTCAAATAAATCAAGTTCTGATGATGAATGATTTTTTTTAATTGATGAAGCATATTTTTTGATAGTTAAACATAGATTAATTTCCTCCATTCAATAGATCTATCTATCATTTCTCTTCTTTTTTCTATGTTTTTTACAAAGGTAATTACATTACATCAGAAATGTTAATTTTTCTTAAATAAAATCTGTTTTTCTTATTTTTCTTAGTTAGGGCATATCAGAGTTAAAATTTTGAAAAATTTAAATAGCTTATTTCAGGAAAAATATGAATTATTCAAAAAAAAATTTTATCAAAATAAACAGTGAATAAATGATTTTAACTTAAAAAAAGGAAAGAAGCTAAAATAAACCATTTAATTTTTTTAAAAATTTTAACTCTGATAGGCCTTATTATTTATGTAATGGATGGTTTTTTTTGTTGAAATATTTGAAAATATTTAAATTACTAGCATGAAATAACTATATGAGGCATTTTTTGTATGTTTTTATGTTTGGTAAAAACACACTTATATTCAGTTGGATTTATCTCACTTTTTGCAAGGAAATTGATGTTTTATCATTTTTATTATTTTTTTCATATTTAGTCAAGTTTTTTCCCAATTCTGAGCCCAGATTTTAATTCCTTTCAAAAAAATGATATTTATTGCATTTTTCATAGGGCATTATTTTTCTCACGCCCCCAATCCTTTATTTTACAGAATTTTACGTCTTTGTGAAGTCACCCTCACACAGAAATATCCTTTATTTTACGGGTTTTCAAGAATTCATTTTTTTGGAAATTTTACACTGCATTCATATAGCTAGGTTTCTAAAACCCTCATAAAAATTATTTGGGAATTTTGGAAGCGTTGTAACAAATTAAAAAATTCATTCAAAAAACCAAAAAAATCAAACTTCTCATTCCATTGCTGAATCGTTTTCTTTGCCTTTTCAATAACAACACAACTCAGATGGGTCGCGAATGGCCATTTGCAACTTAAATGGGTTGCAAAAAGTGTTTTGCGCCCCATTTGAGACCCCAGGGTTGCAAATTTAACATTGGCATTTAGTTTATTTTAGCTTTTGATTTATTTTTATTTTTATTTTTTTTTCCAAAACACTTGAAGCTGTTTGGCATGGAGCACAACTAAATTCCAGATGTTTACAAGCCCACACGACTTGAATTTAGTCACGTGTTGTGCCACACGTCCTGGGCCGTCGTGTGGGAGCCTCAGGACTACACTTGAGTCATACAGCGGCTACCCAACTACAATCAAGCCATGTAGTGTGCCACACGGCCCAAATGAGTAATTCACATGGCTCATTTGGGCCATGAATTGATCATCACCCTTATTGATTTTGTGTGCTTTTGATGTATTTATTTTTATTTTATTTTATTTTATTTTATTTTATTTTATTTTATTTTATTTTATTTTATTTTATTTTATTTTATTTTATTTTATTTTATTTTATTTTATTTTATTTTATTTTATTTTATTTTATTTTATTTTATTTTATTTTATTTTATTTTATTTTATTTTATTTTATTTTATTTTATTTTATTTTATTTTATTTTATTTTATTTTATTTTATTTTATTTTATTTTATTTTATTTTATTTTATTTTATTTTATTTTATTTTATTTTATTTTATTTTATTTTATTTTATTTTATTTTATTTTATTTTATTTTATTTTATTTTATTTTATTTTATTTTATTTTATTTTATTTTATTTTATTTTATTTTATTTTATTTTATTTTATTTTATTTTATTTTATTTTATTTCCTTTTTTATTTATTGTTATTTTTTTTGTTATTTTTTTCTATCTATAAACACTAATAGATTGGTTTCTGCACCCTTGGAACACACTGGCCCCGTTTTCCTTGGCAGTGTGGAAGCTTTTGATTTCCTGGTATTTATTATCCAGAATTTGTGCCTCTTTCAAAAAATGTTCCTGGTTTTGAAATAGGTGACTATATTTGCTATATTTTTTTTCAACATTCAGGGTATGTATGTACGTGAAGTAGTTATTTAGGTTTTTTCAACAATAAGTGTATTTAAAGTACATAACTTAATTATTTTTCAAGTGTACATGTAAACCATGTAAAACTTCCCACACATTGAACATCAGTCCTTGCCCTCACAGGTGACACTGACTGCACCTGTAATCCATGTAACACTGACCACACATGTAACAGCATTCCTTTCCCTCATCAAAAATTTATTGTTTAGTTCTTCTACTTGGTTCAAGATTTTCAATACAAATTCCCCTTCCTTTTTTTTTATGTACTACAACAAATTTTGGGCCCTCTACCTCAGAATTTAGAATTGTGGCTATATTTTTACAATTGCATAGACCATAAAAACTTCCTCTCTTGCAGACAAAAAATGTGAGTCAGTTCACAAATTAACATGCAAGGGAGTTTCCTCCTCCACGCATGGCAGTTCAAAAGACATCATATCACCCAAATTGTGTTTTCCATCTCCACAATTCTTATCACCATTGCTTGGGGAATACATCAAAATGGAATAACCCTGTTCATCAAAGAAACCTTCCCTAACCTCATCAAAGATTTTAAACTTATTCATTGCCAGCTCAACTGCAAGTTTATTACCACCCCCAGCACAGAACACATATTTCATCTTTAGAAAAAATTTCTTTGTGCCAACTGAAATACCACCCACAAGACCTCAGACACCATCCTTTCATCCCTTCTCTACTGGATACAGTTCATCACCCCCAGCAAAGTTCATTTTCAGAAAAAAATTCCATCTTCCCCCTGGATTAAAATTCCCAAAACATAAGATACCACCATCCTTTCCTCCTATCTCCATTAAAAACGTTTGACCTTCCCCAACACAGCATGGGTAGTCTTGTGATTGAATCTTCCTTACCCATTGATCATCACCCTCAATGTAGCAGGCAGCATTCTGACTTCCAAACTGATCAACTCCCCCAAAATAAAATAAAAATCCTTTTCATAATAGAAATCCAAACTTGACAAACTCACAAATTTTAAAGATTCTCATTTCAATTGAAAATCACCCTCAATTATTTCACTTAAATAACAGAAATTCCCTCAATACTTCTTTCAAAAATTTGGAAATAATGCACGCTCATTATAATGGGCACCTACACCAACTCAATTTTGAGAACGTTTATGGGTCTCCTCAATCAGCTGTTCTTGAGATTGAAGGAAAATTTCAAAGTAAACCTTATGAAAATTTGTTCCAAAGTGAATTTATGCAGCTGGATTTATTCTGAAACAATAAAATTGTCCTAGAATCTGAAGAACCAGAAGATATTCAACAAGAAAAAAAATTACATCATTTTTCCTGGAAATGGAAAGAACCCCATGGATTCCACCTGTACCTTTTGCATTTAAAAAAAATCAGGAATTTCCAAGAAATCCTTTTCCAAAAATGAGACAAGCTCCCAGTGCTGTAGAAATGGAAAGGTTTTAGTAAAAAAGAAAAGACCTCAACATGAGTTGCTACACATTTTGAAGATTTATACTAGAGCTAGTCATTCCCACAAGAATGAACTGCTCTGAAATTTCAAGCTGATAAAATCTAATTTTTCCTCAACATCAATTGGTGACAACCCTAATAACTACAGTTCCCTCAATTTCCAAAAAAGGGGCATTTAAAAATTTAGGTTAAATGGAATTAATCAACACAACATTAGTATTCTGGATCCACTAGTGGAAAACACCCAACATTCCTTCAACATTATTTTTTATATCACAGGGGAAATTAATTTTACAATTTGAACTGATGGGGCTCAGATGTGGCACAGGATTTTTTCCTCAGGGGTAAAGAAATTCTAAACCAAAATAATTGTTCAATATGTTTCAAAGAGTAACTCCCCACTAGTTTTTTCCAAATTAATCCATCAGGATTTCTTATCCATCTTTACAAAATATGGATCAAAGAATTTTCAACCTACCAAAAGGAGACAAAAAAGTTGCAATATGGCTGGAAGGTATGGTATTTCCTGTTTGTTTTCTGCTTACTAAAGTGAAATTATTCTGATAGATTTTTAATGAACACAATTAATGATCATTCTAAATTGAACCATAAAGATACCATGATCAGGAATTCAGATGGCTCCTTGAGGAGAATTTTAGTGAACTGAAAAAATTGTATGAACCTATGCACCATTTTATTTTTAATCCTCATGGTGAATTGGGTTATATTCCAGAATTAAAATAGGAACCAGGAATGAATATTTTTTCTTCCATTAATTTTAATTCAAATTTTCTGGAATATTGTCATTATGATTGTTCAATTTTCCACTTGAGTGGTTGTCTGTTCCAAAAATATTGTGTTGAAAAATACATAAATATTGAGACAAAAAAAATATCCTGTATTTTTCATCATAAAAATCATCTAAGGTTTGAGAATTTCTATGTTGTTTTAGATTCAATCAACAATTGTGTTTAGAGTTTTCAGGGAAAAGTTAAGTTTTTTTATCTTCAATTTTCCATTTTAGCTTTATGTCTATCTTCTACCAAGACTTATGCATAAATTAAAATTTTCTTATTCTTAGGTGCTTGTTTTATAACTCCCCAATCATTTTTAGGTGACCCAAGGGACCAAGGGCCTTGATATAAATATGCTTGGAAAAAATTTGAGCTTATGGGAAATCCTGATAATTTTACCACAGTGACATGTAACCCAGCATGGCCAGAAATTTCAAAAAACCTTTTGAAAGTTGAAAAAAACAGGATAAGCCAGATATTTTAACAAATGTTTTAAAATCAAAATTGAAAAGGGTCTGTGATGGAAAACAAAAAAGTGGAATCTTTGGAGCCACAATGAGATGCACTCATTTCATAGAATTCAAGGATAGAGGTCTTCCACATGCTCACATCCTGGTGATCTTCCATCATGACCACAAGCTCAGAAAATCTAAAAACACTGAAATGATTTTTTTTGAAGAGGTTCCTAATGAAACAACTCAGCTTCATCCTTTTTATGAAGTAAAGAGACACATGATATATGTAAAATGTGGTATTTTCAAGAGGAATTTACACTTTTTACCCTGCAGATTCTGAAGGGTGCTTTCTAAGATTTTTGTTGAATAATGCTTGTGGTGCTACTTCTTGTGACAAAATAAAATATTTCAGTTGGATTTCTTGATAAATTTTCAGAGAAGCAGATTTTTCCAAGGGTATTCTTGCAGAAAATTATCATTTGTAAACAAAAATGGAAGAAGCTAAGTAAAATATTTGAACTTCTGAGCTAATAAATTTGTTTTAATTCTTTTAGCACTTTTTCAGCCTGAAAAATAAGAAAAACCATGGAATTTTTCCTTCAATTTTATGTTTGATGATATAATTAACTCTGGAATCAAAGATTACATATTTCTCAAAAATGGAATTTTAAGATCCATAACCCCTATCATATTTCAAAACTTTGGAGAAATTGTTGAAGAAGCCTTTCCTGACCTTCCAATAATTTATCAATGAGTTGAGACAAGAAGGAAAAAGAACAAATAGAACTTTGATAAAGAACTAAATGCTCTTATAAATCAATAAGACTTGCAGAATATTTATCTTCTGAATCATTGACAGAAGCAAATCTTTTATCTGATACAAAATGCATTCAATCCTTATCAAATATCTCACTTCTTTATTGATGGAGCTTGTGCTTCTGAAAAAGGCTCAGGCTAAATTAACTCTTTCAAAATTGATGAAATCATGCCAAAGGCAAGATTTGATTAATTTTTTATTTGCTAAAGTCACAAAAAAACCAATTAATGGCATGATTTAAATATTTTTTATACTATAATCATGCCTTATGGCATGGCTTACCTCCCCAGGAAGGTGTTTAAACCTTAAAAATTGGTGTAAATAAAAAAAAGACATAGTTTGAGACATTCAAGTTTTTCCACACCTTTTTGAAGTTCACAGGACTGCCTTTGGTGGTGGGAGAACAATCATTTTGAAGGTGTGTTGAACGCCCCAAGGCCTAAAGCGTTTAATGGAGGCTTTCAGGGGCAAATATAAAGCCTCCAGACACCCTGTGGGGTCTATCTGGGGTTTAATTTTTTGAATAATTTGATGATGGAGACCAATTCAGTTAAATCAACATGAAGAGGTGAAATAAATATATACATATATTTTTCAAGGAATTTCAAATCAGAACTCATATTTTGAAAAAAGCCTCATCAAATTCAAGAAAAATAAGAAAAATTATAAAAATTGATTTTTTCTAGAAAAAATGGAATATTTTCATTTGAGCATAGATGCCTTTGTAACAAACATAAAAAACCTATAAAAATACTGCAAATACCTATTTGATGAGGGAAATTCAAATCTTTTGACATACTTAAACAAATATATCATCCATGAAATAAATAATCATAAAAAAATATGACAAAAAAACTTCATTGAAGAAAATTAAATATTTCTGATGGAATTTGAATACACTTTTACTAAAGATCAAACAAATAACAAATAAAATAAAAAATTCACATGCTGCATATATTTAATTCATGAGGATGATTTCAATATGCCTAAATATTCCAACCTAATTTTCAAAAAATTACAACAATGAAATTAAGAAAAAAAATTAAACCACAAAAAATGTGATGGCACTTGCCAGCCTCAAGGAATCTACAGCTGAAGTGGTCTCCATGCTTTAGTTGAACCTATCTCTGTTTTTCAACCAAGCTTTTGGTGCACAGCAGTGGTGCACATCAATGCACATTGACTGTGAAAATGCAAAGTTGCTGCACAAATGCAAGTTTTCTGTGAAAAATACACAGTGACTTGGACAAGTGTGAAGTAACTGTGCCTAATGCACAGCAATTGTGCAGTAGAGCTTGGTTGCATCTTGGAAAAATATTGGTTAGAATATCATCCTAAGATTGGTCACATAGGTTGGGCAGGAGTCCCTTGATGGCACTTGCTGGCAAGTGGCATCACATTTTTTCTGGTGTTAAATATTGAAAATTTATTTCTTGGAATAGGAATGGACATTTTGAGTTGGATTTAAATACCTTAAACCAAAATTGAAAATTCCAAAGAAAAATCTCAATATACCTATTTTATGAAGAGAATTCAAATAATTTGAAAAAATTTGACAAAGAATTCATGAAATAACATCACAATTATGATGAAATCAAAAATTGATTTATTTCAAAAGAAATAAATTTTTCTGATGGAATGTGCATATCTTCCTATCATAAAACAAAAAAATACAAAAAAAAAACATCTATTGGATGAGACAAATTAAAAAAATTTGAATCTTTCCAAAGAAAATACACTAAGTGCAAACATAATGAAATAAATATCAAGATTGATATTCCTTTGATTATTTTCACACTAGATGAATTTTTTTATTTTTTGATGATATTTGGATTCATCTCATTTGATAGCTCCATTTTTTGCTTCCCTGCTTGTTTTGTTTTATTTATAAATATATTTAAAGGGTGATGATAAATTCACAACCCCCCAGTTTTGTGGGAGTTTTTTAGGGCACTAGACAACCCATTTGATGCGTGGGGGAACATAAACAACTCCAAAGGTTTGTTCCAAAAACAAACATTTAGACCCATGTACAGGGATATACGGCCTGGGGGGGTTGCGTGTGTTTGGAACCGCCTTATGAATAAAGAAAAATAAACATTTTAAAATTTAAAAAAAATCCAAAAAAATGTTCCCAAAAAAAAATAAAAAGAAAAGGGGGAAAAAGGGGGGAAAAGGAAAAAGATAAATACAATAAATCCCTCAAATAAAATAAAATACAATGTGATTTTTGAATAAGATACAATGAAATACAAAAATCAATATTATCTTTGGAGACAGAGGCGGGGGCAGCATATCTCCTGGTTACACCCCCCCCCCATGTGAGGATGAGACTGGACCCAGGTGAGTCCTGGGTCCCACCTTGTAGGCGTGTGGAATTCTAAATGACTACATTTGAGCCGTTTACAACCCCAAACCACTCAAATGTAGTTTTGTGTGGTGGCACACAACTAAAAACCATTGTGTGGGGGATAGACGACTCAAATGGGTGGTGAATTTAACATTACCAATTTTCAAATTGCATGATAAATTTCATTTTTTATTCAAAAAAATACATTTTTAATTTTAGAATCCTCATTATCTTACTAAATGAATTATTTGTTAGAATATTTCAATATATTTTAATTTTAATCATGAAGTAGGTATATTTATTACTTTTACATGTCTTTTTATGTTTGGTATGGTTTAGTTACTATTGGAAGTAGGAGAGGCACAGTTTCAACCACCACACATAAATTAGTGATAATCATAGCTTGGACCAAACATAAACAGTTTTTTTATCAACACAGTGCCTCCACCCAGTTTTACTGTTTCCTCAGCCAAAAATTGCTTGTTTGATAATGAATATTAATTGTCACTCAATCAGAATAATCTTGTTGTCAGTTTTGCATCCTCTACTCTCCTCTATTCTACTGATTTTGATTTAAAAATCCTTTTTCTTTTTCTAACCTTTTCCCCCTCAGGTTGGCTTCTAAATACCTCTCATTTTTTTCATTAATTTCCTTTATGAGGCTTAACACTTTTTGGTCTTAAGGTGTGCTGTTAATTTAAAGCTTGCTTGTGTTTTCGTCACTATTCATTGTCACTCAATGAAACTTCTCTTTCTTTCAGGTTTGCTTCTGCTTGCATCTCATTCATTCCTTGCCTTACTGAGACTAAAAAAATTGGGTATTAAGGTTGGATTTCAATTGCATCTCATCTCCACAATTATTTTCCTTTCTACAAACCAACCCATTGCATATTAAGTTGTGCAATTGATTCAAAACTTGTTTCTTTTTTCATCAGTATTAATTGCCACTCAATAAGAATACTTTTGCTGTTGGGTTGGCTTCTAATTTTCTCTCATCTTTTCCATTACTTGCCTTTCTGACACTCAATCCATTGTTTATTAAGTTGCTTCTACCTTAATCTCATCTCATCCATTTCTCAACTTGCTGATACTCAACCCATTGGGTATTAAGAATTTTGAATCTTTATTTTATGAGCACAGAGATATTTCTGTAGCACCCACTATGAATCATGATCAAACAAATTTAAGAAAATATCCTTCCCCCTTTGAAATTTGTGAAAGTTCAAGATCAGAAAATAACTCCTTTCCAATGATCTTGGACAAGCCATTTCTGGCTTTCCTCCTGCAGAAAATCCATCTTCACTTAAGATGTATGTATCTAAAAAGGTGCAGACCACATTTATCCTTGGCTTCTACATGGATCAAAACACATATAGCCATTTTTCAACTGAATTCACATTTGAACATACCATGGTAATATGGAAGAAAATTTCCAATTACTGTGAGGCCAATAAAAATGATAAAAAATACAAGGTCTTCCAGGACTTCATGGTATTGGCATACAAAAACAAAAATATTGTTGGTTTTATTTCCAAAATCAACAACAACCTCAGCCCCATGAATTTTTTGGTCCTGATAATTGGACATTTCACTGGTGCTGTAATAAAAAAATCCTTGTTTGCAGAATTTTTTTCAGCCAACTCCCTTCAGAGCTCACCAATAACAAAGAGCTCCTTTAAAACAAACACCCTCTCAATCTAGAAAGGCCAATGTTAAATTTGCAACCCTGTGGTTGCGAAGGGGCACAAAAAACTGTTTGCAACCCATCTGAGTTGCAAATTGCCATTTGTGACCCATCTGAGGTTCAAAAAGTTATATTATTGTTAAATTCTTTTCTAACTTTCTATTCATTTCATTAACGTTTTAGATCTCTTCAACTGGTTATCCGCCTCATTGTTTGATTTTGTTTCTATTCTATGATTTTCACCTTAAAATGGTGCGTATTGGTTGTTTTCTCATGTTTCTATTTTTATTTTTGTTCATTACTAAAATCAACTCAGTGGCGCACGGCGGTACTCTTCAATTTCCTCTGAGAATACTTCATTATCAAGCAACTCTTGCACTCTATCCTATTATTCCTGATCAAGCGCTACCATCTAGACTTCATTGATTTTCTTAAAAACCAACCATATTTCATCTCAACTCTCAACCCATCAATATCAGCAACTACAGTCAATTCAATACATTCAGCAGCCAGCTTGACCAAAGTAAGAACAGCAAGTTCTCAACTCCTCACCAGATGGCTTACATGCTTTGTCTCACAGGTTTTTCAAGGCGCTTGAGTGCAACTAATTGATACATCAACTGCTGGCTTTGACTGACCCACTTCTGGCTCACTGTACATTGCCATCGTCTCATCCTGTCTCAGCCATCTGATCACTGACTCACTTCTTTATCAGATTGTCATATCTTACTTAGTTTCATTTCTATGATTCTTTAAACTTGACTTCTAAATCTATCCAGTCATAACTCTGTTGGTTATTTTTCTTTCTGACTCCTTTCATATTTGTTTCAAACACTCATCTTTCTATTACTCATTCTTCATGTTTGAAATGGATTATAGCTTGGTCTTGGTTTCCAACCATATTTCTCTCATGGTTAAAAGCCTATTGATCTATTATGGATCAACCGGGACCATCAAAAATGCCAGGACCAGGGGGGGGAACTCAATTACAAGTCTCTTGCTATCAAATCTCTAATCAAATCCACTCCACTGCTTGTGGAAGACAATTATAGTATGTGGAGAAAAAAAATTGAGAAACTCTTCAAGTTGTGAGGAATTTTCAACATAATGAAAAATCCTGAAGAGTCAATATGCTTGGAAGAGGAGGTCAATCAGGATTTCATAGCCCATATAATTGCTAAGCTGGATTCCATCACCTACAACAACATTATTGACAATGCAAACAAAGACAATGCTAAGCTCATCTGGATTTCAATGCAAAATCATTTTGCCTCCTCTCAGTTGGCCAACAGAGCAATGTTTTTTGATGGGTTCCTTCATTTAACTATGGACTCCAACATCAACGCATTTGTCACCTTGGTCAAAGTCTTTCTCAAGAAAATGACCAAAGTGGGTATACAACTCCCTATGGACATCATTGCATACCTGGTACTTTTCAAATTTCCAACCTCCATGCACAACATGAAATCTCAAATCATGAATACAAGAACAAAATTAAAATCAAAGTAGTTCTTAATCATCTCATTCAACACAAGAATGAGGTAATCACTCAAGATGAACGGGCTGAACCGGTCAAAGTAGCTTTCTATTGGGGACCAAGGTGGGAAAATGGTAAACATAACCCCTCTGTCACCTTGCATCTGGACAGTTCATGCTGGTTCAAATTTCCAGAACTCAAGCCAGATCATCTTCACAATTAAGGTAAGAAGACTAAACAGAAGCCTCCCAATGAATCCCATTTCTATTTGTTTTTATGCGGCATTAATACCAGCTCCAACATTCACCCCCAGTCAATTTATCCTAGACTCTGGCTTCTCTGTTCAAATGATTACAGACAAAGATCTCTTCAACAATATCAAGCTCAGCAACATCAATGATAAAATTCTGACCAAGAAGAAGGAAGTGGTCATTACCATAGAGGGAATTAGAGAGGCGGAATTGGCCACCAAGGACACCTATATAGCTCTTTTGGACGCCGCATGGGTACCAGAGTCAACCATCAACCTTATTTTGCTAGGAGCACTCATGACAAAGGGAGCTTCACTCTCAGTCAACTCTAAATGTCAGCCCAGCACCTTCAAGCTCTGTAAAGATCAACAAATCATATTTTTGGAGAAGATAAACAACAACTTATTTGTCATCAATATGATGGATGAAGCACAAGGCGCTTACTATTTGCAGGCCAATCTTATGACAATACATTGTTTGCTGGGACATGTGAGTCTCAGCAGGATGGAAAAATTTATGAAATATACCATTCCATCAGCTGAAAAGGATCAGCTGTGATAAAGCAAAAATCACCCACAAGCCATTTCCTCTTCAACAAACAATTGCCTCAAAATGCTTTGATAAAATACACTTAGATCTGATTGGCCCAATCAATCCCGTATTGAAAGGTGGATTCAGATTCATACTCAATATGATTGATTACTACTCAGGGCATATAGCTTGCTTCCCTCTTAAATAAAAAAGAAACACAGCCAACATTGTCATCTTTGTCATTGAAAATCAACACCAAAAGATCAACCACTATCCCAAACATGTTTGCTCCAACGGTGAGGGAGAGTTTTTGAACTCAAAACTTCATGCTTACTATTGAGCCCACCAGATCAATCAGATAGTTAGTGAAGCCTATCAATCACAAAAAAATGGTCAAGTTGAGCGGTGTGGAAGTCAGAAGAGGACTTCTCCTTTAATGGTTCCCAAGTTTGGAAGTTATTGATCCCTTGCGTCTGTAAACCCTTATTGCAACTTTTCACCCTCTGACTGAGAGATAGAGAATTGAGAGTAAAGATCCTTCCAAAACCTATGATGACCCAATGTGATCCTCCATGATCTGATCTGTTCCCCCTCCACCAAGGTTGAGGGTGCAGCTTAAGTAACCTCCCCCTCAACCCTAACCTAAGTACAATCAGAAACAAGAAAGAATAATGAAATACAAACCCTATGCACAGAACCCTAGCCCCAACCCTATCCTTCCCATCCCATAATCCACAACCCATACCCCATATCCATCTGTATTGCCGGCCTGCCATTACATCCACCCGCTTTTTCCTTCTCATGATGTGGCCCTTGCGCCGCGCCCAACTTGGAGCCTCCCGCGCATGTCCATATTTGCCCAATGCACCATTCCAGATATCCAAGATATATCCGGGCGATCCGCACCCAATCCATCCAATCCAATCTGATCTATCCCGCATCTCCAGATGCTGAGCCCAATTTGACTGCTGCTGAGCCCGCAGCACGACTTTCTGCAGCAAGGCTGCACCCATTGCTGAGCGCGCTACCCCTGCTGAGGCCCCCGCTACTGCTGAGCGCGCAGCGCACAGCCAATTCCAACTTGCATCTATAAAAGACCACCACATCCCCCCCAACTTGAGTTCTGTCCCCAGAGATTGACCACTATCTCACCTGCCCCCAACTATACCACAGTTGTCCCACCTTCCCCTCCGCACCCCTTCATCACACCAAAGAAAGAAAACACCTCATCCTCCACTCTTTGCCAGCCATGTCCTGCGTGTACTGCAGCCAGAACGGCCTTTTCTGCCATATCCTTCTGGGCCAGCGCTCCTGTGTCCCGTGCCAAGCTGGAAACCACCTCTGCTCCCTATTGGAGGGCATGCCACGCGACCACCCTCAAGGTTGCCCGCGCAAGAGGACCCAGCGCGACTGCTTTGTGATCTCAAGGAACAAGGAGATCTCAACCCACAAGTGGACCCTTCCCTGCTCACCTTGCAACCATTTTTGAAACACCGCCCAGAATCCTCCATTTCACAAGATTCACAACTTGGGCTCACCATTCCGCCAGGCTGGAACTCCAAGGCTCCAGGACTTTCCAGAATTTGTGGCCTTCCAGAACTCTGCCCATGAGTGGGCCGCGTGGGTACAAATACATGTACCAGCAATGGACCCAAGGATCCCAAACTGTTGGCAGCGCCTTCTCCACCACCACCAAGTCCAGCTCCTCCTCCACCACCACTGCGTCCCCCTACTCCACCAAGACCATCTCCTCCTCTGGTTTCATCTCCTCCGCGGTCATCACCATCACTGGAGCCCGGGCGCCCGCTGTCTCCCATGGTGATTGAGTTGTCACCAGAACCTGCGGCCGCTGAAAACCCTCCCGCTGCAACTCCCAAGATCCTGGAGATCCCTCTAGTTCCGGCACTTCCCTTGGCAAGTTTTGATGAAATGGTGAACAAAGCGGATGAACTACTCCGGCAATCTATAGCAGTTCCCTACACTCACACTGCCAATGTGAGACGCAAGGTCTTGGCGGCTTTCTGATCCCTAGCTGCGGCGTCTTGCGCGGATGCAGAGGAAGTGATGAGGACTTGGCTGACATAGGTGGATTGCCCCCCCTTTTCTTCCTTTCTTCCTCCCATCTTGTTTTCATCCCCGCGCCTATGCAAAGATAAGTACTTTTGCCGCGCCATCCTGAGCAGCCTTTGGGCTTTGTGAGAACCTTGAGAGATAATAGCCGCGCGCAGGATCTGCGCTCTGAGAGAAACCCGCAAGAGTGAGGAATTTGGGCCACTGAGAATATCTGGTGAGAGTGAGAGCATCCGTGCACAAGATCCGCGCTTTTGAGAGCAACCCACAAGAGTTAAAAGTATTTGCTCAAGGTACCTGGACCGCCCCAGAAAACTGCCACATAGTTCCCCGTACCCATCTACAGAACAGAGAGAGTACAAATAAAACTAGCGGCTTGCGCACAACCTTGAGAGAGAGAAAGAAAAAGAATCCGCCCAAACCCATTTGCACCTTCCATCTAAAAGATAACCAAGAAAACTTGAAAAGATTTTGTTTAAAAAAAACAAAGCACCAGCCTGTTGCCAAGACCGCACCTTCACTCTTTGACCCACATCCTTTCTGCGCCACGCACTTTCCTAGTTCCCTGAATCATCCATTGGAAATTGTCCATGCATTTGCTTCCGGAATGCGGAGCTTGTTCTCGCATCCATGGACCCAGATTTTTGCCTTACCCTTACCTAAAAGAAACCATCTCTAACCAGCAATAATTTCAAAAGCCAATCCAGAGAGAATAAAATAAGAAAACAACTATTCTGAGGTTTCTAGTTGTTCTGGCTGTGAACCGGCTAGAGCACCCCCTCACCAAATCAAATAATATCCCCTATTCATCCATTGTTCCCCCCCCAACTTGGCTTCTGTCCCCAGTGGTCTGAAGTTGTTTACCCCTCTGGACACAAAGCACACGCGCAGTATCATCCTTGGAAGAAGTATCCGCATTGTTTTCCCTGTTTCTATCCAACCCAGCCGTCTTTTCAAATGAATTTGAGCTCCGTGCAAAGAATTGTTTCACGTACAAAGCCACGCCCTTCCGTTTGAGCGGAGTTCCATCCAATTGCTCCAACTGGTAGCTATCTCTGTCAAAATTGGACTTCATGCGGAAAGGCCTGTTCCATCAATTAGCAAACAGCTTCCCCCATTGAGTTTCCAGTCTCTGGTTGCAAAGCAGAGCCAAGTCCCCCTTCCACAAAGGATCCTGGAGTTTATGCGCACAGCGCTGTGGTAAACCAAACCTGTCCTATAGCCATCAGACTCATTTTATCTTATTAATTATTATTCTTATACCAAATTAAAGTCAAAAATAATAATAAATAAATTCCAAACCCCTCATAAACTATACTCTAAAACTCAAACCAACCTGAAAACCCAAATCAATCACCAGATAAACCCCTTCAACCATATCAACACCTGTCACAAAAACAACCCAACACCTGGCACAGACTGGATTATGTCACATGGATTAATAAAAAGTCTTAATTAAATATATAATCAAAAGATTATGCTTAAAATAACCACACAACAAAACAACATACCCCATACCAGCAGGATTAAACCATATCAGTACCAATGTTAAACTACAACAAGTACTATGAAAGCAAGTTAAATGACTTTTCTGGAACTTTCACCCCCAGATACGCCCTCTGAAGCGTCCTCTCAAGCACTCTGATACTCATTTTGCCACCATTCCAACCATACATCACACATACATGCACCAACAGAAGTAGGGGCTCATGCAGCCAAGTATATCTGAATTCTCACCAACCAGCAATAACAACTCATTACTGATAACTTTTCTGGAACTTTCACAACGAGATAAGCCCTCCAAAGTGTCCTCTCAAGCACTCTGATGCTCAGTTTGCCACCATTCCAACCATAAATCACACATACATGCACCAACAGAATGAGGGGCTCATGCAGCCAAGTATATCTGAATTCTCACCAACCAGCAATAACAACTCAGTAGACATGACTTTTCTGGGACTTTTCCCACAAAATAAGCCTCTGAAGCTTCCTCTCAAGCACTCTGATACTAATTTTGCCACCATTCCAACCATACATCACACATACATGCACCAACAGAAGTAGGGGCTCATGCAGCCAAGTATATCTCAATTCTCACCAACCAGCAATAACAACTCAGTAAACATGAATTTTCTGGAACTTTCACCACCAGATACGCCCTCTGAAGCTTCCTCTCAAGCACTCTGATACTCACTTTGCCACCATTCCAACCATACATCACACATACATGCACCAACAGAAGTAGTGGCTCATGCAGCCAAGTATATCTCAATTCTCACCAACCAGCAATAACAACTCAGTGCACATGACTTTTCTGGACCTTTCAGCACCAGATAAGAGCTCTGAAGCGTTCTCTCAAGCACTCTGATACTCATTTTGTCACCATATTAAACTTAAAACACCTGCAAGCCACACTCTCAAATTACCCAAGGGGACATGCGGTAAAACAGCATACCTCATATCTCCACAACTAATTACATTGAAACAGCATGCAGGTAGTTCCTGCAACATTTTATACATGAAAATTGCTCAGAAGCTTTCTCAGAAGCACTCAGAACATGACTTTCTACCAGCAAACCCATGCAGGTCACACCATTCAAGCTACCAAAGAGGGCTTGCAGCTGCCACGCATGTTTCATGCTTTTCCCAACCAGAACAATTAACTCAAGCTTCAGGGAACTTCTGCATACATTTTTTATACAAGATAAAGCACTCAAAAGCTTCCATATCACACTATTCTTATCTCTTATCTCATATCTTAGCCTGAATATCAAAAATCAAACCAAAAAATACAGTTATCTCTCAGTCTGATTTACACGTTTTCTCACCAGAATGATTTGTGTCATGTAACTGTACCCTCCTGTGCTTCAAAAGTGCAGAGAGAGGCTCAGAATCGCACTCAGAGTAGCCCTGAGCATCCCCTGAGGAAGTATTTTTCCATTTAAGGAGGGCTCTTTTTCCCTATCCAAGTTTTCTAGCATGTCATCAGCCCCAGAGTATGGCCTCAGCCCCCACCCATGATGTATGACCCCTAAGATCTATGGCCTTTGCCTGATCAGTACCAGCTTTTTAGTGGACCAGAATCAATTTAAAAGGAATCAAACACGAAATTATTGTTGAAAATTTGACCAAACTCCTGGTGTCTTTGAAGAATGGTTCTTGAAAAAAGGCCTGTTATTCAGCACCTTTTTTTAAGAGGGAAAACCCCTTATTTTTGATTAGTAAATTCATAAAAGAGGAAGAGAACAACAGAACAACCAACCAACCTTTTTTCCGCCCAGCTCCCTGTGGGCAAGCCCATCTTTGGGTCCTCATACTGGTTAAACACCTTTTAGTCAACCCTTAAATCCTTTAATTGGAATTGGAAAAATATTCAGAAAAAGTCGAAAATTCTTGATTATTAATTGGTGGAACCTTGCCAATAATCCAATCCAACCTGGAGTAGTCTTGAAATTCCTAAAAATCTCTATTAATAATTAATCTAGGTCTGATAAGAGACCTATTTTAAGTCTCAAAGAAACCAGCCACTAATTAAAAAAAATTATTGTGCAGACTTATTTTAGTTCAGAAGGGCAGGCAATTCAAAACCACCTTAGCTTACCTCTATCTATTCAAGAGTAGTAGTAAACTAAATTCCCCTTCTAGTGACTGACAGCAAGCTATTTGATAAAAAATAATCCCATTATCACTTGGAGTCTCTACAATTGGTGTCTCAACAGTGGCCCATTTCCTTTGGAATGATTAATTATTACCTATAAAAGACAAGATTTTTGGAAAATTAGTTCCTCTAGTCTATTAGAAATTCAGGAAACTAAAGGGAGACATATTCACCAGATATTAGAGGACCTCAAGGACTAATGTAAAGGTTTTGAAGATAATAACCAAGTAGCACTTTCCTCAATAACCAGGATGGAGCAAGAACTGAAGGAAAAACCCAAACTATCCAGTGGACCCCAAGAAAGACCAGATGAACACCAGGAGAGAATTCAAAATCAGCAAGACATGGCATCAGAAATGAGAGAGAATCTTGCCAACATTTCCAAAGTTTTAAACCAAATCCTTGAAGAAAGAACAGCACAAGGCATCTCAGAAACTCCTTATACTCATCAAAGAACCAGATTTCAGACCTCCACCCAAAGATCACCATTTGAAAGAATGAAAACAAGGACCACTGAAGAATCAGAAGCCCCCTGCATGAGTCCAGGAATAAAAATATTTTCTCAACCTAGAGAGGAAAGAAGGGAAGCAATAAGGAGCCAGTACACTGAAAGATTCCCAGCCAGAGGACCAGCCCAGGATAATTCAATCATCAAAAATGATGAACAAAATTGAGTGTTATTAGATGGAAAAAAGGTAGATATTGAATTTGATGGAACAGAGGTGGAACATTTTATTAAAAGAATTGAGAAACTGGCTAGAATTCAGAAGGCAGGAGGAATAGATATAGCTCTGCAATTAACTTTTTTATTCCAAGAAAAAAAGATTAGAGAATCTATTGAGGATATGGAAGGACATGAATATGGAGATTGGGAACTTTTGAAGAAGGAGTTGAAGAGGAAATGGGGCACAGCTACCCCCCATAGAAGGTTTGATGAGGAATCCATACCTAGATTGCTCAGAATTACTCAAGATCAGGGAGGAATGAAGACCAAACAGGACTTCCAAAAGTTTATTGGTAATTATGAGGAGATGGTACTTTATTTCATGAGGATGGGGTATGAGAACACCAACTGGGAAAGTGGAGAGAACCTCTGGAAAGCCTTGTCCACTGATCTTAGGAGGGAGGTTAACAGAGAATTGGCCCATGCAGGTAGAATCAAGATTGAAAGGGATGGAAGATACCTTCCCCCTGACCTGGAAACCTTGAAGGAATTTGTGGAAATGACTTTGCCCTTATGGGATGTGGATGAAGAAGAATCATCTAGACCTATCATCATGAACCCAGTGGAAACCAAGAAAGAAGTCAAGTTTCAGCAAGCAGGAATGGATCAAATCTTCAAAATGAAAGAAGAAATCACCAAGCTCACCATGGCCTTAAATCAGAAGCAGGCACCACCACATCTTGAAAGGACCAACCAAGGAATGGCACCAAACTTCAGACCCCCAGTTACCAAAGCAGGACCCAGATGGCCAGTCAGATGCAACTACTGCAAGGATGATTACCATGCCCAGTTCACCTGTCCAGATCTCTCAGAGGACCTCAAGAACAGGAAAGTGTTCAAGCAAGGATCCAGTTTCTTCTTTCCAAATGGGGAACCAGTACCACTGAGTAGCCAGGCAACAGCCAGAGACCAAGTGAAGAGGTTTTCAGGAAACCAAAAGAGCCTTAAGTTTGAAGAACCCCAGAAGAAGGAGGAACCATCCAATGTTGAAGCATTCTTGGAGATTGAAAATTGGGAAGCTTGGAAACCACCAGAAGTCAATGTGAAGGAATCCCAGGTCCAATGGGGAATGAGGAAGTCCCAGAGATTGGCTGACAAGTCCCAAGGAAGCTCCAAACCAGTAAACCAAGACCACCCAGAGCCAGAGAATGAACCAGTCAAGGAGGTTGGATCCAGGAAGAGAAGAGTAAGTTATCCAGGAGCATGGGTTGAGGAGGATGGCCAGGACTCAGATGAAGAAGAAGACCCCCCAGAAGAACCTGTGAAAAAACCTGAAACTGAACCTGTGGAAGTGAACAAGAAAAGGTCAGAACCAGTATATACTGAAGGAGGAACCAAGATTGAAGAAAGCCTGAAGAAGAAAATATTAAAAAAAAGCTTTAACCTTACCTTGGAGGAGCTCCTTTCAGTTGCACCAAACTTCTTCCAGAATCTAAAAGATATAACCCTTGAAAAAACCTTGGACTTGAAGAAAGCCTCAAAATCATCAGCCAGAAAAAACAATAGGAGGATTAATTCATGTCAACACCATTTTGAAGACTATTCTGATGAAGAATACCCATGTTCCATTAGCAGCAATCTCACCTATGCTTTCCCATTGTGATTCATAGACATTTGGATAAAAGGAAAGAAGATAAAGGCCCTGGTGGATACTGGTGCTGAATTAAATGTCATACCTGAACATGTGGCAATCCAGGCAGGCTTGGTGTCCAGGGAATGATTCATGAGGGTTACAGGAATTGGAGGCCACTCAACTCCACTAATTGGTTTGGCTGAAAGAACAATGTTTGAGATAACTCCTGGGGAACCCAAATCTTCTCACTTCTTCATAGCCAAAGTATCAATGCATACAGTGCTGGGAAGACCCTTCTTGGTGGATCATAAAGTCAGGTTGGAATTATCCAAACATAAAGGAGAAGTCTTAAGCTATGAAATAGCAGAAGGGGAAAGGTTATGCATCCCAATCTGTTCACCAAATCAAGCAGGATGGCAGGTGACACCACCAAGAAGACCACTAGGGATGAATAACATCACAGCAAATCTTGAGGGCAAAGGATACCAGGAAGAAGACTGGACCAGTGGACAGGATATACCTGAAATGAACTTGGAAGGCTTACCAGATCCTTGGGAAAATAATATTCTTACCACATCAATCTATGCAGAAGAACCAATTGACAGGACTTGGAATGATCTCCTTGATAAAATGGAAGCTGAAGAGAACCATGAGAATTTCCAAAGATTATTCGGAGTATTCTGGACCAACCTTGAAGAGATGGAGGGAGAAAACTGGGAGGAGTTACCTGGTGCAGGCTTGGACAACTCTGAATTTATTTAATTACTCAACAACCAAGCCACTAATGCCTTTCTGATGGATAGTGATTGGCCATCCCATTATGGAAAAGTCTCTTGGGTCATCAGGTACAGTTTGTACTATGGTCAAGAATGAGCCAAGGATTGGATGAAATGTTTGGTTGTAATTTACCTGGTAATACCAGACCATATCAGGTGGTCAGGGTACCTGGAGGAGTAAGTCCTTCTTTCTACTTGATTCATTGATGAAGAAGTAAGCCTCCAGTTTCCTTTGGTGAGCTGAGGGAAAGGGTGGGCAGAACCACCACTGTAATATTCATCAAAAACCATCAATATCACAAAATAAAAGAAAAAAATCCCATAAAAAATCCTATAAAAAATAAAAAAAGGGGTATCAGTGATATTTTTGGGACCTCCAACAGAACAAAACAAAAAAAATGAATGCTCACCATACTAGCAACACCAGAATTTCCCCTATCATCAATCACAAGAAAACTGTAATAATCCTGAAAATAAATGCAAAAAAAATCCAAAAAAAAACTACATGCAGCAAAATCATAAAAAAAAAAATTTACAACCCAAAGCAAGAAAATATATACTTGCCAGTTTTTTTTCTTCAAAAATATATATATATATATACTTATCCTGCCGACATCAAGGGCAAGATTCAACTTTTTTCATTCTCACAACCTTCAGCCAAAACAATATATATATATATATATATATATATATATATATTTAAAAAAAAAAACAGAAACAAAAAAATAACCGGCCGTTCAAACTTGCAAGCAATTGTTGGGAGGGAACGGCAATGATGCTTTCAACGGCAATCATGGTCGCCACAGCAAAAGCAAGTGCAACTGTAATCGCCAGTCAACAAAAAAAATTCAAAAAAAGCAGCAAGGCCACTTGCAAACAAAAAGCCATTTGCGGAAAGAACAAAGAAGGACGGAAACAAAACCCATCACATTTGAAGATGGCGGTGAAAAAAAAAAAAAAAAAAAAAAACGACGCAGAAAAGAGACCTTTTAAACAGTACGAGGAGATGAATGGGCTAGGGGGGATGGATCAGGAGCCAAGAGAGCCCTCCAGTTTTTTTTACCTTGAACAGCAGTCCCAGGTAAGGGCACCTATCTATAATCGGATTGGATTGCGCCAATGGTCCCAACCATTAATATCAGCTAAATCATGACCTTCCACCTCCAGCCAAAAACCCTTATCACCATTGCAATTGCAAGCTTGATCAAGACAGCGATTTTAGCCCACTCCTTCCCGCAACTTGCAACCACAGCTTATGCAAATCGCCGCCACTGAGTGATATATAAAAAAATGCTAATTCAAAAAAAGAGAAAAAAAAACAGAGAAGCAAGCCAAAGGCCCCTCTGGCGCCAATGGTCGTGACCACTAACAACAGCTGCCCCCACTCCTTCCTGCGACAGGCAATCGCAATCGCGACTTTTTGCGAGATTGCGGCCATCAAATTATATGAACATCAAAAAAAAGAACAAGACAATAAAAAAAAAGGGACAAACAAGAAGAAAACCAAAAAAAAAAACTGGAGCCCTTATTGCCCCCGACAACGCCACCCACTCCTTCCCAAAACCCCGGAGGGAGCAATTGCGCCTTTGGCGCGATTTGCCAAAGGGAGACCAGCAACATCACTTTGGTCCTCTGCATGACCCTAAACTGCAGGAAGGTCCTCAGCATGGCTTTAACCTGCAAGATGGTCCTCTGTTTGAACTTGAACTGTTGGAACAAGAAACTTCCCTGGAACATCTGCATCAACCATCTCACATGACCACAAACCCACCTACTCATCAGTACAGATGCATGCATCATGCAAGAAGGAAAGCTAGTTTCTGCTCCTAAGCAAGATCTGAAACTGCAAACAATCTATGTTCTGAGAAAAACAACACTCAGACCTTTGCATGACTATTCAACCATAATCATGCGGGCTAATTCACAAATCAAAATAAAATCAACTCAGGAAACTTTAAAATAATAATACCTGAAAATACTCAAATAAAATTACCCATATCCATACCCATGACCAAAAACACACACAAAAAAAAAATGACAGGCATCAAAAATCAAAAAACAAAACAAGGAACTAAACTCTGAAGATCAGGATATTTTATTAAAAGCTTCTGGAAATGACCTTGAACAGTTTATTATTTTTAATTCAATACTCGGGCCAAGGAATCAAGGTCCTTGGTAAGACCTTAAACTTCCTAAGCTAAACTAACTAAAATATACAAAAAAAATATATAAAATAAAAGAAGTTTCCCTTTACTAACGATTTAATGCTCAGTATGCAAGTCTTGGGACCAAGGAATCAAGAAATACTTCAAGGAAAGAAAGGTCTGAAGAAATCAACAATGGTTTAAATCCAAATTGGATCCAAATCAGGACTTTAGAAGTATCAAGGTATCAATGAAAGATAGAATAATTATTCTTTGGCCAGAAAATCAAGAATGAAGACATTATAGTAGGCATATGAGGAAAATTTATCTATCAAGTTTTAATAGATGAAAACAGGGTAAATATACAGTAATGGATGAAGAAATTAAAAGCAGAAGTCTGTCTTTATCCAGGAAGGACCTTAAAAAGAATATGGAGAAGGAAAAGAAGACAAAGAAAAAGAGGAAATATAATCTGTACTTACCCAGCCAGACCCATAAACAAAAATGGGGTAGGGAAGATCAAGACAGAAAACCTGAAAAAAACAATTTAAGAGAATCAATAACCCATACACAAGATATATAAAGAGACCTGTCTTTTCCCACATGAAACCAACTATAATTCAACAATCTAGGAGGAAGAAAGAAGATTAATTAGAAGTTTTGAATTGCTAAAAGGATTACAACAAGATGAATGAAGAAGAGATAACTTAGAGATAAACCATCAAGATTTTGACAGGGACAACTGTAGCACATAGGACCTTTTTGGATTTTTTGATCCCATTACTTTGACTATATCTGAACAATTAATGAACTAGGAAAGAATAATGATAAAAAATGAAAATTATTAAGCCAAACATTAAAAGGAGGAAGAAGGAGGAGGAGTCTGATGTCTATATGTGGAAATGCTGTGGACAGCATTAAGTCTGGAGGAGGATGTGGTAAACCAAACCTGTCCTATAGCCATCAGACTCATTTTATCTTATTAATTATTATTCTTATACCGAATTAAAGTCAAAAATAATAATAAATAAATTCCAAACCCCTCATAAACTATACTCTAAAACTCAAACCAACCTGAAAACCCAAATCAATCACCAGATAAACCCCTTCAACCATATCAACACCTGTCACAAAAACAACCCAACACCTGGCACATACTGGATTATGTCACATGGATTAATAAAAAGTCTTAATTGAATATATAATCAAAAGATTATGCTTAAAATAATCACACAACAAAACAACATACCCCATACCAGCAAGACTTAAACCATATCAGTACCAATGTTACACTACAATCAGTACTATGAAAGCAAGTTAAATGACTTTTCTGGAACTTTCAGCACCAGATAAGCCCTCTGAAGCGTCCTCTCAAGCACTCTGATACTCAGTTTTCCACCATTCCAACCATACATCACACATACATGCACTAACAGAAGTAGGGGCTCATGCAGCCAAGTATATCTGAATTCTCACCAACCAGCAATAACAACTCATTACAGATGACTTTTCTGGAAATTTCACCACCAAATATACCCTCTGAAGCGTCCTCTCAAGCACTCTGATACTCAGTTTTCCACCATTCCAGCCATACATCACACATACATGCACCAATACAAGTAACGGCTCATGCAGCCAAGTATATCTGAATTCTCACCAACCAGCAATAACAACTCAGTTCACATGACTTTTCTGGACCTTTCACCACCAGATAAGATCTCTGAAGCGTCCTCACAAGCACTCTGATATTCATTTTGTCACCATATTAAACTTACAACACCTGCAAGCCACACTCTCAAGTTACCCAAGGGGACATGCGGTAAAAAAACATACCTCATATCTCCACAACTAATTACATTGAAAAAGCATGCGGGTAGTTCCTGCAACATTTCATGCATGATAAGGGCTCAAAAGCGTCCTAAGAAACACTGAGAACATGACTTTCCACCACCAAACCCATGCAGGTCACACCATTCAAGCTACCAAAGAGGGCTTGCAGCTGCCACGCATGTTTCATGCTTTTCCCAACCAGCAAAATTAACTCAAGCTGCAGGGAACTTCTGCATACATTTTTTATACAAGCTAAAGAAATCAGAAGCGTCCATATCAAAACATTCTTATCTCTTATCTCATATCATAGCCTGAATATCAAAAATTAAACTAAAAAATACAGTTATCTCTCAGTCTGATTTACACGTTTTCTCACCAGAATGATTTGTCTCATGTAACTGTACCCTCCTGTGCTTCAACAGTGCAGAGAGAGGCTCAGAACCGCACTCAGAGTAGCCCTGAGCATCCCCTGAGGAAGTATTTGTCCATTTAAGGGGGGCTCGTTTGCCCTATCCAAGTTGTCTAGCATTTCATCAGCCCCAGAGTATGGCCTCAGCCACCACCCATGATGTATGACCCCTAAGATCTATGGCCTTTGCCTGATCAGTACCAGCTTTTTAGTGGACCAGAATCAATTGAAAAGGAATCAAACACGAAATTATTGTTGAAAATTTGACCAAACTCCTGGTGTCTTTGAAGAAGGGTTCTTGAAAAAAGGCCTGTTATTCAGCACCTATTTTTAAGAGGGAAAACCCCTTATTTTTGATTAGTAAATTCATAAAAGAGGAAGAGCACAACAGAACAACCAACCAACCTTTTTTTCCGCCCAGCTCCCTGTGGGAAAGCCCATCTTTGGGTCCTCATACTGGTTAAACACCTTTTAGTCAACCCTTAAATCCTTTAATTGGAATTGGAAAAATAGTCAGAAAAAGTCGAAAATTCTTGATTATTAATTGGTGGAACCTTGCCAACAATCCAATCCAACCTGGAGTAGTCTTGCAATTCCTAAAAACCTCTATTAATAATGAATCTAGTTCTTATAAGAGACTTATTTTAAGTCTCAAAGAAACCAGCCACTAATTAAAAAAAATTATTGTGCAGACTTATTTTAGTTCAGAAGGGCAGGCAATTCAAAACCACCTTAGCTTACCTCTATCTGTTCAAGGGTAGTAGTAAACTAAATTCTTCTTCTAGTGACTGCAAGCCAGCTATTTGCTAAAACATAATCCCATTATCCCTTGGAGTCTCTACAGCACTTGTCCCAGTAGCTGATGGACTTTCTGCGGTTGCCTTCAGTCTTCCAGCCGCTTTCTCCAACATCACGTCCCGTTGTAGGAGTTTCTTGGCGCGGTCCTTGACTAGATATGTGGCCATCTTAACCTTCCACCATTCAATATCCAGAAAAGTTTCCAGCTCAATGTCAATTGGCAGCACATGTTGCTGCACAAATAGCAGCTTGTACGGCAAATAACCGGTTGATCTGTTCACCAAAATTGGATTCACAAAGAGAACTACCGGAAGGGTTTCCTTCCACTTCTGGACATCCTTGCTGCACATCTTCACCATTGTGTCCTTGATTAGCTTGTGACTGTGCTCAATCATCCCCAGGCCTTCAAGATAGTACTCTGTCACTTTCCCAAACTTTTCTCCGCAAATCTGCACCAACTTGGCTAACCATCCCTGGAGCTCCGCACCCCCATCAAATGTTGTTAAAATGCGGATGCACTCAGGTAATGTGCATAGGAGTGTGTAATCCAAATGGGATACAAAAATGGGCCTTCACGGCCCATTGGACATCACGTGGGCCACGTGGGCCTATGTAAGTTTTATTGGTTTTGGGCATTTGGGCGCCAAAACACGTTTTTATGGTCTTTTGGGACACGGGCCCTCACGGGCCCGCCAGGGTGGATAGGCCACCCAAGCCAGATGGGCTTATTTGGGCATAAAAGGCTCAGGCTTTATTATGGACATACTTGGCCAGATGGTTTGGCCCGCCAAAGTATGTAATTCTCACAATTTGGGATTGGGGCAGCCCATTGGGGCCGCCTGTGTTCCTTGGTACGGCCCACGCGGGGCCTGACGGCCCTTGCGGGGCTTTCGCGCGGCCGAGGGATCCTGCGCGGGCCCGGCTGGTGGCGCTCGGCAACCAGTGCCACGGAGCCAGGGCTTGTGGCCCCAGCTCGCTCCCCCTCCCCTCGCTTGCCATTGCAAGGGGGATGGGGGCGAGCTGGCTGGGTTGAACCAGCCAGCAACCAACCGCAACAGTGTGGTTGGTCAGGGCAGGGGGGACCTGACCACCCCCTTTCCCAAGGAGGTGGAGGCGCCGGTCACAAGCTTAGCAACCGGCAGGTGGGGGGGAATTCATCACCCCTCCACCATCAAACTGGTGAAGCAACCAAGAGGGGCGCTCTCCCCCCCCCTTTACCAAGGGGGAGGAGGGATGGGCCTGGGGGGACCTGATCACCTCCCAGGCCAACTTACTTGACAAAGCCCTGGGGGTATTGACCCCCAGGGCCCCTGGTGAGGGGATTTGACCGCCCCCACCAGGGATTTGAGAGAAAGAGGGGTGGAAAGCATGTCCGCTGGTCACACCCCCCCATGTGAGTCTGAGACCGGACCCAGGTGTGCCCTGGGTCCCACCTGGCCCATTTGAGGGGCCAGGGGCTGGTTGCATGAGGCAACAATCCCGTAAACAAGGCAATGAGGTCATCATGGCTGGTTGTAAGGGACAACCAGCCAAGTGGATTGAACAGTTAATGGACTGGCTCAGCCACATTGAGGTGGAAACACCAGAAATAACCAGAATAGGCTGGTTGTAAGGGTACAGGGACTGATGCCATGTGGGCTGATGTAGTCCAAACCAAGTAACAAGGCCAGTAGAGCCTGTAGAGCTCTTTTAGGGCGGAAAATTTGCCTTTTGGCTTGTTGTATCATGGGCTCACAAGAGGCCAATCTTTTGTACTTAAGGAGCTCTTCTCCCTGCTGTTTTCCATCCATTCATTCATCATTCCAATCAAATTCATCCAAGATATTGCCCAATTGTGAGAGCCACATTAGCCAATATTGACACCCAGTGTCCATCATTTCTTTTGCTTTAAATACTGCTCATTTTCCTAAGCTAATTGCTGGCAATAATTCTAACAACTGTTACCAGTCAAAGTGATGCGTAACATGCAAACCAATCTTCCTCCAGAAACTGACCAACTTTTTCCGCCAAAAGCTTCACCAGAGGCGGCGCTTCCACCCATCCCAAAAGATTGTCCCTTGCAACAAGGAGGTAAGCAAAATTACCTTCCTTGATGTGCACAACATTCAGAGAAACCCACCCAAACAAGGCGTCCTGTCCAGTGGGGATACCTACTTTGCAAGGTAACGTTGCGCTCTGCTTGTGACATGCTTCACACAAACGTACCCACTCCCCCACCGCGCGTACCACACCCAACCAAAAGAACCTTGCCCTCACCCACTTCTGCAATGACCAAGATTGTCATGCAGAATTCCTAGAATTACCTCCTAATCCTCCCTTGAAGTGCTGACCGTGAGTGGTACCGGCGCGCTCCGCCACCACAGCTGTCCTTCCTGCAGGTAGAAATTTCTCACCTGCTGCAAAATCCAGAAAACAATCTTGGCTGGCGTTTCATCCGGGAACCAAACATCCCGCAAATACAAACTGAGGACTGCGTACCTTCCGGACTGCTGGAGCAGAAGTGGCACACCTACTTCCACAGCCCCTACCTTAACCGCCGGGACCTCCACATCCAGTAGTTCTGCGCCTTTTTATGGGTCATTGCGTGGGTACCAAGACAGCACATCAGGAATTGTAAAGGCCTTCCCCAGAACATGTACCACTGTGAAAGAGAAAAACTAAAGAAACGCAACCCACCTAGTCATAGGTGCATTTGGCAGCATTGGCAAATTGCTCATTGGTGCCAGCGCCTCCGCATCCACCAGAAGCATGAAGTGAATCCCCCATAGCAAATGCTGAAACATCTGCACAATCTTAGTGACCCCAAAAAGCTCCAACTTTGGCTGCAAATACTGGCTCTCTGTTGGCGTAAACGTAACAGACTTGTAAAGAACCAGACAATATTTCCCCTCATCCTCCTGTGTCAGCATTGCCCCTGCGCCAAGCTTGCTCAAATCTGCGGCCAACTGAATTCCTCTGGCGTCATAATACAATTCCTGCAGTTCAATATCACGCCCAACAATCTCCTTGAGTTTGTCAAAGGAAACATCACAGTTTGAACCCCAGTTCCATTCCGCGCCCTTACGCATCAATTCCCGCAACAGACTAGCAACCTCCACAAACCACTTGATGAACATCCCTACATAGCTACACAATCCCAAGAACTGGAGAATGTGCAATACAGTCTTTGGCATTGGCCACTCAAGGAATTTTTTGCGTTTCTTTTCCGCAATCCACCTTCCGGCGGAAGCCACAACATGTCCCAAAACCTCCAGCGTGGGTATGCAGACCGCTAACTTTTTCCTTGACACTGTAAGCCCTGCTTCCTCAATCTGGAACAAGATCTTCTCCAGCGTTTGCGCATAATCCCAGAAAAATTGGCCAATTTCTGGAGCATCTATAAGTGTTTCCCTTCTGTAATCCATCTTTGTGCTTTTGATTCCCGCGTCTTCAATGAAAATCTGCACCCCCTCCATAAGATTGTCCTTCAGAATCCAGGTCATCTGCGCTTGGTAAACCGCAACAGAGTTAGTTGAACCTTGCGGCAGCCGCATCAATTGCATCCTGCCCAATCCGTTTTTGAAGGCAGTCATTGGACTCAAACTCCAATTGAGTTTTCACTGATTTTATCCGCCCATCACATCCACCAGCCCGTAGGACGCGCGCCCTGCCATAGATTCCAGAAACTCATCCAGGCGCGGAGGTCATCCTGCTTCTTGGATTTTAAACAAATTGAGCGGCTGGAGATCATGAACAATCTGTAATGACTTCCCATCCTGATTAACCACTGCAAAGATTGGACTCAAGTAACTTGATGTTGATTGCTTTTAAAGGCCTGTCTCCACACGCTTGGGCACCAGCTCCAAGAAGGGCCCACAAACCACCCGCAGAATCAGAATTGGCTTTATCTGCCAAGGTTCATGCGGAACCTTCAGAATTGCATAAGGGTCTCATATCTTGCTCTTTAACAGTCCCTGCTCTTCAGGTACAAATTCAAGCGCTCTTTCCCAGAGGAAAAGTACCAACGTCAGTGAATCCTGTTCCTTGGAGCTTAACCAGCCCGGAGGTCCAAAGTTAAGGGCTGAAACCTGCTCATCCATAATCCGCTCTGGTTGTGTTACCCATCCTGAAACCTTCAGCGGAGATTTCCAAGGGTCCCACAACCAAGGGACTGGTTGGAGTGGTCTGTTCAAGTCCTGCATCATTGCTTTGTTCTGGGGACAGACCTTTTGCTCAACCAGCTTATACTTCCCAACATTGCACTGCACCATCTGCACGCATCCGTTACCATAGGTCCTAGTCAAAACCAAACCGCAGCTCTTGCCTTTGCTCACAAGCATGGCACAATTATAGTGTTTTTTCAAAATACCTCTCCGAAATGCACACTGAGGAAAGGGACTTACTTCCAGCACTCGCGCGTCCCGCGCTTCCTCCCTACTTCCCACATTCTCCTCACTGGTTTACCTCCCGGCAAAGCCGGAGCTTGCTCCGTGTGGTAACCTTGGCCAACTAGTTGAAATCCGCCTCTGGACCATCTTTGCAAACCAACTCCACGCTGCAGTCCTCCTCCTCCTCTCCCGCCAAATTCTGCATCCACTTCCCCAACTCTTGTTGCAGATTGTGGTTTTTAATTTCCCACCAGACAAATCTTCCACCGTCAACGCTTCTGTCCCCACCTCTGGATCAAATGTCATTTGCGCTTGGAAACCAAACATGAATTGCTGTCCTAAAACAGCCTCCTGGCAATCAACCAATAGAAAAGAAAGTGATTTACAGACCCTTGCAACCTCAACCTCTTCCTCCTCCACAACCCCATCCATGCAACACGTTCCCCCATTAAGCGCGCAAAGCCCTATTGCGCATTTCTGCCAAACAAACCCCATTTCATCAACTTCCTAGACGGAAGAGGGTTCACCATGGAACCTCTATCCACCAGCGCCCATAACTTCCTTCCAGAAATCTTCATTGGAACGTAAGCCAGCAGAGTTGAAACAGATTTCATCCCTGCTAGGTCACGCTCAGTGTCATCCCAAGCCAAGTTCACCCGCTGCACCGTTGGAGGGATACTATTGTGTCTGCGATCCTTCAGCCCCTGAACCATCTCATCCACTACCACCAGAAACATCACAGCCAACTCCTTCAAGGTGAAGGGAATAGTCATTTCATTTCCCATCACCCTGCGCACGGTTTCCACCGCCTTCTTCTTCCCCGCCAAATTCACTGGCTGTCCATCCTTTTTGGGAATACGCACAATTGTCTTAGGAGCTGCCGGCGGTACCCATTCCTTGGCATCCACATCCATCCTTTCCATTGCCGCCAACTCCTCCATTGCTAATACCCTCAATTCCGCTTCCACACGCGGTGGTTGCCATACCCCGGGACCAGTGACAATCCCCAGAAAAGCTCAAGCAGTTGCCCCCAAATCCTGTCCTTGTGGGCGCACTTGTTCCATTGCGGTCAGATTCCCAGGCTCTGTGGAGATCCTCTTGCCCATTGGAAACAATAATCCAATTCCTACCGATCAAACCAATCCTTCCTTGAGGTCCTTTGTCATGTTATCACACCCCAAAAGCCAATGCCTGCTGTCCCTGCAATAATTGCATAACTGCAAGGCGGGGGGGTTTGATGGCAGAGGTGGTCCCCCAATGTGAGGAGGTGGATTGGGGGGCCCCAACAACATTCAACTTAGGAAGATCCATAAATCCTTCATCAATTCCGTCATCTTGCAAACCTCTGGTCTTGTTGTTGGTGGTGTTGCTGGAGCAGGTTCTGTTTTTGAGGGGCCCGCAACCGTAGCTTGCGTTGGTGCTGCCGGAGTGTGGGAAGCGGACTTCTTTGGCCCTGTCAGGAACAGCCTTGCCGTGTCCTCCATCAGTTCCTCCAAGTCCAACTTGCTTTCCACCGCTAGACAAATGACAAGGATTTCCAGAAGAAGCACAATACTACCATCCAACAACCTATTTACCAAGTTGTTGTTGTACAAGTGCCACTGCACCCGCCCATGGAGTTGGGGACCAAGTCCTCCCAAAAATGCCCTCTTCATTGCGCCTGTCTGTCCTAATATCACCTTGTTCTTTTCCAGGTAGCAATAGATCCA
This sequence comes from Puccinia polysora, assembly GCA_025617555.3. NCBI lineage: Eukaryota > Fungi > Basidiomycota > Pucciniomycetes > Pucciniales > Pucciniaceae > Puccinia > Puccinia polysora. The sequence goes on from CM062636.1 coordinate 11,965,504, forward strand.
ATCAAACATTTCTAGGTAGTCCCCCAGTTGCGCCTGCCTCCAAACTCTGCCATTTGCGCTTGCTTCCACCGCAGCTTGCTCAAAGTTGCTTTCCCAAAACCAAGGTTTGCGCCTTCCCCACCGTTCAAAGATTTCCGCCTTCATTTGCAGCAAATTGAGTCCCTCATACCCTTCCATCTCCTCCACATCTCAAAGGTTCTCTTTGTCCGTGATGAAGAGGACAACAAGCCAAGCCTTTTCCAAACCCATTGCACCTTCCGCATTGGAAATTTCTTTGTATTGCACAAGGAATTGCTCAATGTCCTCAGTGTTGAACCGGATATGAGGATAGTCCCAGGGCCTGATGCAAACTGGCTTGTGGTTGGAGCCATCATTGGAACAAGGGAAACTGTATCCCGCCTCTGATGATTGTTTCTTCCAAGAAGCTGGAGGAGGAGGAGGAGGAAGTGGAGTGGGGGTAACATTAGATGACCCCGCAACGGTCAATTGGTTGTACTGCGACATTGTGCTTTTTAGTTTCAAGAGACAAGGAACAAAAGATTAGTTCCTAGCCATACCTCCAGATGTGGAATTCAGAAGAGGAATTCTCCTTTAATGGTTCCCAAGTTTGGAATTTATTGATTCCTTGCGTCTGTAAACCCTTATTGCAACTTTTCACCCTTTGACTGAGAGATAGAGAATTGAGAGTAAAGATCCTTCCAAAACCTATGATGACCCCATGTGATCCTCCCTGATCTGATCTTTCCCCCCTCCAACCGTGTTGAGGGTGTGGCTTAAGTAACCTCCCTCTCAACCCTAACCTAACTACAACCAGAAACAAGCAAGAATAATGAAATACAAACCCTACGCACAGAACCCTAGCCCCAAACCTATCCTTCCCATCACATAATCCACAACCCATACCCCATATCCATCTGTATTGCCTGCCTGAAATTACGTCCATCCATTTTGTCCTTCTCATGACGCAGCCCTTGCGCCGCGCTCAACATGGAGCCCTCTGCCCATGTCCTTAACCGCCCAACGCACCATTCCAGATATCTGAGATATATCCCTGCAATCCGCACCCATTCCGTTCTATCCAATCCAATCCAATCCATCCCGCGTCTCCAGATGCTGAGCCCTATTTGACTGCTGCTGAGCCCGCAGCGCAACTTGCTGGGGAAAAGATGCACCCATTTCTGAGAACCCCCTCTATTTTTGAACGCGCAGCGCGCAGCCAATTCTGAATTGCTTCTATAAAACACCACCACAGCGGGCGAATTAAACTGTCATCATAGCTGTCAGAGCTACTATCTCCAATTCAGGACTTCCAAAATCCTGCTGGCAAAAAGTTGTAAAAGTTTGCTGTCTTATTCTCAATTAAATTCCAAAACACAAATTCAAAGATTCACCATGGGTTAAAATGCACAGTAAGAAGATGCCTAATGACTACATCAAACCCATAGGGTCCTCTCTCATCTAAAAACTGAATCAAACCAAAATCAGATCCAAACTGGACAAAAAAGGAGTTTCTGGAATCTTGGTTTGATTTAGTCCAAATCTTCTATTGTAAAAAATAATCAATGCCGCTTGGAAGATAATTGACTCCAAACACATTTTTTTCAACAATGAAGATCCAATTCAAATATCATCCAAAGAAGAAATTTAAAAAATGCCAAAACTTTCTGCCACAGTCTCCACCAAAACACTTCCCATTCAATCAAACGTTGAAATCAAGGAGGAGCCTCTGACTGAAGTTTCTGAAGCAAATAGTGAAACTAGCTTCAATGCAGAATCTTTGGTAGAAAGAAATATTTGGAAGACATTATGAAATTGAGAAAAAATCTCCAAACCCAATTCATTTTGATTATTGTCCTCAAAATGTTCAGTATTCAGTTCACGTACCTGCCACACCAGAGCCACCAGTCATCCTTTCTTCTGTTCTCATGTCATGTGTTCTTTCTGTTTTTCCTGTCTCATGTCTTCTTGTTGCATAAATAGATGTCACTTGTTGTAGTGTCAGTTCAAGTTGTCTTCCGCCTGTCACTCAGCAGTCCCGTACTCCCTTGCCGGGAGCCTCTTCTTCTGTGACTGTCCAGTCTAGTCTTGCTTGTCCTCATCTTCTCTGCTTCCATCCCCCTACGCTTGAACCTATCATCATCAACAGACCAGAACGGTACTTGACTTTGAACTTGCAAACTGACCATCCTTAATCATCAACAGTAGGGTAGGCTCAATGACAGACTCAGTCTTCAACTCAAAATCAGGACACGATTAACTGATCTTCTCTCACGCCTTGCGTTCTCATTTGTGGATTTGTTGGATAGTCAGAACGCGCTTAACTCTCTACATAGTCCGTGCAAGGGCCATAACCCTGCCTGTAGAGACATTGCTTATGTTTGTTTCCTTTTTATTTCTGCCAAAGAATTGTCTTAAGCTGCTGTCTTACCTTACTCTTTTTTTGTGAAATGAATCAGCCTGGTTCAGGTTTACCAATTCAGTTCAACCTTTTTCACGGTTAAAAGCCAAAAATGGATCACCCAAGCTCAATCAACTTGGCAAGAAAATCTGAATCACCTGTACCAGGATTCAATGGCAACTTGAAAGCGCTGGCGCTGAAATCCCTGATGGAATCCACCCCCTTTCTGACGGAAAAGAACTACTCAATATGGAGGAAGAAAATGGAGAGACTGATCAAGATGAGAGGGATCTTGGATCTAGTCAACTCTTCAGACCCTCTTGTGGACATTCCTGACAATGACAAGATGGCCGGATACCTGATGTCTAAATTTGATCCCAGAACCCATACCAACATTATCACTCCGGAGAACAAGGATTCAACCTGACTGATCTGGCTTGCCGCTAAGAATCATTTTGCTTCAAGCCAGGCTGCCAATTGTGCTAGAATTTTCTTCAATTTCCTCTACCTGGGATTTGATCAGAATGACATAGACGGCTTTGTCACTTCTGTCAAGGCACATCCTGGGAGACTGGAAGAAGTAGGCATTATCCTACCTGACAACATCCTCAGTTACTTGATCCTTTTCAAACTACCTGATTCTCTCAAGACCATGCAATCTCAGATCATGCACTCTGGTGTGGATTTATCAGTCAAATTTTTTCTTAATCACTTGGTCCAACACCAGAATGAAGTTCATTCAAAGTCAACTGAGACTTGAAAAACCAACTCTGCTCTGTTTCACTCCAAAAGATCAAAACGCAATGATTCCCCTTGATGTGAGAATGGAAAGCACAACCCGGCTGTGAAATCTCATCCTTTGTCCTCCTGCTGGGTTGAATTCCCAGAGCTTTGTCCAGATCCACCCACCAACAAAGGCAAACAGGGTTCAAAGAAGAAGGCACAGGCCAAGTCCCATTTCCACAACTATTCCTTCTTCTGTGCCTCTAATCATCTCTCAAATGTTCACTCAGAAAGATTCATCTTGGAAAGTGGATGTTCCATCCATATGTTTTGAGATCAAAACTTGTTCCTGTTGCTCACTGAAAAACCCAGGGACAAACACATCAGAACTGGAAAGAAGGGAGAAGGAATAGCTATTCTAGGCCTAGGCACCGCTACTCTCTTAAGTGGAGGAAAAATCATCCATCTTGAAAATGCAGCGTGGGTGCCCAATGCAACCATCAATTTGGTGTCCCTTGGTGCCCTCCTGCTAAAAGGGTTCTTGCTCAGAGTCAACTCCAGGACCAATCCTCCTTCCTTCACTCTTTGTCAATCCAAAGGCTTCGTCATGACTGGCAATGTTGAAAACAACCTTCCTATGATTCAAATCAACAAGTCATCTCCTTCTTTGATCTCAGAGAATTCAGTTGCCAAAAAGGATGACTCCTGCTATCTGTCTCTAGCCGGACTCCAGGAACTCCGTCTCAAACTTGGTCATGCTGGTGCTGAACAAATGGAGAAGCATCTTGGGTTCACAATTGACAGGGAAGTTACTGATCAGTTTGAATGTGTTTCATGTAAGAAGAGCAAAATCAATAAAACACCCTTCAACCAGGATCAACTACAGCTGCTAGAGTGTTTGATAGACTCCACCTTGACCTGATGGGTACTCTCAATCCCACCAGTAAAGGGGGGATGATATTCTTGCTCACTGTTGTGGACAACAAATCCGGATATCTGTCAGCCTTTCCCCTTCCATCCAAGGATGCTGCTGCCAAAAACATTAAATTTATAATTGAAAACGAAGCAAAGAAGAAACAAAGATATCCAATTGAGATCATCTCCGACAGGGGAGGTGAGTTTGTAAATGAATCTCTCAGAACCTTCCTCAAGTCAAAATCAATCAACCACCTGATAAGCGAACCATATCACTCCCCCCATAATGGTAAAGCTGAAAGAGCAAATCACGCCATTATGGAGTCTCTGAGTTCAGTCTTCAGCTCCCCCAATATCCCAAAGAACTATTGGAATGTAGTTATCCAAAGCTGCTGCCTGGCTTTGAATCAGATCCCGTCGGAGAAAGGATGCTCAACCCCCTGGGAAATGATGCACAACACAACACTTCCAGACTACTACCTCCAACCAATTGGCACCGGAGTTGTCTATCTTCTCAACAATAGGAACATCAAGTCAAAATTGAATGAAAAAGGCAAAGAAGGCATTCTTATAGGTTACATTCCACCCTTGCTCTCATATAAAGTCCTTTCAAAGTCCGGAAAAATTATTGAAACCAAGCATGTAAAGTTTCTCAAGGCCACTTCTCTCAACACTTCCTTGTCCCTAGATGAAGACGTATCAACTGTTGCTTGTCTTCCTGGTAAATCAACTGATGCAGCTGCGCCTGGTGATGATTTGAAGGGAGATAGCTCTAAAGATCTGAAGCCTGAAGTATTTGATTTGGAGAGCCCAGAATTGTCCAACTCGGATGATTCTGCCTCTGAAGTTCAAGAGGTCCTGAAGCCCAAGCTGAGGGATCAATCCAACCTGAAGGCCCCTGATTGGTATGGCTTTCACTATGGGACAGTTCCTTGGAACATCAAAGAGGCTCTAGAGATACCTATCTGGCTGCCACCTATTGAGAAGGAACTGAACACCATTGAAGACCTTGGAGTCTGGGAAGACCCTGAGGAATCCAAGGTGGTTAACCCACTCAATACAACTTGGTCATTTTGGAGCAAGGAAGATCTTCACACTGGCAAATTAGCTTCTCTGCAAGCCTTACTCACCTACTCAGTTGACAAACGTCTCAGAATCCTTCAATTCTATGTAAAGGGAGCTTTCCTACATGCTCCCCTGGACAAGGATGTCTTCATCAAAACTCCAGCTGGGTCAAAGAGAACCTCAAAGTTCCTCAAACTTAAGAAGTCTTTATATAGCCTAAAACAGGCACTACTCAACTGGTACAAGACCCTGAGCTTGTGGATTAAAGACAACGGATTTGAAGAAAGTGACAGCAATCCATTTCTCTATCTTCATAAGGACAACATCACGGCTCTCTTCTTCCATGTTGATGACCTGGTTGTTGTTGGCAAGGCAGAAGGCTTCAAGACTAAATTTCTTAATTGGTTCAAAGATTCCTCTGCTCATGAGGTTGACACCTTGTTGGGAATGAAAGTGGACATTGACACTGAGGGTTTCAAGAAGCTGAACAAGAGCTACAGATCTCCAATTGGACAACTCAATTTTATCGCAACCCTTGCAAGGCCAGAAATCAGTTATGCCATGTCAAATCTGGCGCGCTTCTCCAAAAACCCGGGCATCACACACTGGAAAGAGGTGGAACATGTCTGGAGGTACCTACTCAAAACCATCAATTACAAACTTTTGTTCCGCGCCAGGACACCCGCAACTCAGCTTGTGATCTATAGCAATGCAAACTGTGGAGACAACCCTATGACTCGTCTATTGCAAACCGGTCTCATCTGTCTGCTCAAGGGCTCCCCAATCTACTGGACTAGTCTCTGGCAATGAAGCATTGCCCACTCCTCTACGGAGTCGGAATGCAATGCTCTTTCTACTGGAAACCTAGAGGGCAGATGGATCAATCATTTAATAGGCAAAATCTGGAGGAGGACACCCCTCTCGCCTATCCATCTCATCAATAACAAAGGGATGAATGACAAAATAAAGAAATTTGACTATATGTTAGCGGACTCCCTCACCAAAGCTGCTGGCGCTGCCACTGTGGATCAATTAGCCAAGTATGTTGGGGCATTAGATCAATCCTGATGTTAATTTGAGCAGGCGTGTTGATTATTTTCCTCAAAATGTGCATTATTCAGTTCACGTACCTGCCACACCAGAGCCACCAGTCATCCTTTCTTCTGTTCTCATGTCATGTGTTCTTTCTGTTTTTCCTGTCTCACGTCTTCTTGTTGCATAAATAGATGTCACTTGTTGTAGCGTCAGTTCAAGTTGTCTTCCACCTCTCACTCAGCAGTCCCGTACTCCCTTGCCGGGAGCCTCTTCTTCTGTAACTGTCCGGTCTAGTCTTGCTTGTCCTCATCTTCTCTGCTTCCATCCCCCTACGCTTGAACCTATCATCATCAACGGACCAGAACGGTACTTGACTTTGAACTTGCAAACTGACCATCCTTAATCATCAACAGTAGGGTAGGCTCAATGACAGACTCAGTCTTCAACTCAACATCAGGAAACGATTAACTGATCTTCTCTCACGCCTTGCGTTCTCATTTGTGGATTTGTTGGATAGTCAGAACGCGCTTAACTCTCTACATAGTCCGTGCAAGGGCCATAACCCTGCCTGTAGAGACATTGCCTATGTTTGTTTCCTTTTTATTTCTTCTGAAGAATTGTCTTAAGCCGCTGTCTTACCTCACTCTGTTTTTGTGAAATTAATCAGCCTGGTTCAGGTTTAACAATTCAGTTCAACCTTTTTCAATTGATACAGATTCTTAGCCAACAAAATACCTACAAATCTCAAAGAGGCCATGAAAATTCCTCATGGGAAAGAATCAGCTGCAAAAGAATTTGCCACCATACAAGATCAAGCAGTCTGGGAAGAAGCTAATGACCACAAAGTAACAAACCCTCTGAACACTGTTCCAGTTTTCAAAATCAAACCAAATGCCCATGGCAATCCTGGAACCTACAAAACCCAACTATGCGTCCAGGGATTTAGCCAAATTTATGGTCTTCATTATCTAGAAACCTATTCTCTGACCGGAAAAGTGGCATCTCTTTGTGCAGTTCTCACCTATGCGGACAACAAATTTCTTGATATTCTACAACTTGAAGTTAATGGCGCATTTCTACAATCTGAAATTGACAAACAAGTCTACATCAAGACTCCCTATGGGTGCAATCAAAAATCAAAATACTTGCAACTCAAGAAGTCCTTATATGGACTCAAACAGGCCCCTTGGAACTGGTATTGCATGTTGAGTACATGGATCAAGTCACAGGGATTCACCAAATCCAATTGTGATCCCTGCTTGTACATTGGCAACAATGGATTCTTGTTTGTTTTCTTCCATGTGGACAATATTGTTTTTGCAGGAGATGTCAATCACTTCAAGGATGCCTTTCTAACCAAATTCAAAATCTCATCTGCTCACAAACCAAACAGGCTGCTTGGAATGAAGTTCATTCTCCAGGATGGTCTCATTCACCTATCCTTACCACTCCACATTGAGAAGGGTCTGAGCAAACTCAATATGACTAATTTTAGAGCAGTGTCTACTCCTCTTACTCCCGGATTACATCTTGCACCAGGAAATGACAACAATCATCAAAATTTCCTAGAATTAAAAATCAATTATTGTTCTCCAATAGGTTGATTAAACTTTATTTCCGGTCTTCCTTGCCCAGATATCAGCTTTGCTGTATCTAGTCTGGCAAAATATTGCAAATGACCTGGATTAAGCCATTGGAACAAAATATTCTATGTCTGGAAATATCTTAGCCAAACAAAGAATCTAAGTCTCACTCTTGGACAACGTTCAATCTCAAACAGACTTGTATGCTTTAGTGATGCCACTTGGGATGATGAACCAGTTTTGAGGATATCTCAAAGCGGTTTTAGCTGCTCCTTCAAAGGAAGTTCCCTTCACTGGACCAGCAGACAACAGAAAAACATAACTCAATCCTCCACAGAATTGGAATTTGCAGCCCTATCAATCTTTCATCTAGAACCGCGCTGGTTAAATCAACTCATCAAAGAAGTCAATTGAAGAAAGTTTAATTTTCCTCTTTATCTCATTGACAATAAGGGATTCAACAACAAAATTAAAAATTTTGGTTCTATCTCAAAAGCTAAACATATTGATCTCAAAAAAAAGTCTTTGAAATGACTGTGAAAAGGGTCTGATCAAGCTCAAATTGATATCATCTCTTTCTATGACCGCCAATGCTCTCACCAAAGCTGCCAACAAGACCTCAAACACCAGACTTGTAAATTCTTTTGAATTTCTTTATCATTGATTTTGGAGTTGTGGGGGCATGTTAAATTCTGTTCTAACTTTCTATTCATTTCATTAAATTTTTAGATCTCTTCAACTGGTTATCTGCCTCATCATTTGATTTTGCTTCTATTCTATTATTGTCACCTTAAAATGGTTCTTATTTGTGTTTTTTCATGTTTCTATTTTTATTTTTATTTTTGCTCATTACTAAACTCAACTCAATGGCGCGTGGCGGTACTCTTTGATTCCCACTGAGAAGACTTCTCTCTCAATCAAATCTTGCACACTATCCTATCATTCCTGATCAAGCGCAACCATCTAGACTTCATTGATTTTCTTAAAAACCAACCATCTATCATCTCACCGCTCAACCCATTGATATCAGCAACTACGTTTGATTCAATCTATTCAACAGCCAGCTTGACCAAAGTAAGAACAGCAAGTTCTCAACTCCTCACCACATGGCTTATGTGCTCCCTCTCACAGGTTTTTCAAGGTGCTTGAGTGCAAATTATTGATTCATCAACCGCTGGCTTTGACAGACCCACTTCTGGATCACTGTACATTTCCTTTGTCTCATCCTGTCTCAGCCATCTGATCACTGACTCACTTTGTTATCAGATTGGCATATCTTACTTAGTTTCATTTCTATGATTCTTTAAAATTGAATTCTAAATCTAGACAATCATAACTCCATTGGTTATTTTTCTTTCTGAATCCTTAAATATTTGTTTCAAACACTCATCTTTCTATTACTCATTCTTCATGTTTGAAATGGATTATAGCTTGTTCTTGGTTTCCAACTATATTTCTCTCAATTATATACATATATGTATTTTTTTATTAATTTTTTACTTTTTTTCTCTATTATTTCTTTCTTTTATTTAAGAAAAAATAAAAAATAAAATAGGGCATTATTTTTTTCACAGGTGCCACTCTTAAACTCATGGGGGTACTACATCCCCGCAATGTGCAGCATACATGGACAAATCCCTGTTTACAGGGGCATTTCAAGAACTTTTTTTTCAAATTCTGACACAGCAGGCCTGTAAATAGATGTCTTAAACCCTTATGGCTAATCCTTTACAATTTTGGGACCATTTAAATCCCTCCAAAAATGCAGTCAAAAAAGTGACAAAATCCAAAAAAAGAAAAAAAAACTCATTTATGGATCTATTCCTTTGGCTTTTGGCTTGTTTTTTTGGCACTTTGAAATATCACAATATTTATCAATCAGCTGGAGAGCCTTAAAATATCTTTTTGAGATTTATTGGATGTATTCTTGGCCTCCAAACATTGGATCCAACGTAAAAACACTTCAAAATGGAATATCCTTTTCAAGATTTTATTTTCACTTCTTGAATCAATGTTTCTCTCAATTTTTTTTGCAAAAACTTTATATTAATATCCAAAAATTGAATTAAAAATTTGGCTGAGCTTTAATTATAGGTTTTACCCCACCAAATATTCATCACAATGAATATAATTGAAAATAAAAGGGGTGGTCTTTCCTTATTTGTGCATTCTTTACATATGAGAATTTGAAGGATTTGACCTCCACAGTTTGAAGAAGGCCTTTCAAGGTTTTCAAATATATATTTTTCTTAATTTTTGAAGCACTATTTGTGCCCTAAAAACCAAATCCAAAAAGGAGGGCAACAAACCCCCCTCTGGGCTGGGGTCCGCTTTTTTGAGCCCTCCATGCATAAAACCCTAACCATTCCTAATCAATATGAGGTTGAAATTTTTCCAGGCCATTTTGGAGCGCTACCATCCTCCCATCATCCATTAAAGAAACATCCTCCACCCACCCACCCCCACCCATCAGGCCCCATCACCACACCAGACCAGACCACTCCACTCCCCCCAATACCACACCACACAATACCATACCACTCCACACAACACAACACAACACAAAACAACACAACACAACACAACACAACACAACACAACACAACACAACACAACACAACACAACACAACACAACACAACACAACACAACACAACACAACACAACACAACACAACACAACACAACACAACACAACACAACACAACACAACACAACACAACACAACACAACACAACACAACACAACACAACACAACACAACACAACACAACACAACACAACACAACACAACACAACACACAGCACAAAACAACACAGAAAAAAACAACATAGCACAAAACAACACAGCACAAAACAACACAGCACAAAACAACACAGCACAAAACAACACAGCACAAAACAACACAGCACAAAAAAACACAGCACAAAACAACACAGCACAAAACAACACAGCACAAAACAACACAGCACAAAACAACACAGCACAAAACAACACAGCACAAAACAACACAGCACAAAACAACACAGCACAAAACAACACAGCACAAAACAACACAGCACAAAACAACACAGCACAAAACAACACAGCACAAAACAACACAGCACAAAACAACACAGCACAAAACAACACAGCACAAAACAACACAGCACAAAACAACACAGCACAAAACAACACAGCACAAAACAACACAGCACAAAACAACACAGCACAAAACAACACAGCACAAAACAACACAGCACAAAAAAACACAGCACAAAACAACACAGCACAAAACAACACAGCACAAAACAACACAGCACAAAACAACAAAGCACAAAACAACACAGCACAACACAAAAAAACACACTCCAAACCTACCACTACCAAATCAAACCTACTGAACCAAAAACTCTTCTCACTCCATTTCTACTCAAAATCTTTCTGAATCATCAACTCAAATATCAAATTCCTTTCTAAAAAAACATCCCTTTCCAAAATTTCTCAACAAAACATCCACCCACTTTTCAGAACTTTCTCACCTGGCCCATCCTCCATCACCCCTTCTCATCAAAGTAGTGTTTCTACTCCTCCGGCCCTTTCCTCATCTACTCAATCTAATTATACCACTCCTCTGGCCGCCCCTCCTGAACTATCATATAATCAAAAGGAGGAGTTAGTTGATGCTATCCAATTATGGGCAAAGTCCCATGGATATTCCATTTCTACTAGAGTATCAAAGTTGAAGAAACATAACTACACAGATCAACTGATAAATCTGGAGAATATAAACCCAGTAAAGATCCCAACAAATTTCAAAAAACAACAAAGACCAAATGCCCTTTCAGATTATCTGGAAATTTCTCCAAAAAATTAGGTCTCTGGAAGGTTAAATTTATATTTCCAGACCACAACCATGCCCCCTCAGATGATCCTTCTACTCAACCAATCCATAGAAGAATTCATGGCTAGCAAAAGGAGACTGTAGAAAACTTAACCAAGGCTGGTGTTCCCCCATTAAAAATTTTAAATTCTCTTATAAAAAACTCCTCAACTCCAGTTCATACAAACCTCAGTACTATTTATAATGAAAGATCTCAAATCCAACAAAAATATCTTGATGGAAAAACCCCAGTTGAAGCTTTAATACTGGAACTCCAAAATTCTTCTTTTTTTTACAGAATAAAAAATATGGATGGACACATCAATTCTTTATTCATTTCACATCCTGATTCCATCAAAATTCTAAGAAATTTTGTACTCTTCTCATGATGGACTGCACACATAAAACAAATAAATTTGGGATGCCTCTTCTTCATATTTTTGGGTTAAACAATTATTCAAGAACTTTCTCAGTTGCTTTCTGTTTTTTATCCCGAGAAAAAAAATAGCTATGAATGTGCCCTCAAACAATTTCAGGCAATATTAGAACATCAAGAACCCAGGGTTATTGTGAAAGAAAAAGAAAAAGCTTTAATTAATGCCACAGAAAAAGTTTTCCCATCTTCTCATCACCTTCTCTGTCTCTGGCATATTTTAAAAAATATTAAAACCCACTACAGGAAGCATTTCAAGTCTGAATATGAATGGAAGCTCTTTCAGAAACACTGGAACCAATTGGTAAACTCCAAATCTGGAGCCATTTTTCAGGACAATTTCACCAAAATTTGTCTATTCTGGAATTCTCCCACATCAGAATACCTCCTTGAAAACTGGGTCCGACTCAAAAAAAAATTGTCTCTTACTTGGCCAACAAATACTCTCATTTTGGAAATAAAATTACATCAAGAATAGAAGGCCTTCATTCTTACATCAAATGCTTCATCACTTCCTCTACTGGCTCCTTTTCCAATTTTGTGGAAAATATATAATTCTGTTACCATCCAAATTAATGAAAGAGCTATTGAAGCCTCCCAGCAAGTTTTCAAGAAGCTCATTGGTTGGCCTTACTGTGTGGAGCATCTTTGTGGAAATATCAGTCATTATGCCGTCAAGAACATTCACTCATTGAATCAAGTCTCTGATTCTTCAACCACTTTCATCAACTGTGATTAATCTTCTTATATGGGTATACCATGTTTTCAAAAAGTAAAATAACCTATCTTCAAGGGTGAACTTGTCCAAATTGAGGATGCCCATCCTCAATGGCATTTCAAACCCCCCTTTTCAGTAAGTTTTTTTTTTCTTTAGACAAGTTCAAATGAATAATATTCTGATTAATTTTGAACTTTCTTTCTGCAGTTAACTGCCAGCCCAGACTCAACTGAAGAATCACCCAGCCTTGAACAGCCCTCAAGATCAACAAAGGAAAATAGATATCTTACTGAATTTTATGAATGATCCAGAAGATTGCCACCTGGAGAACAAAATTATTATCTGGGTGTGTCAGCCTCCTAGATTCCAAGACCCTTTCTATCCTTTAGCTACCAGAGGTGATAGAGCAAATAATAAATATATTATTTAATAAATGCAGCAGAAATCCGTAAAATATGTGGATTAAGCTTATTGCAAGGTTAAGTGGTTTGGTGATTGTTTATTGTTTTAAATCAATATGAATAAATTGATTATGAAATATTTTTATAGAGGGGCCACAATTATATTGGGTATCTTTCACACCTCTCTTCAGGAAATTCAGTATGAAAACACGTAGTCCTGGTTACTTTGGGCTCTTTAGTTTAAAGAATATTTTACCCAAAGATAATATGTATATAAAATACAAAGTGGAGTGGCAGGGCCTTGTAGCCAAGCTACCACAACAGAGAAAGGATAATAAGACTCACTGGTATATTATTAAATCCTTAGGGTATCTGTTTGAGACATGTACTGATGGTTTAAACCTGTATACTGGGGTTATGAGGTTGTTCAGCAGTTTTAATTGATAAAAAGAGGTTTGAGGACGGATATTACTGATCAGAAATTGCCATAAATCACTTACTTATCTCTTATAAGTACTTGATTACCTTGGCGCGGCTTCTGGATATGAATATTACTGGGTCTCTGCCCATCAATATCCTCAAAAGAGCTCTTTATTTATAGCTTTTGGAGTCCGAATATGGTCCTTCTGAGGATTGTAGGTGCTCAAAGGGACGGACACTAAGGCTAGCAGGGTAACCAGAGGTAGCTTGTCATGTGTTCTTGGTTCTATAGCATGGGTAGAATCTAATTCCTCTGGGTATGGTAATTATTCTACCTTATAATAGACATTAGAACGTGTGAATAACACTAATCTGTCCTATTTATGTATTATTTAATTAATTATCCTTAGTAAATGTTCCCAGTGATTTAATAATTATATTAATAGAAATTTCTACGGACATCTTGATGTCAGCTAAGTTCTCATTATGTATTATATAACTGGAGTAAAAGTCATAATATTGATTTTACTCCTTATTTTAGAGTTTCAGTTGATTTACTAAGATAATTACTTAAAAATATAATTCATGTGAATTCATGTAATATTTTTACATGATTAGTTTCCTTAGTATGTCACAAAGATATTGATGTCTAGCAATTCTCATAAAAGTATATTAAAGTATTTTAATATATTTTTAGAAGTTGTCATTGTCTTATTTTCGACATTCTTGGTACTTTGCATTATATTAAGTAAAAAATACGTGTAAGGATTATTTATGTATTTTTATATAATATTATTTATTTTTAGACAGTCTACTATCCAGGGGAACATTTATTACATATGTAGAAAGTTCCCGTGTATGTTTTAGCATGTTTACGCAGTACCTGAGCCTCTCAGGCTGCCTGTCACTCTGTCAACCCATAGTCCCGCGGCTGCGTACTTGTCAGAGTCCCGGGGCTGCGTACACAACCTTGACGGAGTGACAAGACTTTATCTCAGCTGCGCGCGGGTGCATTGGCTGACGCGGCTGCGTGCGGGAATTGTGACAAAACACATTTCTGCCCGTAACTCCTAAAATATACACAACACCTCAATTCTGACTGAATTTTAGGTGTGAAAACTATACGTGACAATGTGTGTGAAGCATTTAATTGGCCAAAAAGCTCAATAATGGAGCCGTAGTATTTTGGTTTTTATTTCCTTAATTATTTAAAAATATAAGGAGTTGGATTTCAAAGGTGGGGTCATTGAGTGACCCTACCTGATTTTGGGTGGAGAATCCATTTCTGTAATAATTTTTATGGGCTTACTACTCCTTCTTAGGTTAATTGTATTATTATTATTTTTATGTTATTTTTGTTACTTTTGCAGCTTGCTCTGCAATAGTAGCAAGCTGACATTCCCCCACTCCAAGATATGGCCATATCTGAAAAAAATCTGGAGGAAGTTGGGAGAAAAAATTAACTGCATATTTTCTTCAGTTCTTTTTGCTGGCTCTGTAATTTCTGAGATGTATTGGTCCATCAGGCATATTATTTTCTGGTAACCATTCATCTTTGTCTGCAGATTCTCCTTTGTATCTTACTAAGTATAGTCTGATATCTTTTCCTTGTACCCTCTCTTTCTTATCTCTCAATATCCTGTTTACTTTCCCTTTCTCTTTTACAGGGTCAGGTTCTATTGGGATTATTGCTGGAGGGAGGTTGCTGCCTTCTCTTGGTTTAAAGTGTTTGACTAGGCTAACAGGAAATACTGGATGTTTTCTTGATAATTCTTCACTCAAGATTACTTCCACAGCATTTTTGCCATGCATCTTCTTGATAAAAAATGGTCCAACAAAGGCTGGTTTCAGTTTTCTTTTGCCTGCCAGGTTGTTGAAATTAGTTTTAGATATCAAGATCTGGTCTCCTATCTTAAAGTCAGGTTCTTTATGGGATTTGTCCCATCTTTTTTTGTTGTATTCAACAGCTTTTTCCACAAATTTCTGAGCATGATTATTTGCCAGATCTATCATCTTCTTATAATTCAAGAGATGTTGGATGAATAGTGGCTAAGTTATAGTTCACGTTATTTCTAGGGAGTTTTGGAATCCATCCTCTTTCTAGTATGTAAGGATCTTCTTTGGTAGTAGAATGTTTACTGCTGTTTTAAGCCATTTCTAGGGCTGGGAGTAGGCTTACCCAATCATGGCAATAACCATCTGAGTTTTTGTATTCTAGAGAAAAGCTACAGAACCTCCTTAGCATATCTTCTAGGGTCTGTATCATCCTTTCAGCTAATCCGTCAGTTTGGGGATGGTATGCTGTAGAAAATGCTAGAGTAGTACCCAGTATATCATGTAGATTCCTCCAAAACTCAGATTTGAATTTGGGGTCTCTGTCACTGATTATAATCTTGGGTATACCCACATCAGCTATAATCCTATTCCAGAATAGTAAGGCTACATCCATAGCACTATCTTCCTTGTGGTTAGGTAAGAATTTTGCCTTTTTGGAATATCTGTCAACTATAACTAGGACAGATTTATAAGAATGAGTACCTCCAGGGGGAAGGCCGGTGACAAAATCCACATTGATGATTTCCCATCTGGTTGTAGGTTCAGATATTTTCTGTAAGAGTCCAAACCTTTTTCCAGTAGTTTTATTAGATTTCTGGCAGGTATCACAGCTAGTAACATATTCAGTAGTGACTTCTTTCCAGTCTATCCACCAGGTAGTTTGTTTCACTTTCTCTAAGGTTCTTTCTGTGG
This sequence comes from Puccinia polysora, assembly GCA_025617555.3. Classification (NCBI taxonomy): domain Eukaryota; kingdom Fungi; phylum Basidiomycota; class Pucciniomycetes; order Pucciniales; family Pucciniaceae; genus Puccinia; species Puccinia polysora. Next base: position 11,981,803 of record CM062636.1, read on the forward strand.
ATAAATTTACTGATGAACATTTGTCATGGAATTCCTGGAGTATATGTTGTATATGCTCTTTGTTGCTTAGTACTAATACGCTGGAATGTTGGTTTCTATAGTAAAGGAGACCATCCCAAAAGGTAAACCTTCCTGCTTTATAGGGTTTAAGTAGTGAAGCAGGCAGGCTATATATCAAAGCTGCTTCTGGGGATTCACATTCCATAATGGTAATCAGCAGCTTGATTTCAGGAGAGTAGCTATCCCTTACTAAGTTGAAGAAAGCAGTGTCTAATTCACATAAGTGGATCCCCATTATTGGAGCACTCAATGCAAAAATATTGATGTTCAGGATAGGAAAGATATCTTGATCTTCAGGGTCATATGCTGGATTGTTAAAGTCATTAGGCAAAGCATTCCTACTTAGACTATCAGCATTCTGATGTTTAGCTCCAGCTTTATGCACTATAGTCATCTGTCCTCTATATTGTTGTATAGCAATTTGCCACCTGAGCATATGCCTGCTGGGAGTTTTCATGTTCATAAGAGTTCTTACAGCATTGCAGTCTGTGATTACTTGAAAAGTGGTGCCTTCTAAGTAATAGTGTAGCTTCTCTAAAGCCCATACTAGTGCCAAACATTCCAAACTGGCCCAATATCTCTTCTCTGTATCTTTGATCTGTCTAGATATGAAGATTACGGGTTTTTTTACTGGTTTGTCTTCTTCTATCCTTTCCTGATGTAAAGCAGCTCCTAGCCCTTCCATGCAAGTGTCAATGTATAGTTTGAAGGGCTTAGATTAATCTGGTTGGATAAGTAGAGTAGAGGTCATAGCTATTTTTAATTCCTCATAGTTCTTTAGTCTCTCATGAGTCATTTCAAATAGTGTGTTGTTGTTGCATACTTCATACAGACTTTTGGTCAGCATAGCAAACTTTGGTATGTATTGTCTGTAATAACTGCAGAAACTGATGAAAGACAGTAATTCTGTCTTGTTCTGAGGCATAGGTCTATTCATGACAGCAGCTATCTTATTTTGATCAGCAGCTAGAGTTAGACCAGAGACTATATGTCCTAAGTCTTTCAATTCTCCGTAGCCAAAGTTGCATTTCTTCATGGACACCTTTAGTCCTGCTCTGGAGATTTTCTGGAGTACTAATCTTACTTGGTTAATATGAGTATCCCAGTCATCAGAGTATATGATAACATCATCTATGTATACCATCATCCATCCTTGTCTGATGAAAGTACCTAGAACTGTATCCATTGTTCTCTGGAAGTTTGATGGAGCATTCTTTATACCAAAAGGCATTCTAAGATATTCACATATTCCCAAATGACAGATTATTCTCATAAACTTCCTGCTTTCAGGTCTTATTAGTATCTGGTGGAATCCTTTAAGCATATCCATAGTAGTGATTTACTTAGCCTTGGACAAGTTATGCAGAGCATGATCAATCCGGGGTATAGGATAATAATATGCTTGAGTGTAATTGTTGAGCATTCTGAAGTCTCCTACCATTCTTGACTTGTCATTATTCCAAGATATGATTACAGGTGTGGTCACATCTACCTGTTCATTATGCCCTACTTTCCTTAATACTTGTAAGTCTATCAGTTGTTGGATATGTTCCTCAAGAGCTTTTCTAGACTTAGGACTAGACAGATAGGATGGCCTTCTTAAGTTAGGAGGATAAGGAGGCTTAATGGTCAATGTCAATACCATATCATGTCCTTTAATATCACCAATAGGATGATCTTTAGTACAAAAAGCATTCTGGTTCTCAAAGCAGACTTTCAATATATCTTTCTTCTGTTCCTCAGAAATTTTCATATTCAGAGCTGCTTGAGAGAAATATTCTTGGTAAAAGTCTTCTAAATGCTTCTGATAAGTAGAGGAGGGGAAGTTAGACTGAATGGTGCATATCTTAAACTTCTTATCCCAATTACCTCCTACTGTGAAGTATCTTCCTCTACTCTGGAACACGTCTATACCATATAGACATAAGGCATTGTTACCCAGTATCAGGTAGTCACATAGTCAGTTGAGCAATACTAAAAATTCCACTTGTATTCTCAAATATCCTTTAGTGTGAGGTAGTATTATAGGAGCAGTCCATACTCCAATAGCATTCATGGTAGAGTTGCAAGAGCTGAACCTAGCTTTTGGGACGGGAAAAAGGTGTTCTTTCCAATTGGGGTCCCATTTGTTTAAGAACTCAGCACAGACACATGAGCAAAAGGCTCCACTATCCAGTAATAACCTTATAGGTCTTTTTTTATACAACCCAGTTGCATAACACGTTTGACCAGTGGTATAACCTTTCCCACTCATAGGTTTAACTGTTAATGGTTTGACATCCATAATATGTCTAGGAATTATAGTAGGATCCCATTGTTGGGGCAGGCTAGAATCCCCATGGATGTTATTGATCTCTGCAGAAGTACCTATATCTCCTTCTATAACATTAACAGGGTTGGTCAAGATCAATTCACATTCAGAAAGAGATCCTTCATTATCAGCTATATCTTCATAGTTCTGATTCTCTTCAACCTCCTGTTCTCCTTCCAAGACTGCTATCTTCCTTTTTGGTAATGGACAGTCTTTTCTCATATGCCCAGTCTTGTTACAATTCCAACAAGTTGCAGGCATCCTCTCTTTCTCCCTATTCTCATTAGGTTTCTTATTGTCAGAGGCATTTATCAGAGGAGGTTGTTCTCTGGTTTTGTTGATGGTATAGTTCTCTTTGGGTCTGGAAGGGGCTTTCTTGTCCAACCCATTCATGTCTATTACTTCTTCTAGCACATTGATTAGAGTGGGCAAGTCCGCATCCATACTCATCCTACATCTTACACTATGGTTAAGATTGCCAGGACACAGGTTGAGGAGTCTTTCATTTACTTCCTCTTTATCAGCATCTGGATAGAAGCAATCCAATCTTTTCTTCTGTTCCAAGCACCATTTGTGAGGTTTATCCTGGGAGGGGTCAAATGAGGAATTTTCGAAATTTTTCATCATTTTCCTTTTCCACATTCTAGAACCAAATTTTTCTTTGATCAGAAGTTTCCAAGAATTCCATGGTAAGGATCCTACTTCTTCTCTCTTACTGATAAACCAGTCCAATGCTACTCTTTCAAATAGCCTGGGTAGCCTGACTACAGCTATAGCTTCTGGTAGGTCATAAGAGTTAATGGTGTAGTCAATTAATTTAATAAAATTTATATGATTATTTTCTCCTTCACCGGAGAATTTGGGCCATTCAGAAATAGGGGGTAACAGTTTGAGTGCTTTCTCCATCTCAGGAGTAGGACTAGGCCTAAAGGTGTCACTCCTATGCATTCCTAATAAGGGTGGTACATAAGGAGTAGTGGTTTGTCTGGGAGGTTTTGGTTCCTCTGTAGTACTCTCCAAGGGGTTGGTCAGATGGACTTTTAAGTCTCTAAGATCATTGTTGATCAAATTAAGTTGCAGGTCCACTTTGTTATTGAGCACATCCAATTTTTCACTAAGGGATAGAATAGAACTGTTAGTGGTGGTTGCCAATTCTTCTTTTAAGGGGTGGAAAGACATAATAAAATCTTCTTGGATTCCTGATAACATATTCTCAATTGTTTGAGTTTGTTTGATCCTACCTTGATTAATTGTCTCCAATAACTGTTCTTTGTGTTCTTTAATTTCCTCCATTCCTACCGTCTTTGTTTGGTTATTAATCAATTTGGCTACCACTGAGGTTAATTTATCTATTTCGGTGTAAACCCCGTCCAAATTTTCACAAACAATTTTTAAATTATGATGCATATCATTAGAAAAGGAAGTAATTACATCAGAGGTATTTTTGGGCTCATAATTAGAGGCTAATTGTTGTAAACCTTTTTCCACTTTTGAGCTAGGGATATTATCTGGTCCTAGTCTTTCTTTCCCTTTGGCTTGGGATGGGAAGAGGATCTCTTCTTTCCTGATCCTTTGCCTTTCAGTTGGGCTAATCGATCCCAAGGATTCCACTTTTCTACGTAGGATTCTACCTCTTTCCTTGGAATCATTTTCTGAAGAGCTATCTGGGTGGCTTTTGCCTGGGAGATTATCTTTTTCATAGATACCATGTCCTCCTTGGCTTGGGCTCCTTTGAATTCTTCCCAATATTTCACGTGCTCTTTGACTAAGTCTTTGATCCTGGCCTCCTTGGCAAGATTCTGCTGGGGTGGCTGCAGGGAATCTTTTTGTAAAGGAGGGTGGCTTGATTCTGCTACTTTCTCCGTCTCTAGGTTGGGAGAGGGCAGAAGTGATTGGTGCTGCTCCTTGTCCATCAACATTTCATTCACGGGTTCTAGTCCCTTCATGGTTGTCCTTACTGGTGGTCTCACGGTTACTGAGAGCTGTTGGCAAAGATCCATAGGAGGGAATTCTTCCTGAGGCTCTTGTGTTAGGTCTATTCATTTTCAGAATAATATGTTTATAAGTATTTTACAGAAAAAATCTGTAAAAATAAGTTTCATTTCAAAACTCACTTAAATTGATGTTCAAAGGTACCAAGACCTTATTGGGGTTAAATTGATCCTGAGTAGGTAATCCTATGGGGTCTTGGTGGGTTCCAATGAGGTCTTCACCTGCCCAATAAATATTTTCAGGGCTTCCAGAGATGTCTGGGACTTCCTGATCCAATAGATCAACTTCAGTGGCGGTGGTTTCTGGTACAGGAGGGATCACTGATAAAAAAGTGTATTTTATTGGTTAATAAAATATATTAATATTATTTTCTTTGAAAAATAATATGGTAATGCAAGTTGTGTACTTACTTTTATATTTCAAAAAGTAATTTATACGGTATTTTTTCTAAGCTTTATGTTTCCTTAATAGAGCCTGAAAGTTGATAGGCCTTTCAAGATCTTCTTGTTCAAGGAGTTTATCTAAGTGTTTACATGCAGAAGAGGTATTAAGTTGCTCAGCTTGAGTTAAAGCTTTCCAACCAGTAGGTTTGTAATTTTTAATATATTCTCCTTTTCTTATCTTCAAAAGATTTAAATAACAGATTATTGATTCTGCATTGGTTTTTAAATCCACTGCAAAAGAATTTAATAATAAATCACGGTTATAAAGTCAGATAAGTTTATCTTTGATTTTATTTTTTCATTAAAATGTCTGTTCCAAGGTATTAAATATAATAAAATGAAATATTTCCTGGCCAGACCCCCAATGGTCAGCCTCCTGGATGCCAAGACCCTTGCTATCCTTTAGCTACCAGAGGTGATAGAGTAAATAATAAATATATTATTTAATAAATTCAGCAGAAATCCGTAAAATATGTGGATTAAGCTTATTGCAAGGTTAAGTGGTTTGTTTATTGTTTATTGTTTTAAATCAATATGAATAAATTGATTGTTAAATATTTTTATAGAGGGGCCACAATTTTATTGGGGATCTTTAACACCTCTCTTCAGGGATTTCAGTATGAAAACATGTAGTCCTGGTTACTTTGGGCTCTTTAGTTTAAAGAATATTTTACCCAAAAATAATATGTATATTAAATACACAGTGGAGTGGCAGGGCCTTGTAGCCAAGCTACCACAACAGAGAAAGGATAATAAGACTCACTGGTATATTATTAAATGCTTTGGGTATCTGTTTGAGATGTGTACTGATGGTTTAAACCTGTATACTGGGGTTATGAGGTTTTTCAGCAGTTTTAATTGATAAAAAGAGGTTTGAGGACGGATATTACTGATCAGAAATTGCCATAAATCACTTACTTATCTCTTGTAAGTACTTGATTTACTTGGCACGGGTTCTGGATATGAATATTACTGGGTCACTGCCCATCAATATCCTCAAAAGAGCTCTTTATTTATAGCTTTTGGAGTCCCAATATGGTCCTTCTGAGGGTTGTAGGTTCTCAAAGGGACGGAAACTAAGGCTAGCGGGGAAACAAGAGGTAGCCTGTCATGTGTTCTTGGTGCTATAGCACGGGTAGCATCTAATTCCTCAGGGTATGGGAATTATTCTACCTTATAAAAGACATTAGGAAGTGTGAATAACACTAATCTGTCCTATTTATGTATTATTTAATTAATTATCCTTAGTAAATGTTCCCAGTAATTTAATAATTATATTAATAGACATTTCTACGGACATCTTGATGTCAGGTAAATTCTCATTATGTATTATATAACTGGAGTAAAAGTCATAATATTGATTTTACTCTTTATTTTCGAGTTCCAGTTGATTTACTAAGATAATTACTTCAAAATATAAGTCATGTGAATTCATGTAATATTTTTACATCATTAGTTTCCTTAGTATGTCACAAAGATATGGACGTCAAGCAATTCTCATAAAAGTATATTAAAGTATTTTAATATATTTTTAGAAGTTTTCATTGTCTTATTTTCGACATTCTTGGTACTTTGCATTATATTAAGTAAAAAATACGTGTAAGGATTATTTATGTATTTTTATATGATATTATTTATTTTTAGACAGTCTACTATCCAGGGGAACATTTATTACATATGTAGAAAGTTCCTGTGTATGTTGTAGCATGTTTACGCAGTGACTGAGCCTCTCAGGCTGCCTGTCACTCTGTCAACCCGTAGTCCCGCAGCTGCGTACTTGTCAGAGGCCCGGGGCTGCGTACACGACCTCGACGGAGTGACAAGGCTGTATCTCAGCCGCGCGCGGGTGCATTGGCTGCCGCGGCGGTGTGTGGGAATTGTGACAAAACACATTTCCGCCCGTAACTCCTAAAATATACACAACACCTCAATTCTGACTGAATTTTAGGTGTGAAACCTTTACGTGAAAATGTGTGTGAAATATGTAATTGGCCAAAAAGCTCAATAATGGAGCCGTAGTATTTTGGTTTTTCTTTCCTTAATTATTTAAAACCATAAGGAGTTGGATTTCAAGGGTGGGGTCAGTGAGTGACCCTACCTAATTTCGGGTGGAGAATCCATTTCTTTAATAATATTTATGGTTTTCGTACTCCTTCTTAGTTTAATTGTATTATTATTATTTTTATGTTATTTTTGTTACTTTTTCAGCTTGCTCTGCAATAGTAGCAAGCTGACAGGGTGAAACACAGAAGCTTTACACTGGAAAGTATCAAATTTTTATGATTCAAGAGCCTGATTCTACTCAAAGATCAAAAATAAGAGGAACACCCAAAGGAGCAGAAAATAAGTTCAAGAAGATCTCTCAATCCTCAAGTAAAATGGATCCATCTGGCTTTGAATATTTAGAAGCACCAAAGAGGAGAGGAAGGCCAAGGAGGAAATTTTCAGCAAATTCAGTGGTCAGTAATTAATCACCCTTTGAGAAATAAAAAATAAATAAAACTCATTTTTTTATGTAATCATTCAGGTTTTGAGAAACAGAAAATTAAAAAAGGAAAAAGGGAATGGAAAGAAGAAGGAGGAATCGGATGAAGAGGTAAATTTATATTTATACATAATCATCTCAATATCAACTGAATCTTTCTTTTTTTTTAACATAGGATGATTTTGTGATAGAAGAAGATACTTCAGAAGATGAGAAGGTCCCAGATTTGGATTTTATTAAGAAGTTGAGATTACATTTACCTTTTGTATTGAGTGAATTTTTATCAATTTTCCCATTTAATCTTTTTTTAGAGGTCTGGAAATTTTTTGACTAAGAGGGCTCCTTCCCCTTATTACCTTCCTGGGACTAGAATCAATATAAAAAAGCATGAAATTCAAGATGATGAAACCCCTTACTATCCACCTGGAAAGCATATTTGGCTCAAAAAGCAACAAAAATAAGTGAGAAAGCGAGTGAATTTGATAATACCTGATTTTTTCAGTTTTTCTGATTTTTTTTGGAATTTTTTATAGGTTTCCTCCACATTATCATATTCTTTTTCTGGAATCTTTGAGAAATTTTCAATCAAAGAAGTGAGGGGAATTTTTCCAACACATTTAATTTTAGAATCAATTCTGATTTTTTCTTTTATTTCCAATACAAAGACTTCATTGCCCCAGCAAAAGATATTGCTCATATATCCCACTTTCAAGATGTTCTGGGAGATGGTAACCTGTGGCTTCAGAGCAGCAGCAGTTGGTTTGGGACAGAAATCTGAAGAATGGATTGAAATCAGGAAATAAATGATCAAAGAGCTGGAAATAAACCCAATCTTCAAATATTCAAAATTAATGCATGAAATCTGGGGTGAAACCTTTCAAGAGGCAAGGAGGAAAATCAACCACTTATCTGGACCAGCTCAAATGAACATGTGGATGAAGTTCTCATTCCATTGCTTTCTTCTTGCTGAAACTTATAAGTGTCTAGTAGTTCTGTTTTCTTCTTTAATTTCTTGCACTTATCTTTCTCTGAATCGCCCTCCCACTCCAAATCCCAAATCATCTCCTATTTGTGTAATTCTTTTAGAAGATTTCAGACATATAGTCTCATTCAATTTCAAGTATGATCATTGGCCAGCATGAAAATTGGAACCACTGTGGAAAAGCTTTGTGACCAAGGATTCCAGAGCTTGGATTACCATTATGCAGAAGATTTTGGAGCGTGTTGATGAGTGTTTGTTCCCAAGGAGAAAATCCAGCAGAAAAATAAAACCCACAGTAGTGGAATAATATTAACCAAAATTTTTGGTATAATATTGTAATAATGTTTGTATTTGTATTTATCAAAACAGAACAAAAATTAGAACCAAAAATGTGGACCACACCTTTTATTTTCAATTATTTTCATTATTCTGAATAATTTGTGGGGTAAACCCTGCCATCAAATCTCAACCAAATTCTTCATTCAATTTTCGGATTTTAATCTTAAGTTTTTCCAAAAAAAAATTGAGAGAAACATTGATTCAAGAAGTGAAAAAAATCTTGAAAAGGATATGCTATTTTGAAGTTTTTTTACATTGGATCCAATTTTTGGAGGCCAAGGATAAATCCAATAAATCTCAAAAAATATTTTAAAACTCTTCAGCTGATTGATAAATATTATGAGAGTTCAAAGTTCCAAAAAAAATCAGGCCAAAAGCCAAAGGAATAGCTCCAAAAATGAGTTTTGTTTTTTGGATTTTGTTAATTTTTTGACTGGATTTTTGAAGGGGTTTAACTGGTCCCAAAATTCTAAAGGATTAGCCATAAGGATTTAAGAAACCTATCTACAGGCCTGCTGTTTTAGAATTTCAAAAAAAAAAGTTATTGGAGCGCTTGTGTAAAAAAGGATTTGTCCATGTATACTGCACGTTGCAGGGACATAGTACCCCCGTGAGTTTAAGGTGAGCAACTGTGAAAAAAATAATTCCCATGAAATATAAATTAAATTAAAAATATAAATATAAATAAATAAAATGAAATAAATTAATTAATTAAATCAAAAATATAAATATAAATAAATATAAATAAATAAATTGAAATTAAATGAAATAAATAAATAAATAAATAAGAAATAAATTAATTAATTAAATGAAAAATAAAGATATAAAAAAATAAATTTATATGAAATAAATATATTCTACACCTTTTCATTTTTTTATTTTTATTTTTTTTTGCCATTCACAACCCAAAATGGGTTGCGTGGCGCAGTTCACGACCCAAAATGGGTTGCGTGGGGCAGTTTGCAACCCAAAATGGGTCGCAAACGGCCATTCACAACTCAAAATGGGTCGCAAATGGCCATTCACAACTCACCTGAGCCTAAAATGGCCGTTGGCGACTTATTTGGGTTGTGAATGGCCATTAGCAACCCAAAATGGGTCGCTAATTGCGCCAAGAAACCCCTTTTAGGTAGTTAATGGTGGTTGAAAATCTGTAAATTTAACATTGACCCTCTAGAAATGGTCCATTAAACACTGGATGAAAAGCCCTGGGACTCAGGGGGGCCAATCAATCCTATAAAATCTGAAATCATGGAATTTCCAACTTATGAGGGTGCGCTCCAATGGAAAATAAAAACCACTCACCAAACACAGAAAAAGAAAATCTTGACATTTCAAAAAAAAAGGAAAGTTGGAAAGTGGTGGCTTTTGGTGGCTAGTGTGAAAGTCAACAAGACTTCCCATGAGATTGTGGAAATTTGATTTATCTGCTTCACCCAAAACTCTCAAGTGAACCAGTTTTACATAGCCTCCCTTGACAGTGGTGCCAGTCACCATATGTTCATTGATGTCTCAGAGTTAAAATTGTACAAAATGGTCAGATCTGTGGTTAAAATTGCTGATGGGAATCATCTTGAAATATTTGGTGAAGAAGCATTCTTTATCTTCATCCCAGATGGAGCAATCATCAATGTCAATACCCTGAAATTTTCCCAGCTCCCAGCCTCTCTAATCAGTCCTTGTTGACTTTAAAATAAAGTTTGTGAAGTTTTTTTCTTGTGCGTCTCATCCTTTGAAGTGAGATGTTATGAAAGGACCCTCTTCAACACTTAAATAGTGAATTTTAACTGCAGAATCACGCTCAGATTTGTCCCACCTGGATCATCCAATGAAACCAAAAACATTTTATAGCTTAGGGTCTCCACCAGCCACCACAATCTTCTCCAAAATAGGGCTGGACACCCTCTCAACAATTTTCTGGCTCACATGTTCAACATTCCTTGGTGCAGAATAGACTGAAAATACTTTTACCTCTCCAAATTCATCCAACTCCCCTTCCCATCCAAAATTCCTGAAGCTTGTAATCCCTTACCCCCACACACTCTGCACATGGACCTGAGTGGATGCATCATCCCACACTTTTTCAATGGCTTTTAATACTATCTCAAGATCACCAACCAGTTCACTGTTCACCCAGCCATTTTCCTTCTGAAATCAAAAACCAAAGCTCTTAACTACTTAAAATACTTCTACATTGAGGGAAAAAAAAGAATCCAAGCCATTCTTTGTTTCTTTTTCATGAAGATTGTGGCAGAAAGCTCAGAAGCTGTCAGCTTTCTACTATTCCAGAGCCAGCTGTCAAAGTACAAAGATAAACATAAATAAAAGAATGAATAAAAGAATTTCTCAGTAGTAGGCAAATAAAAAATATTATTTTACATTTTGATTCCCCACCAACTGGAAAATTTTCATTTCTTCATTTATATTTTCATCTTGTCTTGACACTGTGTGATTGTGACTCTGGGCTTGATATGTTCTCCTTATTTCTCATTCATCTTATTTTCTTATTTCTCATTCACTCTCCTACATACTTAAAAGCAATTTTGCTTACTCTGCTCAACCTGGGCAGCCGCTCAACCCGCGCAACTGCTTGCCCGCTGTAAGACTCCAAACAGTGCTAAGCCGTGGCAGTTCTGTGGAGGGGAAAGGTGCTGTTTAGGCTGCCCTCCTAGGAGTTACAATAATATTTAAATGTAACCGGAATCAAGGTCCAGAACCTTATGGATGAGAAATCAAAGTAAGGGAAGAGGATAAGAGTTGTCGGTAGCGATGGAAACAACACTATCTGAGGCAAGATGGTGCAGGTAAAGACTTGAACAAATAAGTCAAGGTTTGTTCAGAGTTCAATAGAACAAGGCAGTTATAAGTAAAAACGCCCACAAGCTAATAACTCTGGTTGTCAGCAGCTGATTAGGAAAGATCAACTCAATCCCAACCAACCTCCAGGTTCTCAATGAACCTGCCCAACTCTCCGCAATCAAGCGCTTGAAGGGTACCAGATAACTGTGGGAGGCTGAACAAAACAAAAGCAATTTGTTTATGAAGCTCTAGAAGCAAATCAATAACGAATTTGAGCAAGAATATCCCAACACTTCTCAAGGGACTCAAGAATAGCGTGGCAAAATCCAACCTTAAAGAAGAAGGGAGGTATAACACTCCAGGTTTTAAGCTTAATAAAACCTCTTCAATCAAACGTGATTGGCTCCAGAAAGATGATCAAGGAGAGATCAAGACCAGTATGGTCGGAAAAAGGGATCAGAGTGGTATAACACACCCAAGAATTTAGACAGACAGGAATTCTTCTTCAACCAGCAAGGCTATTGGTTGGTGATAAGGAACAAGGTCACAAGGGACAGAGTTTGAGTATGGAGGCTCAAAGGATCAAGGGGCAATCATAGATATACCCGGATAAATTGCTCAGATAAGTGGGGAAGGATGCCCACGGATAAATTGCTTATGATGATGGTCTGATAGGATGCTTGGATGCTTGGCCAAAAGGCAGGGGAGAGCCCCTCCTTTTATAGACATGAGGCCCTGTATACTATGTACAAGTGATACTACAAATAGGTGCGGGAAAATGAAAACATAAAAAAAAAAAAAAAAAAAAAAAAAAAACAAAAATACATGAGAGGAAAAAAAGAAATGTTGCCCGCGTCAAGAATGAACGCGGGCAACCAGATGGGCACCCGCAACAGCGGTCGCGGGTGTTGACAACGGCTGTCGTCGCCCGATTGGCGGCGACAACAGGGTGAAGGTTCCGACGGCCGCGAGCGGTTGCTCGCGGTCGTCGGTTGGATTGGATGATGGGCGAGATGGATGATGATCTCCTCCTCGGTTGGTATCAAGGGTGAAGCTCAATGGTGATGAGGGTGATGGTGATGATCACGAGGAGGATATCTGAATAGCTCAAGGGATTTGAATTCTAACTTGGTCCTTGGATCATCAATCATCTCCCGAGTATGGGGAATGATCGGTAAATCAATGCTGACGATCGAATGAGTAGGCAGGATTACAATTGGTTTGACGACAAACTTCTGGGCGGGGGAAGGGATTGCTTCGATGGAGCTATTTGATTGAGTGTTGAAATCAAGTCGGGCTCCCTTGAGTCGTTGACAGGCTTGAATGAGATCGGTGAAGCTCCGATTGATCTCAGCCTCTGGTCCTAAATCATCCTGATTGGTTGAGGAGGTGGTAGCAGTGAAGGATGAAGTCCAATCAAAGGTTAGGATAGAATGTAGGACGGGATCTTGTTGGGTAGGTTGGATGAGATGAATGGATTTTTGGGAATTGAATCCTAGGGTGAATCAAAGCTCCTTGGACGATCAAATCGATGAATTCACTCAATTCCAATGGACTCGTATAAATCGGTAGACCGTTCAATCAAACCCAGAGATTTTGGAATGGATGATGAGAGGGAGGAGGATGGATGGGATGAGAGGATTGTTGAAGGTGGTTTGACGATCACTCGCGTCGCCAAAAGTCAGGGCCGCGAGCGCAACAAGTGGGAGTTGAACATAGGAAGAGGGGATCGAAGCGGAGAGACAGGCAAGAGGCCTGTCCTAGACCGCTAGGACAGGGAGAAGTTGAGAGATGGGGAGAAATGAAGGTACCCATAGGGGTACAACCAAAAAAGATTTTTTTTTTTTTTTTTTTCCGTGGTGTCCCGGATTGGTCACCACACCGCTTTCTACACTCCAAATGTGAAGCACTCAAGACTATAACTAACCCGCTTAGAGGATTCTGATTAGCCTCAGGGCTCTTCAGTCCTCCACGTTGGGTAAGTCCTCAACCTTCATTCACTCCAGCTCTACCAGACCCTCAAGTATCTGAATTCATCTTCCAGGTTGACCAATCCAGGATGTTCATCATCCAAATCCATCAACTATTGCCGCTCCAGATCAGTGGCCCTCTAACTTACTATTACTGTTGTTTAAGCCTCACCACTGCTTAGCTTATTTCAGGTTCTTTTCTTTCCTTTCCTTGTTTCTGATTGTTTTCCTCTTTTTATTCATTTTCTTTGAACTTATGAAATAAATCTTATTTCAGTCTCTTACCTTAACAGATTTACAGTCCCACTCAGCTCAGCCTCAGCCAAGCAGACTTGAAGACATGTCAGACAACAAGGACTCAAACAAAAATTTTACCATTCCTATTCTAAACAAAATAAATTTCGCTTCCTGGGCTCTTTGTATCCAAAGTCACCTACAACATTGTGGACTGATGCAATATATTGAGAACACTGAAGATGGCAAACTTATTATCCCCACTACTGCACTGCAACGGAAGAAATCTTAAAAGGCTGCAGACATCATCATCCAGCATCTTGGGGACACCGCTTTTGATGCCATCATCAATCCCACCAATCAAACCAAACCAAACGTAATCTGGATCAACATCCAAACTTGCTATGCCTCTCAGTTGATCAACAATTGTGGTCAAATTTGACTGAATTTCATGCACTACCAATTCAATGGAGACCTCTCAACCTACATCCGCAAATGTCAAAAGCTTATGAACAAACTTTCAATTGTCTGTTTGGAAGTCCCCACAGAAATACTTAGCTATAAAATACTGGCAAAAATGATGGCCAACTTTTATCACCTTGTTGACACAATGCTCCTGAACAATGACCTCTTAAAAAGCCCCTCTCTTTTCCTCAACAAACTCAGGGAAGTAATTCACCTGGAAGCGTCTAGATCCCAAATTCCCCTGCACAATGGAGACTCCACCTCTACCGCCCTTCTGAAAACCAAAGTGAATAGCAAGAGAAACAGTCCAAAGCACCCCTGCTCTAAGGGACACCATAACCCCCTTGCCAAACACCCTGAAAGTTGTTGTTGGTATCTTCATCCGCATCTGCGCCCAGAAAGATTCAAAAGCTCCTCCTATCTCACTGAGTCCAATACTGCCCCAGACACTCCTCAACCAGACCCTCCCCAAGCCTATTACAATGCTCAAATTTACCTGAAATCCAACTGTCCCACCAACCCATCCCTTCTCATAGTACTTGACTCAGGTGCTACGCACCACATCATCAATAAAGTTGAGTATGTCACCAATGTTCTACCCACCAGAATCACCATAGGCAGGGGCAACAACAACGCTCCTCTCATTGCAACTGGTATAGGTGAGGCTGTTCTTTTCAACCACAAAGGATGGACTCTGAAGCTCCATGACGTTCTGCTTTTACCAGATCTCAACAGATTTCTGATCTCCCTGTCCAATTTGAATCCATCTATCACAAAAATCAACAAAATTGGCCATTTGGGGTCCAACATCTACATAGACAATTTCAATATTATTGTCTCAACGCAAAACTCACTCCTTGAGTTACTTGGCATCCGCTTCAAGTCCCACAAGTCCTTAAGCCTCCACTGCAATGCCTTGCTGAAAAACATCCATAATCAATTATGACATCCCAGGCATCAAGTCATCAGTAAGATCTATCCCCAACTCAAAACCTCTTCCAAGTCCAACTGTACAACCTGTCTTCAGTGCAAACTCACCAGAAATCCCTTCAAAAGCCACTTCAACCCAGTCAGTTGACCCCTCAAGGCCCTTCACCTAGACCTGGTTGGCCCTTTCTCTGTCAACTCCCACAGGGGAGGAAAATATTTCTTTTCAATCATTGACCAATTCACCAGATTCAAGTCTGTCTCAATATTACTGTCCAAGGATCTAGCCGCAACAGCCATCAAAGACTTCATTGTCATGTCCAAAAGGCAACTGAATACAAAAGTGGTCTGCCTCATATCAGATAACAGGGGTGAGTTCACTGGGACGGAGATGGCTGACTATTGCAAGGATGCGGGTATTGTTCAACACTTCTCCCCACCGTACACTCCTCAAAACAACAGGTACGCCAAATGCAACAACCGTGCAATCCTTGACAAAGCCCT
This sequence comes from Puccinia polysora, assembly GCA_025617555.3. Lineage (NCBI taxonomy): Eukaryota > Fungi > Basidiomycota > Pucciniomycetes > Pucciniales > Pucciniaceae > Puccinia > Puccinia polysora. Next base: position 11,997,314 of record CM062636.1, read on the forward strand.
TTGCCTTCTCCACCACTGTCAACTCCCTCCGTCTTTCTGGGCTGAATCCATCACCACAGCCGCCCACCTCCTTAACCTCTTGCGGGTCTCTTCTAACAATAATCAAATTCCGTACACCATGTGGTACCATCAAAAACCCAACTATGATCAACTAAGAACCTTTGGTGCGCAGCCTACGTCCTTGTTCCCAAGCAACTTTGTACCTCCAAGATGAACCAAACCAGTGTCAAAGGTATTTTTTTTGGCTACTCTAATGACTTTTCCACCTATTTCATATGGATTCCTTCATCCAGGAAAATCATTTGCACCTCAGACGCAAAATTCCTTGAATCTGAATTCCTTCACTACTCTCCTGGCTCTTTCCCTTCCAACTCCTCCACTTGTCAAACCTCTTCCTCAGACGTTCTTCTATTTCCTTACTCTCCCCAGTCAGATACCATTGATAATGCGCCTGAATCTTCTCCAGATGTCTCCCTTACCCCTTCTACTTTTGCATCCATTCTTGCTTCTCACTCTGACTCTGTTATTCCCCCGTCTCCAGCTAAACCCAGGTTGGATATTATCTCCACCAAAAACATTCTTTCCAATAACCGGCAAGATTGACCTCTGGTCTATCTGATTGATGACAGTTACCAAGATCCAAAGACCCTACCTCAAGCCATGTCCTGCAAGTTTAAGAACAAATGGGTGGCCGCCATGGACCGCAAAATAGCCAATCTCCTGAGCTACAAGGTGTGGGAAGAGGTTGAAGACTGTCACAATGTTGCCAAACAAGAGTGTGTCTGGGTCTTCCCGACCAAGCGCAATTCCTACAATCACATCACCAAGTTCAAGGCACAATTTTGTGTTCAAGGATTCAAGCAAGAAGAAGGAATCAATTTCAACTCTACTTTATCTCCCACTGGAGATAAAACCTCCTTACAACTCCTCATTACCTTTGCTATTCAGAACAATCTCAGCCTGCACCAACTTGATGTGAAGTCTGCATTTCTTAATGCACCACTATCCAAAACAATACTTATTGCTCCTCCATGCAATGTCATTGTACAACCCAGAAAAACTCTCAAATTGAATTGGGCTCTCTATGGCGTCAAGCAAGCTCCTCAAGCCTGGTATAACACCCTGAGCTTGTGGCTTGTTGAGTTATGCTATGCTCAAAGTGCAAGCGGCAACTGTGTCTTCTGGAACAAAAACACCTGGCTCTACATCCATGTTGACAATATTGCCATATTCAGTAAGGATCCCAGTCCTTTTCTTTAGCTCATCAAATAAAAATTCCAATGCAAATATTTGGGGCAAGTCTTGTTACTGTTAGGACTCAACATTGACATCACAGACAACCAATTCAAACGCTCCCAATACTCATACATCTCCAACTTGGCAGACCAATACCCTCTTCCCGCCTACAAGCTGCACTCCACTACTTTCAAGCCAAACGCTAAACTTCAACATGCAACGGACACAGAAGCCTGCAAATTTGAGAGTCTTGGAATGAATTACAGGAAAATCGTGGGAGAACTACTATACATCAGCGTTAATTCTTGGCCGGACATCACCTTCCCTACCCACTACCTCTCTCAGTTCCTCAACAAACCAAACAAAACTCACTACAATGCAGCATTGACTGTCCTAAACTACCTTAAACATACGCCCAATAAGGGTATAGTATTCAAGAAGGCCTCAACCAACAAAAATCTTGCCGCCTTTGTTGATTCCGACTGGGCCACTTGCCCAATGACTAGACGGTCAGTGACGGGCATTATACTCACCTGGAAGGGTAATTTGATTAGCTGGAAGTCACGCAAGCAACCCGCGGTATCCTTGTCAACCACGGAAGCGGAGTACAAGTCTGTGGTCAATGGCATCAAAGAGATCAAGTGGTTGAAGCATTTTATTCAAGAGGTACTTCAAGACTCTCTCAGTTCACCTACCCAAATCCATGAAGACAATGAAGGTTGCATTAATCTTTCAATGCAACAAGCAAATCACTCTGGCTTCAGGACCAAACATATGGACCTGTGGTACCATTTTGTCTGAGAAGAAATCAAAGCCAAAGAAATCACCCTAGTAAAGTTATCCTCATCTTCCAATTCAGCCAACTTTCTCACAAAACCTCTGACTATAATCAAGTTGGAAGCCTGCCTCAAGCTAGTAAACTTTGAATGATTGCAAGATGAAAACAAGGGAGGCTGTGAAATTTTCATTTCTTCATTTCTGTTTTCATCTTGTCTTGACACCCTGTGATTGTGACTCTGGGCTTTTTATTTTCTCCTGATTTCTAATTCATCTTATTTTCTTATTTCTCATTCACTCTCCTACATACTTGAAAGCAATTGTGCTTACTCTGCTTGACCCGCGCAACCGCTCAACCCGCGCAACTGCTCAACCGCTTTCTACACTCCAAACGTGAAGCACTCAAGACTATAACTAACCCACGTAGAGGATATTGATTAGCCTCAGGGCTCTTCAGTCCTCCACGTTGGGTAAGTCCTCAACCTTCATTCACTCCAGCTCTACCAGACCCTCAAGTATCTGAATTCATCTTCCAGGTTGACCAATCCAGGATTTTCATCATCCAAATCCATCAAGTATTGCCGCTCCAGATTGGTGGCCCTCTAACTTACTATTACTGTGGTTTAAGCCTCACCACTTCTTGGCTTATTTTGGGTCCTTTTCTTTCCTTTCCTAGTTTCTGATTGTTTTCCTCTTTGTGTTCATTTTCTTTGAACTTATGAAATAAATTTTATTTCAGTCTCTTACTTTAACACCAACAACTAGGTAGGGTCACTCAGCAAACCCACCTTTGAGTTACCACTCCTTAATTACCTACATAAACTTTTAATAAATGTACCAAAAATAACAGCATGACCTTTGCATGTTTGGGCCAATTTAATATTTCACACTCATTTTCACATATGCGTCTCACACCAAAAATTCATTCAAGTTTGAAAAACTATGTATAGTTTGGGAGATATGAGAAAAAAGGGTTTCCATCAAAATTCCCACATTCAGCCGCAATTTCCCCCATGCTTCTGTACTCCCCCACATCTGCAAGCAGCCTGTTCACTCCTGATCCACCCTACATGCATGAAATACAAGCCCCTTCATGCATAAAAGATCATTCCTGCATGCACATTAGCCATGCACACAGCAGTGCTAATCTGGGCATCCAGGATCCACTATGCAAAGAAAATGACAATACACCAGGGGGGAAATGGAGGCAAATTCTAGCATGTTCCACCCTGTAAAAATGTTTCAACTTGGTTACAAGTGGGTTTTAACTCTTGCCTAATTCAGGCTATCTATTCAAATAACTCTCAAATACCCACGCCACAAATTCTGTTGAAATACTCTAAAACAAATGTGAAATCAAATATTATTCATGCTTGAAATTAGTTTCAATTCTACCTGAATTTTTCTTTAAAATTGCTAATATATTTGAATGATTTATGATCAAAAAATCAGTTTTATATAGATTATACCATTTTTTTAATTTTTTTCATTGTTGGAAATTTGCTGTAAAATTTCAAGTATCTTTCCAAAAAAATTCAAGATTAAATAAATCAATAAATCTTGGGAGAATGTGACTGTGGCAAATCTGGACCTTGAAATTTGACACACACAACCACCCCAGCTGGGTCCTTACTCATTTTGAAAAAAAATATCCTCTTGTAAACCTGGTCCTTTGAAATAATATACTCACCAGGATGAGCCTGTATATGCATCACAACTTTGATGAAAACACCAGTATTGCAGCAATATTTAATTAAGGCTTTAGGACTTGAAAAAGATTCTCATAAGCTCATTTTTTCAAACAAAAAATCATATCCAGAGTTTAATTAGCTACTTTATTCAAACTAAAAGCATACTCCTCAACTTTTACAAATCTATCAGGGGCTTCTTAGCCATGTTTTTGGTTTATATTGAATAAACTCATCACTCTTTGTGCTGAGTTTATATCATGATCAGGACAGTCAAAATTAAGTTGCTGAAAAATTTATCCATGAAGCGCATGACTTAACTCCACAATAAAAACATAATTTTAGCTGTAATTTTTAAAAAAGCACCCCAATTTCAAATTAAAAACAAAAAAAGAAACTTTTTTTTTGTTTGTGACTATTTTTGATTTAATATTCAGAGTGGAATCATCAGCTTCATAAACCCCACAACAGAAATGGATAGAAATAATTGGTGAGTCATTAATACAAAACCAATCTATAAAGTCTTTCAATTTTTTTGCTCCTTTTTGAGATTCCTTTTTGGTGTTACTATTTTACAAAACCAATCAATTGTGAATATTTGAAAGCTATGATCATTTACTTGCCTTCCTGATTTACCTGCAGCTTTCTTGGTTAGATATATTTTCATGATTGAGTGAAATCTGGTTTTGGGTTATTTCATTGACTCCATAGCATCTCCTTTGTGCAGAAAAAATTTTGGAATTTCTTGAACAGGGAATTTTTATAATAAATCATTGCCAAATTTATAAAATAAAATTTTTCACCACTCAAATATTCATAAGTCCCAGCTGCTACCCTTTCAAAAAACTTGGTCAATTTTTTTCCAACCAGTGAATGGTCTAAAAGATTTTATGAGTAGAATTTGGTTGTTTCATTTTTCACCTATCATTTTTCTCAAAATATCTCTTGACATTTTAACAGCTAGATATAATTCAGAAAAAAAATGGCAGTATTGCTCTTGGAGAAGATTGAACACAGATTCAAGGTATTTTAAATTGTGGCAATTGAGTTGCAGCCCCTTCAAGATATAATTGCAATCCAGGTTTGATGGAGTCATCCATGTTGAAAATATGGGATTGGGGTCTCAATTGCGTGTTTAAAGGATTCCTAAAATGAAATGATTCCCCACAAGTTTAAAAAATGAGACATAAATATCCACCAGACCTTTTCCCAAAGGTCTGGGGGACACTTTATGCATTCAAGATGTCAGCATTGTTAATATAGGCAGTTGGTGCCACTCTAGCTCTTGTAGTAGAATCAGTAAATTTCTCCTACTTGAAACCATAACAGATATACCTTAATTCTCCCACAAAATGCTGCAAAGTCCCTCCCCCCAACTGTGAAACTCTCCCCTTCCACCACCCCCCAATCCCTTCCCCCCTCCTGCCCTTAACTAGTTGCTCCTCCAACACAGGAACAATATGCCCGCCCTAAAAAACCCAGACCCATAATTTCAGAGCCTGGAAATGGATACCAAGATCACTAGGGAGTGGCTTGACCCCCCCCCCCAGGCCTACCATGGTGCACCCTGCTTTTGGCCTTTCTAACCTTTTGCAGCAACTAGCCAATGATCAAGTCAATTTAAATCTGGATGGCTTGGTGACAATAAACCACAGGATGCTCAAAAGTTACTTGGAGTTGGTCAGAAAAGCTGACAGATCTTGGTCCCAACTTGAGGTGACCATTGACCAAATGAACACCAGAATTGGCTTGGTCATTGCAGATGTAGCCATTATTTTTCAACAGATGAGCAACTTGGCCATGCCCCATTAACCCAGGCTCTTTTGCTAAGGTGGCTGAAAGTTGGTTGCCACCCACTTTCCCAGAAAATTTTCCCCCACATAGATCTATACTCCCCATCCTTTGGGTCAAGCATATCACCATCCACTCTTACCTAAATAATATGACCCTCAAGGACGTGCAAAGCTGCACCCTGTTTCAAACAGCTAACAAGGTCCTCGGAAAAATGGGTGCAAAAGTCAATAGCTCCCTGGTGGTGGTAAAAGGTGCCTGTGCCCTCCCATTTGGTGATGTATCCTTTTACACCCACAATAAAGATCATAAGAAATGGCTGAAAGATGACAAACACCTTTGGTCCAGACAGGTCCAACTGGATTTGGAAGCTACTCCAAGCACTTACTCTGTTATGGCTCATGGGGTCCCTCAAGCCTTAAATACTGAATCAAAGACAGAGATGGTGGTTCTCTCTACTGAATCTCTCAGCTCAATCCATTGTGGATTCCACCCCCTGGTACTATTCTTCCATCTTCTTTTAGCTACTGCCACCCTTGCACTGTTTCAAGTCTTTTTGTTATAGAAAAATGTTCATTGTATCAGAATTGGAACTTATTTTGATGTTAGTTGGGACAGAGTTACATTTTCTTTATTTTGGAGATTTGGTTTTCTTAACCTATAGTTATACCAGAGTTATTTCTTTCATTAACACCAACATTACAGGGGGTTGCATGCTAGCATGTGCCTCCATTTTTCCCCTGGTGATAGGTACCACACTTAACCACTAAAACTTAGAACAATCATCTATGCATATTTAATAAACTGGATCATGCATAATTGATTATAAAAAAACTATATAAAATCAAATAAAAATTTTGAAAACCCAAGAATCAAGTGGTTAAAAATAAAAATGAAATAATAAAAACTACCACAAAAAAAACAGATCTCAATCTTTGATGACCACAAAAGATATCAAATAATTAACTATCCTGAAACTAAAAACTATTAAAACTATCAGAAGGAGCTATAAAGTTATCAGAAGGAGCTATGAAATTTTTATAAGCTAGCTTTAGATCATTTTACACAAATATAAATAGTACAATAAAGGATTATGTGCAGATTAAAAAAATTAACAAATAAACACAAAGACTGATCTAGATCAAAAAATTATGAAATTATCCTACAGATCCAGGATCAGCTGTTCTAAATCACCAAAATAAAATTCTAATAAAGCTCTTGATTCCCTGATAGACTCGGAACACAGATCCTTCCCTCTCTAAATGCCTGGGGGAGCCTCCTTCAAACCCAAATATATATATATATATATATATTTCCACCCAAATTCATCATATATGATCCAGAAAAAGTGCAGAAAGTTTTTCAATGAATTATAAGAGATAATTAAGTGATTTATTTCAATATTATGATAATATATTTTGAAAAAATTCAACACCTTTACCCATTTACACTGATATACATCTTTAAGCACCCCTCTTCTATTTAACACTATTCAAGCGTGAATTACTGCAGTGATCCAGGAGTTAATTAATTAAAAATTAATTCATTTCCTCTCTGATTTGGCTATTTTTCAACAATAGCCCAGACATACCACCTTATTCTGGATAATATTTCCTTATTGTTAGGTCATAAGGTTCAAATTTCCCAGTCATCCAGATTACAAAGTTAATCACCTGGAGTAGAGGTTTTAAAGACCCCAAGACTGTATAAAATGTGGCCCCTCTTAAAAATTTTTTTTTATTCAAACAAAAAACTTCAAAAAAAACAAATTTACCATACACCATCATCAATTTTTGAAATCCTTTTTATGATTATTATTAGTTCTTCAAAGGACTATATTTATACTTGTACTTTATCAATTCTGGTAGCTAAAGGATTGGAAGTTTCTTGGCATTTATAATATGAAAAAATTTCCAAACTCCATCCTTTCCTATGATTTTATGGCATCCACCTCCAAATCACTTCCCCATACACACTCCAGAAAAACCCCATCACTAAATTTTAAAACCAAACAACCAGTGAGAAGACCCATTCTATTATCAAGGAAGCTGGGATTCCAACTGAATTCTGGGAATATTCAATATTCACAGCTTTCTTCTTGGGGAGAATTAAAACCTCCAGATGTCTTGGATTGAAAGCTCTGTACAAGCTGTGGAAAGGCCCGGGCTTTGATGAATCTTTTGTCTGGAATTTTGGGGTTTTGTGCTTTGTGAATATTCCAAAGAACAAGTGGGACATAAAGTTTTGGGACAATTAATTCAAGGCCATCTTCCCATGTTACACAACCAGGACTCAAAAATACTGCATTCTAACTGAATGCAATGAGAGATTTTTCAGTCACAACATAAATTTTGCGGATAACTTGATTCCTGGACTCTCTATCCTAAACAACCCTTTTCTGTATGACAATTTCCTGCAGGATTTCTTGGAAATTGAGGATATTTAATCATCACTTCCAAACTCTGGAAAGGCTATAGAAGCCTCATTGGAACTCAGCAGCACCCCCTTCAGGTTTGAACTGGACCCATCCCCAGCTTTGGCTCCTTTTTTTGAAGCCTTGGAATCATCTGGATAACCCACCAAAACCACACCCCAACACACCACCAGACCCAAGCCTGTCTGGTATTTTCCTCACTTCCAATGTGTCTTCCAGAAAAATCATCAGCTCCATAAAAACCAATTCAATCCTCTCCTTACTTCAAAAGACCCATCTTGTCTACGCTTTCCTGACCATCATGGTCCCACAGACCTACCAAGAAGCAATGTGTCTTCCAAATGAATTCCAATAGGCCAAAGAAGTGCATGCAGAGATTGGTGCCATGGGAGATCTCAAATTATGGCTGGTATTTACTATTTTTCACCTGTTTTATATACTCAAAACATTCTGGTTTTTGCACATCAAGTAGAAGGCCAATAGACAAGTCACAAGTTAAAAAGCTTTCCTGTGAATTCAGGGAAGCAAGAAGTATTTTGAGGAAGGCCTTCTCACCTACACAACCACCAGCAGGTACACTAGCCTCCCACTGTAACTGGTAGTAGTGTTAATTTTGGGCTATTTCATCCACCAAATGGATGTTAAAATCTCCTTCCTGAATGTAAAACTAGAGGAAGAAACCTACCTGCATTCCCCAGAATTTCTTGAAATCCCTGAAGGTTCCTCCTTCTTTCTTTAAAAAGCCATATATGGCTTGAAGAAAGCCCCTCAAGTCTGGTGCTCATCTCTGAAGAAGTTCTTCTTATCAATTAAATTTTTAATGTCACCAGCTGACACCTGTCTCTCTGTCTCCCAGTTTTCAGAATGGCCCTGCTTTTTCCATATCTGCATTGATGAAATGGTCATCATCAGTCCCAATTTAGGTTGCTTCAAAATTGTGATCACCAATTCTTTTTTCATGGATAACTTTAGGGAGGCAAAACATCTCCTTGGACTCAAGCTAACCAAAAACAGAAAACTTAAACTCTGAATTTCCCAAGAGGTATAAAACCTCAAAATCCTCCAGGACTAAGGCTTCCTCAACTTCCAGCCAGTCTCCATGCAATTTTTCCCAACATGTGCATGGTGTGAGCATCACCCAAGGACCATAAGGCATTTTAAAGCTGGGTATCAAATATTGGAGAATTATTGGATCCCTGAATTACCTGCCCATCTCCACCAGGCCAGAAACATGCTTTTCTACATCAAAACTTTTGAAACATCATGCAATTCTGGGAATGGAGAACTTGAATGTGGTTACTAACCTTCTCTGCTAAATATCCACAAACTCTCCCTACTTCATATGTCTCTTCAGCTTGTAATAATTGGTTCAAATAGCCATCTTCACTGAATCAAATTATTCCAAATTTCCTGAAACAAGATTGTCATACTCCAGTTAACCAAAGTAACTCAACAGAAGCCTCATGTCTTGGAATTACAAGAAACAAATTACTGTTAAAACCTCCACCACTCAAGCCAATTATGGTGCCATGTACAAGAAATCAAATAGCTGACTTGGCCCAACCAACTTCTCTCTTCTCTTTCAATTTCATTCCAAAAAACATGCCTTTTTTTAAAATCAAAGGGCCTTTTCACTCATGTTTAATCAACTTTACCAGAAGGAAACCAAACAAATCAATTAAATCTTCAACTTGGTCTGTGAGAAGTTTTATTTCTTGTCATTTTGAATCATCTACTTTCCCACAGCAAAAATGCTTTTGAAAATCTGCACATATACCCTGACTGCACAAAATCCATTTTTCTCCAGGAACTTCATCTTAATTGGTTTTAAATGAGGGGGGGCATTGGAATTAATAGTTGAATAACTTCAAAAAACTGAGCAGAAAGTAGTGATAATCATAGCTTAGACCAAACCCAAACAGTTTTTGTTATTAAAATTTTTCTCTAACCCAGTTTTACCATTTAATCATTCAATCCTAGCTTTTTTTCATTACCATTAATTTTCAATAAACCAGACTACTCTCTTTTTCAGTTTTGGATCCTCTACTCTCCTCTATCCTACCACTTTTCATTTCAAAATCATTTTTTTCTTTCTCACCTTTTCTCCCTCAAGTTGGCTTTGACTTGTACCTCATCTCAGCCATTACTTTCCTTTCTGAGACTAAACCCATTGATTCTGAAGGTGTGCAATGGAGTCAGAACTTTCTTTTTTTTCATTTCTCTTTGTTTTCAGTCAAGAAAGCCTAATCTCACTTTTTGGTTGGCTTCTACTCAGTTTTCATCTTTTCCATTACTTTCCTTGCTTAGACTCAACCCATTGGTTATCAAGATTGGCTTCCAACTTTTTTTCAGATTTTTCATTACTTGCCTCTCAAAGAATCAACCCATTTTTTATCAAGAATTTTGTGTCTTTATTTGCATCCCACTGAGAATATTGATTTTTATGCAAAGAAATTAATTTTGATATATATCATTTATTATTTATAATTTATAATTTATAATTTATTATTTATTATTTATTATTTATTATTTATTATTCATTATTTATGATTTAGTGGAGGATACATGACTTGATTTTAGTTGTTTAGCGTGCCATACAACTCAAATGGGATGTTTAGCATGCCACACAGCCCATTTGAGTTGTGTAGCATGCCACACAGCCCATTTGAGTTGTGTAGCATGCCACACTGCCCATTTGAGCTGTGTAGCATGCCACACGGCTCATTTGAGTTGTGTAGGGTGCCACACAGCCCACTGAGCCGTGAATTTAACATTACCCTTTTTTTATTGCCATGTCTTTTTAAGGCTTATAAAACTTCCAGGTGTTGGAAAAGATTCCAGACGGATTGATTATAGTAAAAAAAAAAACTACTATAATCACACCAATCAAGTATTTTGGTATGACTTTAGCCAAAAAATTCTAAAATGACTCCTTTCAAATGATTCTAGTAATTTATGAAGGTGTGAATTTATCCTGGGCCTCTGGAAAAAAATTCCTATATAAATGCTTTCTTGATTCTATAAGATCAACTGGTACAATAGCTATAGAATTTTCTGGTCATTTAATAGCTTGAATGAATATACCAAATGTAAGAAAAGCTCATTTCACCTTTGGAATTACCTTGAGGTTAAATCACTCCTCTTTTTCAAGAATATAAAAGAATCCTGAAGGATTTGAATCTCTCAAAAAGACTTTTTTGATAAGCTGGGATGAAGAAACTATGAGTCATAGGCATGCTCTTGAGTTGGTTGAAAGGCTACTTCAAGACCTCATTGATTCCAACCTAAATTTTGGAGGAAAATTCATGGTCCTTGGTGGAGACTTGAGGAAAATTTTACCTATGGTTCAAAAATGTAAATTTCCCCTGATTATTAATTTGATTTTGGTCAATCCTGCTTACTGGAGAAATTTATTTTTGCACCCTAATCCAAAAATGCATGCTTCAGGCAATCCTGATTACCAGTACTTCTTATCAAATTTTTGGAGATAGTCTGAATAATATACAGGTTTCAAACAAACTTATTCTTCCCAAACACATGTTCATTCATGGCTACAGTCAAGATTGAGCTTGGGATACATTAATGATGAATTTTTTTCCAAACTTCCACCATTGCTGCCTTGAAAATTTTTATCTAATGGACCATGTTACTCTATGCTCCAAAACTACAGGAGTCTACGAAATAAATACCTTTCTACTGGATTCTCTTCCTGCAAATGAAGAAAAAAAAACTATGAATACTTATTAAAGTAATGAATCTGGTTAAGATGATAATCAAAATCTATACTAAAAATAGTTCCTCAAAATATTATTTCTTCCCAAATTTCCTCCTTGTAGCTTGACTCTAGAATTTTGTCCTTCTACCATGTTTTTGAGGAGCATGGACCTTATGATTGGGCTTGCAAATGGAAATTGCTTGATTTTTTGCAGATTGGGAAGCAACTTGATGGTTGGGAAGATTGAAACTGGTGATCAATTGGAAGTCTTTTTGCAATTCCCTGCATGCCCTTGGTTACTGATACAGATTAAAATGGCACCCTTTCAAGATGATCTGCAAAGAATTTACATTAAATCTGGATTTCTCATTGAAAATAAAATAATTTAAAGGTCAGAATACTTCAAATTTTTTCCTTTATCTGCAAGATCTTTTTTTCTTTCAGGGTCAGTTATATTTATAATTTTCAAGGTTCAGATACAGCAACTCAACAATGGAACTGGTCACAGATAGAAATGAAAACTAAATTTCATTTGAAACTGGAAAAGTTTTTTACAATGAGGTTCAAATTTTTAAAACAAGGTTTGAAATTATATAAATCCCAGAAACTGATGGATTTTCAATTGATTCTTTTTTTGACTTAATCCTATCTTAAATTGACCCATATTAACTAGCTGAATCCTGATTAAATTGAAAATTCAAAAAAATCAATCTTATTTTTAATATTTTTCCAATCAACCCACATTTCATTCCAAATCAATCCAAATGAATAAATTCCAATCAGTCCCAAAACTTGGGTGCAATACTCTAGTACTTGATAATTTATTTAAAAATATCCATTGATAATTATATAAGATTTACAAGGTTTTTTTTTCTTCAAAAAAAAAAAAAAAAAACATTAAATTCTTTTGGTTTCGCATTCATATTGGTTCCTACATCCCCTTCCCCCAAATGAAAAATATAAAGAGAATTGATAAAATCACATCCATCTGCTTAACTCCATATCATCCAACACCCCCTTTCCTAATTTCAAAGATTAATTTTTGTTGTTAGGGTCCCACTCAGATATCTGGAATTTTACTCACTGGATTCTATTCTAATCTCAGCTTTTGATTATTTGGAATTTTTTTTCTCAAGATTTTTCAGCTATTTTCTATATATCTTGATCACAAAATCTTTGAAATTTTTACTCCTTTCCACCTCAGTGGCTACCTCTCATCCTTTGGTGGCTTAAAATAATCTCTTCATCTGATGGGATGATTGTCTCCTCCATCCTTCTTGCCATAATCTTCTATTTTTTAGTCTCCCTCACCACTCTAAATTATTTTTTGGTTTGTCTTCCTCTAATTTTTTTAAGCTTCTTTTTTTCAGGAAATCATTAAGGGATCTCTAGTAATTTTAACTAAAATCCGTCTCCTCAATCTGAGTGGTTCTCTTTTGTTCAGATTTTTCCTTCTATTTACATACCATCCTGATTTGAGTCCTCCTTGAGTTAAACCACCTTGAGATGTCCCTTCAGTCTCAATTAATTCTCACCACATCTCAATCTCTATTTTAATATTCAAATCAATTTCTTTTTTCTTTTTCTTTTAAAGGAAACTTCTAAAAAAAAGAAAAGGAAAGGAAAAATCCTAGAGACTTTGATGATTTTTTATTCCTTTCAGTTTTTTTTTTTTAAGGGGGAAAATCAAGGATTGAATTTGATTGGAATATATGTGTTTCTAAACATAGTCATTACAATGGTTAATTAAAACATAAACAAAAACAAATTTAGGTTAGCTAGTTTACAAAGGTAATAGGAAGGGTAATATAGCTTGGATCTTACAATGAAAAAAAAAAATTTGGACTATAGATTAATTTATAATATATCTTTCTTCTTTCTTTCTTCTTCTTTTTTTTCTTATTTTTTTGAAAAAACATTCAATTGATTCAAACATCAGATTTATCAGGGTTCAAAGACTGATTCAATCAACCATCATGATGAAATCCAGGTCTAAGGGTTTTATTTGAAAAAAAAACAAGTTTACCTGGTGAGTGGATTGAAATGATTGGATGAAGTTTTGATTTTGATGGATCAAAGTAAAAGTTCAAAAAGCATTAAGAAAAATCATCAAGTAGCTCTCAATTATCTTTTCAATTCCTCATCATCAATCATGTTGAAGTTAAAATTTTGATCAATATCTATCTCTTGAAAGTCTTTCAAGATATATTACTATTTTTTTTAAAAAAAAAAATTCTGAAGTGTTTAATAATTTGATGGATTCGTCAGAATTAAATCTAAAATTATCAGTTTGCTAATATTTTTGATTGAGATCAAAGATAATTCTTCTGTTTTTTTTTCTTTTTCAAGAAAAAAAAACTTCAAGTCTTTGTGTTTTTGTGGGAAGATTTTATTTTATAAGAGGATTCCTTGTGGAAATAATTGAATTAAGCATTGAGTGGATGAGTATCTCATCAAATATTTAAAATCAAGAACAATATTTAAATCTTTGAGTACCAAATTATCTGATTATCCTTGATTGTTCCAGAAGCATTGATTGTAGTACTATCCAGCTTGGAATTCTCAAAACTCATTAGGTTTTTATATTGCTCTTCCAGCTTTCTATGTTGGTCATAATTATATTTAAAAAATGATCTAATTTGAACAATGACTTTTTTCCTGATTGAATTGATTTTTGGC